>OU015496.1:154176282-154431282 GCA_907164885.2 Dolomedes plantarius | reverse complement strand
ACAGCCTTCTGAAAACTTCATCACGTCAAACTACCGTAGACAACTTTTACTTGTTCCCTTCCTGTAGTTAAAATGTTAAAACTGTTAAGCAGGTATGTTGTAACTTGTAACAAATATTGTATTTTTTTCTTCTCTTACTATAATCATGTGTATCTACTTATAGGTCTAAAAATTAAGTTTCATTTTTAAAACTATAAAAAATAATTTTAATAAAAGATAGTTAATGTAAATTAAAGAGTATTTTATGGTAAATTATCTAATATATGTATAAATAGGTGTGTGTGTTCCTGTCCAAAAACCTACATTTCGGTTATAAGAATCAAAATCAGTAATAACAAACGTGATTCTTATAAGCGGAAATCACTGTATATATATATATATATATATATATATATATATATATATATATATATATATATATATATATATATATATATATATGTATATATATGTATATGTATATATATATGTATATGTATATGTATATATATATGTATATGTATATATGTATATATATATAGTGTGTGTATATACAGTAACCACCGCTTATAGTGATCACTGGTTATAAGAATCAATATCGCGAAAACAAAAACAAATTAATTATTTCCATGTTAAAATTTTCGCTTTAAAGAATCAATCCACCGGTTTTAAGAATCAGTTTACACTCTTCGTTTTCCTTTCATTTTTCCAAAAAAGCTACTTAAACCCTCAAAAGGCACGAAGTTCTTTCTTTTTTTTAAGAAAGATTGATAAGATGGGATGGAATATAGTCGTAAAATTCACCCCTTTCTTTATTAGACATAACATAATAGTTTCCCCTTAAACTCTTTACCACAACACTGTCCTATTAGCTTGACCCGGGGGCAACTTTACCCGTCCGAGTAAATCTTCGTCTGAGACTATTAGTATTGAAATACGTATAAACAGCCTTCTGAAAACTTCATCACGTCAAACTACCGTAGACAACTTTTACTTGTTCCCTTCCTGTAGTTAAAATGTTAAAACTGTTAAGCAGGTATGTTGTAACTTGTAACAAATATTGTATTTTTTTCTTCTCTTACTATAATCATGTGTATCTACTTATAGGTCTAAAAATTAAGTTTCATTTTTAAAACTATAAAAAATAATTTTAATAAAAGATAGTTAATGTAAATTAAAGAGTATTTTATGGTAAATTATCTAATATATGTATAAATAGGTGTGTGTGTTCCTGTCCAAAAACCTACATTTCGGTTATAAGAATCAACCGCTTATAAGAATCAAAATCAGTAATAACAAACGTGATTCTTATAAGCGAAAATCACTGTATATATATATATATATATATATATATATATATATATATATATATATATATATATATATATATATATATATATATATATATACATATACATGTATATGTATATATATATGTATATGTATATATGTATATGTATATATGTATATGTATATATGTATGTATATATGTATGTATATATATATATATATATATATATATATATATATATATATATATATATATATATATATATATATATATATATAATAAAGAGAGAGAAGAGGAAGAGTTTAAAAATTTTCAAAGTTTATATTTCTATTGCATAAGAAAAAAATAAAGATAAAGGCTATAGTCATATTTACTGGTTAGCATTTGGCATGTGGTGATTCTCAAGTATCATGAAATCCTTTGACTCGATTGGCGTCTACACAGCACTGTATAAATGTATACACGGAACAAAGTTACTGTAAAATCCAACAATCTTAGGACTAAATATTTGCTCTCCCCGCTACTATTTCACGGGGGGAAACACAAAAACAAAAGAGTTGGTTCCCTCTCTTCACAATATACCCATGATAGCCGAAAAAGTGCTTCACAAAACAAATTAAGGGGGATGTTAGTATCGTACGAATTTCTCCGGAGAATGAATAAATTGAACATTATAGCAAAGAGGGGAGGAAGGTGGTACGCGAGAGGGGAGAAGTGGGGGGAGGGGAGGTCCGCGAGGAATGCGGAATGCGGATCAATAACAGAGCGGGGCTGGAATGCGAATTCCGTTCCGCCCTTATCCGCCAATGGCCGAAGCGGATCATGATGGAGGCCAGCAGAACTGGAAAATTGAATTAAAGGGGGTGGCTCTGGAACGTGCTGGGGAAGGCTGGATGATATTGCGTTCCGTCCATCCTCTTCCGAATGGAAGGAGGAGGTGGAAGAAACGCTCAGAGGAGAGATGAAATGGACGTGTATAGAATGGGTTTTGGAGATTATTGCGAATGCTTTTGAGCATATAGAAACCGACGAATCGAAATGGGATTCGGGTCTTGGCTTTTGAGGAACACTTTGAAATATGAGGGGGACTTTTCTCTAGTTTGAATATTTATGAACTTCGTCACGTTTTGTAAACTTAAGTGATGTATTCAGCAAGAGGAAATATTTTATTTCTTTAGTTTATACCTTTATTTCCCGTAGTACTCCACGTTTTCCTTTTCAGCACGACGGATGCAGTTGTTTTCGTTTCTACATCCTTTTGCCGTAACAGATTTTGCAAGGTTGTGATTTTTTTTTTTTTTTTTTTTTTTTTGTATTTTTTAAGCTGACGCAAAGTAATATTGGTGACCTAGCAATAAAAATTTTCAGCGAGAATTTCAGCTAAATAAATATGCATGGGCAATTACTTATTCTGCCAAAGTGTCCTTTATAAGTACTCAGACACTTTGGTGATTTGGTATCTATTAATGTTATTGAAGAAAATGAAATGTATATCTCAGAATACGAAATGTGTAAGGTGCCAAATAACTCGTAAGAGTCCTTGGTGGTCGTTTTATCCTTTTTTTTAACACCACACGTAACAAAACATATAACAATTAAAATTAGACTGAAATTAATCCATGTACAAGTAACCCTCCTATAACACGGTAGATAAGTTCCTAGAAAATGCCGTGTTGTGTGAAATCGTGTTATATGAGACCCAGAGACATCAGTTCAAAAAAGGCGGGTTACGTTCTGAAAACTTATTAAGAACATTTTTCTAAAATTCCACATGAGCAACATAATTTTATTAAAAATATAAATGTGTATAACACAAAATGAAAAGAAACAAAAAATATTATTTTCATTTAATGCGACCTTAATTTAATAAATTTCTTCCTCATCACTGCTCAGTACAATCAAACGAGAACGTTTTTTCGATTGAACGATATCACCTTCACTTTCAGAATCTTTTTCTTCATTTAGATTTTTTGCAACTTCTATCCTCTTTAAAAAACCTGTAATTTTGGTTTATTTGCTGGTTCTTACAAGGTCATTGTACATTCACGGTATGGAGATAAACAATTTTGCTGCTCCCCTTTGAATTTTCGGCTTCTTTCAGCGGAAGGGTCTACATTCAGAAAAAATGATTCAAGATTTTCAGCTAAGCTTAGGCCTTCTTGTAATTTATAGAGTTATAAATGAATAAATTATAATTTTTTTATGCATTTTCATGTAAAGCCACTATAGTTCATTATTCCTTCCCGTCATTATTTTAAGGTGATTTAGTTTTTAAATGTGTTAAACAAAAATCATGTTATCTAGTGCTATAGAAGTACAGTGTTGTACAAAGGTTCTTGCAATTTTTTTATCGTGTTAGAGCGAAACTGTGTTACAGGTTTCAGTGTTATACGAGGGTTCCTGCAATTTATCTTATCGTGTTAGAGCTAAACCGTATTGTAAGATGCCGTGCTGTTGTATGGCTACCTGTACTATTAATGAAACCTGGCGAGCACTGCCAAAATGTGCTCCATTCCTAACAAACTTAGCGAGACAAGTGAAGACATGAACAACAAAGTTTTGCATCTTTCTCCGGGGGGTCACAAGGTATCGGGGGTCACGTGGTAACGGAGAATGCCAATTGTACTCCACCCACACAATCTACTCGATTCATTCGATTCGCAACAGTTATCGATAGTACAGATGCTGATCTAAAATTAAATAGCCTTAAAAATTGTGCGATCCTTCTCTTAAAGGCCTGTAAGAGAAACCAGCATAAAAGTAATTTATTCAGATATTTAAATTTGAAATGGATATAGAGAAAATATAAAGAATTTCTGTTAAATTAAAATAATTTAAAATATATATATAAACGCTTAAAAGTTTAACAAATGGGTCTTTAAATTTTCGTTTTAACGACATACAATTTGAAAGGAAACTGACGACTTTGTTCGTTTATCTATGTTCTGTAAGACAAATCCTTCGCATTAAGCTTGCGACAGCCACTTATCCAACCCAACAGCGTCAGTTTCTCCTTCATTTGCTTTGAATCCAAACGAGAAGCTCCAAGAGTGTTGATATCAAAGAGTAGATCAGGGATGAGGTGGTGTGCCTCACAAACAGGAAAGTGAGACTAGGTATGAAGCTAGAGAGAAAGTTATTCTTAAAGAACGGAAATGAGCTTTCAAAGGATATCAAAAGGAGGGATTGAAAAGAGTGAAAAGTAACTATCTCTCTTCGACATAGCCTATTCAAATGAAAAACTAGAAGTCTCTTTCAAACATAGGCATATTAATGAAAGCTGAATATTATTATTTACCAGTGTATATCAAAGGACTTCCAAAATTCGTTTAATTAATGAGAAGGCTTGAATTTATCTCTTGATCTGTTGTGACTGAAGAATCTGTGTTAGATTTCTCAATATCCTATGTGATCAATTGCGTTTAGGATTTAGATCCTAAACCAAAGGTTTTAATAATGCAGTTAAAAACATTTTGAATATGCACCAGAAGGAGTAGAATCAAAGTAAATTCCTGATAGGATTTCAAACCTTCCATAATTGAACATTTTAATTCATATTTGATGTTAAATGCTTTGTCATAACATTTGCAATCCTGGGAATCTAGAGGGATGTTAACAGTTCGAACAGATTATATTCGCAATGTTGGAAATTAACATTATCCGGAATTTTACTTGTGCATTATGCATATACTAAAAACTAAACTTATGGCGCAACAGTCTGCTGTGGACCATAGCCGGCGGTGCCCATCTCCGCTTTCTTGACCGTGGGCTTGGGGTACCATACAGCATATGTCTCTTTCAGGTGGTCAAACTGACGTGGGACCCCCAGATTTTTAGTTCCCAAGCATGCTTGGTTCTCATTTTATCGACCCAATCAAGGGATGAAAGGCTGAGTCGACCTTGCTCAGTCGCAGGGTCGAACCCTGGACCTGTGGCGTTTTAACGACTACGCCACCGGGCGCTATGCATACACTACGGAATTTATGTCCATCACTTCATCACTAACAAACTGTGGGTTGATATAACTATGGGTAAATTAATAGTAGAAACATTTTGACTTGGTGTCTTCAATGAAATGATTGATTGTTTTGAAATTTGGGAACTCTCAAAACTCATTGCTTATGTTACAGTTATTTGGTATAGGGGCTCTGTTGTACCGAACGTTTAATTAAGAAAAGGAAACGAAAGTTTTATTAAAACTCCATTATGATCACTTTCCCTTGAGTACCATGCATAAAAGCTGTAAAGACCCTATCTCTCGCGCAATACTAATATTCTTCCAATTATTAAAAAAAATGCTCTGAAGCCCGAACTGAATCGAATTTTATCTACAGCATTTTTGACTTATTTACTAGACACTGGAATTTCGTGCCATGAATTGAATCAACCTCACAACGTGTTTGAAATATTTTAGCTATAAATAATTCTTTAATTGAAATTTAGTTAAAAAATATTTTACCTTAAATTGGTTAATTGGTTAGTGGCTTTAACTTTCTTTACATAAAGTCTTCATTTGGCATATTATTCCAACACCTTTATGTCCCAAAGCCACAAAATCAACAAAAACTTTGTCCAAGAGATTGATGCATCAACGAAGTAAAAGAATGCGGTGATATAAAACTTTTTTGATTTTAAAGTACAAAAGCTTTCTATCTAATAAACCTCATACATCGAGAAACACGTAAAGCAAAAGTTAATGAAATAATTGAAATGTTTGTTGGATGGTTGGTTGGTTTCGATCATTCAGACGTCTCTCTCTCTTTTTTTTTATATAACACAGAGGCTGGACAGACCGAAAGAACTCGAAGGAAACGCCATTAAGAACAGACATTAAAACAAGTTTTAAACACACGAAGTTACAAAAAAAACCAGTTTTTATGCACGTGACGATAAATTTATTTAAAGTGCCAGAAAAAGAAATCACGTGATCAGCATTTAATAAATTAAATTCTAAAAAATTAATCTTTAAAAATTCACCAAAAATCAGAAAAGGGAGGTAAAGATTCGAAAAAGATCTCATTTTGAAGGAATTTTTATGATCTTCCTCGTGATATAAATTTTATAATCCTCAAATTATTATTTTATATGCAAACTTTAAAAAAGTTACAAAAACAGCTTAAAAATTTAATTTTAAAAAATCTAAGAAGAATTTTTCAAAAATCTTTCTTAGTGCACTCCTACACTATAAGAAGAATCGCCATGCAAAATTTCAGCCCTTTAGGTCCAGCGGTTTGGTCTGTGCGTTGTATGTCAGTCAGTGAATGAGTCAGTTACAGAACTGTTTTATATATATAGATTATAAAAAATATAATAAAAAATGTTCCTTAAGATTTTTATAAGAAATAAACGTAGAAACGTTTATTTCTATTTTATCATTTCTATTTGACAAGTTCTCTGAAGACTTCAGTAGAAAATTAGACGTTTCACGTCATTTTAGCCTTTTTGTGTCCTGATGCATTTGTAAAGCAAAGTAGATGGACAATGCATGTTGGGAAACCTAACTGTACATTCTGACTTTTTAACACGCTCTCTCTATTTTTTATAATTTATTTATTTATTTTTGCGCTTAGCAACACTCAAGAAAACACTACTTCAATTTATTTCTTTATATGTTTTTGTTTTTGTTTGGCGTGTGGCGGTCATCTTTTCCAACACGAATCTCGTGCGCAAAGAGTGACCGTTAAAATATTTCCTCTCCGGTGACGTTTCTGTCATCGGTTTTAAGAGATACACACTTCTTAAAATTTCAAGTACATTTCTGTTGACTAAATGTTTGTAATGGTTTCTAATAGCATTTTCAGCTTACTTAAATATGTTCTTTTGTTTCTTTTCAGGTCTTGACGGTCAGCCGCAAGATAGCAAAGATCTCTATTGGTTCTGAGCAACCAAACGTGATATTTTTTCTCTTTCAAATAAATAGGGATGTGTTGCAACCCCTACAGTGATAAACTAAAGACAACAGTGTAGGCACGGGGATGGCGACTCATGGACACAGCCGAATATCGAAAAACATTGATGAAATACCCAATCGCAGAAGTAAAAATTCACCAGACATACAATTCCGACAAAACCAATGTAAAAAAATAACTTTCGGTGTGCTTAAATATTTTTGTATCAGTTTCTTTCTTTTTAATGGTGTAAATGAATCTCAAAAATTTACCTGTTATATAATTAACAGAGAATATTTGGCGAAAACAAAAATTCTATCTCAAACCCAAATGTAAAGTTTTGAGGAGTGTAATGTATGTTTCCTGCATATATTTTGAAAAAAAAATTTAATTATTTCAATTGTACTTCAGCTCAATCTAAAAGTTTCTTTTTAAAAATCATCCCTTTGATGAATTAACAAAACTAAATCCTACATTTCCGTTGACGGTTATGTCAAAACTTGCCAAAATAGTAACAGACATTCTTAAAATTAGGTTTGGAAACTTTTAGGTTTGGAAACTTTTAGGTTTGGAAACTTTAGGTTTGGAAACTTTAGGTTTGGAAGTAAAATGCATACTGTGGCATCACTCTGAGCTAAAAAGTGAAATGCAGTGTACCTTTACTTTGTTAAAGAATCAAAACATGATATTCATTCATAAGTCTGTATGTCACTTCATTGATATCTTTCAGTATTTACCAAGATACCGACTGTAAATAAATATATCCTTATTTTATCATAAAAAAAACGTGAAAACTTGTGTGTATTGGAGTAAAATTAAATGCTGTGATTTGTAATTATAAAAGTGCTTAAACGAATAAAGTACCTGATCTTTGTGCCAGCACATCGATATTTACTCTCTAATGTGCCAAATTCAGGAGTGGAAAAAAAACTGTATTATGTGCCATCCCCCCTGGAAAAGAAGAAAGAAATTTTGAAAAAATTCATTGAAGAATTTTACGAATTTTCTGTCTTGTTTTGTGAACTAGTATCGTCTACACGTGCTTCTGTAAATAGTATTAATATATATTTATGGCATTATAGCACAGTAATGGGTACATATATGACTTAGACTAAAAAGCTGATTTGAAATATGACATTTGCTTTTCATGTAGAGCAATATTTTAGTAGATGTTGGGTTTGAAAATTAACTCATCGATTATTACTCTTTTGAAATGTAGTACATGATTAATTGTAGCGTTCCGTGCGGTAATAATACTTGTCTTGCATAATATCAGATTTATTACATCTCTTTACATAGAATAGTGATTTTCTAGGAAAACATAGCCAGAAATTTGGCATTATGGGTATAGCTGCGTATTGTTAAATATACTTTGCATTAAATTCATGCTCTAATTATGCTGCCAGACAGCTTCATTTCTTTAAAAAATTGAGACAGCTACAGATGAGCGTTAGTCAATACTTCCGAAATATCGATTTTTTATGTCCCGTTAATAATAAATTAACTCTTTGGGATCGACTCTTATAATTCCATTACGAAATGCGATGCTTTTAAAATCTAAAATAAATTGTTTGAGAATATAAATATACTGATAACTGATCATTTCTGATTATAATTGTTATTAACAACACTTTATTAGCAGAATACAGCATTATTACTCATAAATGAATATAAAAAATCTTAACCCTGTAATTCACATGTATATATTTCTTTTTTTATTAAAAAATGTTTTTAATCGTAAATATATGATAAGTATTTTAAAAATAAAATCAATTATAATCACTTCAAACACACGTACGCATAATAGTTTTTTTTCTTCTAAAATGCGAATTTGTTTACAATTAAAAACATCTGGGAGAAAACTTTCTTTGTAGCCAAATGGCATTGCTATGCAAGGTCGATAATCTGAATAAGGCATTTTTATTGAGTATTTCAGTTCGATTTTTTTGCAAATTCCTGCAGGCTATCGACATTTACAAATGGTTACCGGTTAATTGTAAATAAATCTGTATATTATGCATTCAGTAATAACAATGGCATATATTTCTATCGATGTAGTTTCATCGTAAGCTGATGCCTTATTGGCCTTTTTCAACCTATATCGCATCAATTTACTATGAAATATAAAGTCCAAAACTTAGAGTAACTTTTCGTAAATGAATATTCAAACCCATGCTTTTTAAGTCATGTTCATTTTTTTCTGTCTACTTACAAGAGAACATTCTACTCAGATGTGTGTCATTACTGCTCCTTATATGTTAATGCCGGCTATGTCAATGTAAAAATTTAAATAAAAGTTTATATGTTTATGTTGGAATGACCCTTTCTTTGCCGATTTCACTGTCTTTTACACATTTAAACAAATACATTCGGTACAATTCCACTCTTCATACCTAAATTAAAAGCTCATAGAAAAAAGATATATATATATATATATATATATATATATATATATATATATATATATATATATATATATATATATATATATATTTAAGCAATACTTGCATATGTTTCTAATTTTAACGAATTTCCTTCAGTTATATGGATTGTGAAAGTATTTAGTTCGTAATGAAGAGATGTCCATTCCACTTTCCTGTAAATGTGTTTTTACTGCCACATTAGTTAGCTTGCGGAAAATCGATATAAATCGACTGGTTATCTTCGTGTAAGATAGATTATTGGCTACTAGTCGGAAGCAGAGAAGGTGATGTTCAGATCGCCTCGGCGACTGTGAGTATCCATTAGGTCTGAATGTATTAAATATTGCGGTACTAATTGGCTGACCCTCCATGAAAGGAGTCTCGATAGACTCGGTATGCGTTCAGTCAAACACAAAAAGTTGACTTGATTCGTAAGTATAGGAGAGAATAAATATATAAAAGGTGTTTAACAGAATATTGCGTCTTTCAATGACTTCAAGAAATCATCTAGCCCATATTAACCCTTCAGCGGGCGCGCCAATTTTTCGAACACCAGCAGGCGCGCGCTGCACAAACTGCAACGTCTCTTTCAACCTTGGTTATTCCTTTTGTAATAAACTTTTTTTTTTCAAATTGAAAATAATCGTGCGTTTTATGACAAGATATAAAATGTTGATAACATTGAGATATATTTATAATTAAAGGTCAAAGATACAATCAATCGCCTTATTTCAAAACTGTCCGGTTTAATGCATCTAAGGACAACTTGCGAATGGATTCCTATTATGTCCAAAAACCTAAAAAACAATGAGATTGTCCATCTTCATGATATGCGGGATACCGTGTAATAGCTGCGCATTTGATCTACTACATCAACTCCTAATTTTGTCGTATTGTAATCCAGTATAATCACTGATTTACCACGGTTAAATCACGTCTAACAATGAATGGAGAGGAATACAAGGGTCCGAAAATCAGACCTGCATTAGAAAGGGTGTAATTATAAATAGATACTGCTTAGAACATTCAAAACTTGTAAAAAAAAGGTAGCTAATGGGTAAACAAATCGGAGATCAGCCTCACAAGCTCAGTCACTTTACTTTTTAAATAGGTAGTGGACAGCGACGTATATTCAACTTTATCTCGTATGAAGCCCAATCAATGGTGCTTATGTGACGAACTAAAGAGTATTATCTATGGTTAGTAAAGATACTTCTATGCTGCAAAAAAAAAAGTTTTTTCGCCGAGTAAATCGAAGACTTTTAAGGCGTTAGCTAACCCGTGTTTCCATAACAACGGGAGGAAAGAGTGGATTGGGAGGTGCCGCGTTTTTTACGTTGCAAAGGCTTGGCGCCAAAAGGAGAAGAGTCTCTTGCTCTATTTCGTTGTAAAAACGGGTCCCGCGATTTAGTTGTTTGCAGTATGAAGTGTTAGTGCATATAGTCCCTGATATTATAGTGGTTATCGAAATGTGTATTTAAGGTTTAAATCTGGCATAATGTTAGTATTTTGGGAAAATACGAATTTTTTTTTTTCGATTTACAGATAGAAATAAAACTTCGAATTTTGCAGTTTTGAAATTCCTCAACAAGTTCTATAAGAACTTGAAATAATATGGCCCATGGAAAATAACTGATCATAAACAGAGAATTTTAACGTGGGTGTCTACTTAAAGTAGTTAAGTTTAACTGGATCGTGTGACTCGCATAAACTAATTATTTATTTATTACAAATGCCCGGAAGATTGGCTATGACGCCATTTGTTCTCAGTAAAGGGCGAGACTGCTGGCCATTCATTTAAGGGGGCACCGTATAGGTGGTCAGCATTACCCCCTACAAGCCGGTCGCGTAATTTAGAACCGAATCAAGTGACGAGACCAGAACACTTGACCCCTCACCTCCAGAGGTAAATTTGAGAGCTTGGAGGACATTGCAGCCACGACAGATTCAACATGCACCGGCCACCATTAGTGAACACTGCGGTGGGTTTTGTCAGCGACGGACATCGAATCCGCAACTCTCAGATCACTGGCTCGACGCATTTGCCAACCGGGCCACCACGCCCATTCCGCATTAACTATTGTTGGCCGTATTCACTTCTTCCAACAAAAGCAGGCCTCTGGAATAAGATTGGTTTTCAGTAGTAAGATTAATAGGTTATGACTTTCGATAAGCAGATGTGAATTTAGGGTACAACGCGGAAGGCCTTACCTGCTTTGTCAGGCCCCATACGGTACAATGGAATTTCAAAGAGTAACAGATGGACGAGTATACTTGACAAACTTTGCTGTTTAGTCAATGTAGAACTATGTTGTTTTCAGAATTAAATACCAAATATAAATTTTTTATGAAACCTAACACTCATATTCACACCGACGGAAGGAAGAATTGTTCAATCATGAATAAAATACACAAAGGTAAAATGTTAAAAATCTTGAGTTCTCATAATTATTCAAGGCTGTTTCAGAAAGCTCTTGTACCTTTTTTTTCCCCAATGCGGAGGCACTTGTCGTCAAACATTCGCCTATACTACGCCGCAATTTTACTGTCCATTTTATTATGGGGGCACCATATAGGCGGACATCATTACCCCTATGAAGGGAAGACACGAACGAAGGCATTTTTCGTGGTGCGACGCCAGCATTCGATCCGAGCACCCTCAGCACCGAAAACCAGCGAGCTGTACCACTGGGCCGCCACAAGCCCAGAGCTCTTGTACCTAAAACACATAAAATAAAGTTATTCGTATTTATTTATTGCTGATAAGTAAATTTTGAAGCTTTTTTTCTAAAGGTTTGGAGAGGTCTAGAGGATAGGATATTCTTGGACTCGAGATACCCCACTGTTAATGGATAACAATAATTTAAAACATCCCATTTATCCTGAAATGTTTTACTTTTCCGCAGATTTATAAACAAACAGTAACATTAAATGGTGTCAAGAGAGCCACAGATAGTTCCATGAAGGCAACACTGGAATAACTGCGAAAATTTTCCTCTATAGTTTGTTCCTATAACTAAAATGGATCTCTTTTTTTAGAGTGGGTCATTGGGGAATTTTCCCCTCAGTTTTTATGATCAAACATCTGTAAATACTTGAATCGGTCATTTTGAAAAAGAGTCATCTCCATTTTTTAAAATTTTTTGTGAGAAGCACAGAAAACTTTAACTCGCCTTCATGCAATATTAGTAGACTAAATTTAGTATTTACTATGTTTATAAGGATCAATCCTGATGCAAAAATATAGTTTGTCAATATTTTTTTAACTTGGGGGGGGGGGCCAGAAAAGTGGAGATAACTCCTTTTCAAAATGACCGATTCACTTACTGTTGTGCTCTGTCTTTTTCCATCGCAAGTTGAAATTTCAAATAGAGAGAAAGCAGATTATCAATTTTCGAAAATTTTTAGTAATTAATTTTTTAAAGGAAATTAAAGTATTGGTTCCAATCATCAGAGAATTAAAATGCTAGCTAATTCACAGTAAAAGAATTTCGAAAAGTATGAGCTCTCCATTTAAAGGTCTACTTTCAGATGCCAAAATCAGAATTCAAAATTATGCATTTGTTCTTGTGTAATTGGAAAAATACTAATAGGAAAATTCTCTGAGATAACTCGGGTTTTGAAGATTTTTGGAGTTATTTGAAGTGTTACCCCAAGCTCCTCAATGTGACAAAGAAAAATATGTTGGATCAGAACTGTACCACATTTTTATAACTAATGGCTAAAATTTTTGTCGGCTTACTAGTACGAAGAGGTAATTTTTTTCTCCCGTAGCGTGCGGTGCAAGCTACAGTAGAACAAGACTGCAGGACTATCCAAACCACATTTAAATCATACTAGTCAATGCAAACTGCCTCCAGCAAGTTCTTGCTGAAATTTGGGTCATTTAGCCCTTAGTTTAGATGTAGCAGGATATAGCTAAATTATATATCGTGCAATAACATATATGGGGTAGTCATTTTTCTTTTAGAATGGCAATTTTAAACAATATTAGCTAATGACTTTAATCATTTCTAACCAAGTTAATCCACTATGCGACTTATCAATCTGACAACTTTAACTTTCCGATATTGTGTTAGTACGAGATTAAAACGTGAATATGAGGGGACTTTCCAAATCAGCCAAAAAGAAAAAAACATAAGTAACTCCTATATCCTGTGTTCATTATGTCTTACCCGACGAGATACGGAAACCTAGATCTAATCAAGTTAGAGCTTTGGTAACAAGTGTCTCAGGACCCATACAAATAACGTCTGATGACTGCCGCTCAGGATTATTATCGTGGTTGAGAAATTTTCTTTACATGCATTTTTAAACATCTGCAACAGATTTCCCCCAAGTAACAAACTACTGAAAACTATTGCTGTTTCTTAAATATAAAGTCACTGACTGATAAACCAACAACGCTAAAAAGCGGATTTTCAGGGATTAATAAGCCAATAAAATGTGCGAGATTTTAGAAAAAATAAAAATTGTGAATCAGAAATTCAAAATGCTTACTCTCCAAACGTCGAGACAGGTATTCTACCAACTTAACAATCCCAGCAACGGGAAAAAGTGTTACGTTTAATGATTACTTTCACATATTCGCTCCCCCCCCCCCAAAAAAAAAAAAAAAAAATGAAAATTTTCTTTTTAATTCCAATCTGACAGCATGTTATTCAGAACATGTTTATTAATTTATTATATTAAATCACTTCATGATGCTGATTTTTTTTCAATGTAAATTTGTCATTTGTTAGTCAACGGTTCAGAAATATTCTTCCTAAAGGCTTGATTGGCATCACTATGCCGACCATCGGACATAATACGAATTTTAAAAGAATTCTCCAAATCTTAAACGTTGAGTTCTTTAACCTAAACTAGCTAAATGATGGGAGGTAGCATTTTTTCCCACGGCTTTTGAGGAACTAATTCTAAATTTCGATCATTTCTATACAAGAATGGTACAGTCTGAATGTAAGATTGAAACTGAACTTCAGTTGTCTTATCGCTTCCAATTTTGTTAACTGATATATTTATGAAGACGCTAAGTGACATTTAAAAACTCGAGGAAATATGATTATTATATTACGATTCATTAACTGTGTTATGTAAATAGCGACATAACCTGACTGACCTCGTGATAATTACTTTTGGTCCCAGACAGCACAGACTGACTGCAAGTCATTCTAAACATCGTCTCAGCTTACTTTCAATAATTCCCAGCTTCTTTTCCTTGTTAATTTTGTTTTCACAGCGAAGGAAAAAAAGGGAATATTTATGTCCTAAACTGCCAGTTCTAAATCACAAATGAGACAAATTATACTTACTAACTTCTGTTCGCACATTTAACATCCTCTCAAACTCAACCCAATGCGAAGGAAGGAGAAGCTTTTAATAGAGCCCGAGTTGTGTGCCCTAACTGTCTTACCCATGTGATTAATGAGCTAACTTATGGTCCCCGGGTTACGCTACAAGAGGAGTGACACATATGGGCTGATTAGTTCTCCACTTTAGCCATGCTGCTTCCGGTACGTGTGACGTCACATTGCGTCGTGTCATTCATCAAGCTGCGTTGTTGCCCGTCTATTTGTCTTGAGAAAAAGACTGTCCACGTTTGCATTCGCCAAGTGCAAAATTTTTCTCACATTCCATTAAAAAGAATTTCTGTACGTTGATAAATGTAGGCATGTTAACACATACGAATATGAAATCGTTAATCTGTTACACCCTTGAAGTATGCTCAACTGGAGCAACTGATCTACATTTCGACCATGTTACAAAAAAGGGCAAAAAAAATTGTCTTGCATTATGATTACTTTTCATAGTGTAAATTGCATTGCCTTGAAAAAATTTTTGGATGCATTTTTGCATATTTTATATAGCTGTGTAACATTTGAATGAGTTTTATTAACATTTGCTCTGAGGCCGTTGTAAACGACTCCTTTGTTATAACCGAACTTTATTGGGCTTACGACAGCAACACTTATACACATCCAATTTATCCCTTTTTCCATTAAATATACAATCTGGTAACCAGCAAATCAAGCCAAGCTTTCCAGAATGATCATTACACTGATAAAATGCGGCATGGTGTTAACAAATTAACGGGGCGTAGTAAAAGCCAAATGCGGTCTAACAAGTAACTAAAAGGCACGCCTCTTTCTAAGGTAAGTGGTCAGCGTAGTGTATAAATATGCAAGTTGACTTACAGATAGAGAGATGAAATTAAAACCTAACGACTGCCAGAAAAATTCATTGCAAATCAAAATATACAAAACTGTGAGAATAAGTATTACATTTCCATATTGAAGTTCCTAATGCAGAGTTAATCTGGACAAGAAAATAATTGAATGAATGACGTTCTCAGAAATGATAAAGATGACTGACGTTTCTGTTTCTTGAAGATTGTGAAGTATACACTCTTCAATGAATTGGTTGGGAGGGCTAGGATATCTTTTTGGTACACGTAGGTTATTTAAAGGGCTAATTATGGGTTACCTGCAGTTTAAAATCGATTCCTAATGGCTTCAAACATACATGTCACTAGTAGGACATGAGCCCCTAGACTTTGGAACCGATTGCCAGCACCTTGGCCATTCGTCAATCGTCCGACCACTCTCTTCGATGTTTTTCTGTTTGCCTGCAAAGTATGATATGCAATTAGTTATGTTACTAAAATAACAAATAAGTAACATAAAACCATACTCTAAAAATTTTCATAAGAACTCCAATTTTAAATTTCGTGAATCCTCGATTTCCTTTTGAGAGAATAGAGTCATTTAAGAATGTATGGTCATTCCAGATTTTTTTTAATGTCAGTCTTGTTTTTACACTTAACATATCACACAACATACCACTTAATCATAATTTATTCTCATTCAGACCAGTGATAAATTAAAAAGAAAAAATTTGCATGCGAATTTATGTTAAAGGAATTCATATGATATATTATAATAATTATAAAAATTAACGTTTTGAATATCATAAAACGGCAATTTTTTTTTACACCAAGAAGCAGGCAGTTACTCTGAAGACATTTTGCCAACACACACCATGGTTTTTCTGTCGCTACTTCCTAGTGGTAGAACGACATAAGTGACCAATATTCCTCCCTATGAAGGAATAACAAAGAAATCCATGTCTTGAGATTTGAATCCAAGCCCACAAGAAGGAGGCATTGTGCACTCAACCACGTGGCCAAACCGATGCGAATTATGCCGTCCATCGATTTGCATTAACCCACCGTACAATGTGGGCGGAAAATTTGACACTTTAAGACGAAGAAGAGCAATTGTTCTTTGATGAGTCTCATGCTATTCTTTCCCACTCTGTTTCTTTCCCTCCTGAATCCTTCTGGGGCTATTGTCAAGTGAAGAAGTCGTCAAGTTTTCCTCAGTCTCCTCCAGCTCTGGAAGCGGTTATAAAGATATAGAATAAATATCTCCAGCATGGTACAGTTCCAAGAATTTCCACATTCTTGGCGTCACAACAAAGTAAAAATATATTAGATAAGAAATCAGATTACCCATGCATTTTTTCTTTTATTATATAAACAGTCGAACCTTGTTATAACGAACCCGGTATATAACGAACTCACGGATATAACGAACGGGAGCAGTAGGGGCAATTGCCCCCCACCCCACCCAAAAAATAAAAGCTCGGCGAATTTTTTTTTCATAGCCTAAAATTATATAATCCTAGAGCTAATACTAAATGAGTTTAAATTTAAAATGAGAGGATGTTCATATCTTTTATATATATATATATATATATATATATATATATATATATATATATATATATATATATATATATATATATATATAACCCTAAGAGCTGACGTTGCCCCGTCCCCCCCAAATCTATTGACTGGAGCCGCCACTGGCTCGACGTATGTACAAATACCGATCTCAGTAATCATTAAAGAAGGTACTTCGGTAGCCGTAAATAATAGGTAAAAACTTCCGCTGGGTATATTTTTATCATGCATTTTCCCCAACATTCTCAATAGAGGATTCCCAATTCGTCACCGCAGATTGTTCCAGGAGCTCTGAAATACCCAATCACAGCTCATCGCTCATAGCAAGAGAAATCCAGTGAAAACAGAATTTCGACACCAGAGAAATAAATCATCGTCCAGAAATCCCGAATTCTTACACTTCAAGAGGACGATAACGAATCAGAACTACGAAATTCTCCCTATCTCCTTCTACCATCTCCACAACTGTTGCGTGAGAAAGAGACATTAAAAAAAAAAACCAAAAATAAAAAAAGCATTCCTTAACATCGCGGGCTTTACTCTTCTTCGAAAAGACAACATCTAACAACACGAAGAATGTTGATTCCGGTAAAATGAGATTCTTGGCATTCGTGTGTATTCGTGCGTTGAGTAGGGATGTTCGGTAGCCCTCCCCTCTTCTTACCCCCCTACCTTAGATTTTAACAGTAGCATTTAAACAGTGGGGAGGAAGGGGGGAGGGGGTCATTGTACACCGCAAAACTAACGTAGCATACACTGTCGGAAATTAAGATGTGACACGATAAGAGAAATAGGGTCCCTTTTTTTCCCCTGTATCCCGGTAGCTGCACACTTCGTTGCTAGATAAAGATAATTTGAAGTCTTTATATGTCTAACAGCTGCTGATGGGTATATTGAATTAGCCTAGAGCTATGTTTACCGACGGGGATAAATTTCCCGCCCATTTTGGGGTAGATTTTCAAAATTTACCCCGAAAATGTCATACTCATTTGTCGAGGAAGATATAAATTTTTCTACAAATTTTCCATTTGTATTAAAAAAACTGCAAATATTGCTTTTAAATATGAATTCTTTTCAAAAAGTAGATGCTGTTTTACGTGATTTTTTTTTCATGCAGTTTTTCTTAATGAAACAATTTAAAAACATAGAAATTATTTGACTTCGATCGCATCGAGATATTTCAGGGGAAAAAATTAAACAGAAACTGATAAAAAGTAAAAAATTCCCTTCTGGATTTTAAATGAAACTCACATTATTCAATATTTTTCGATTTTTAGGAAAGTCACTGACACGTAATCTGCAGAAAAATATGAAAAAATGTGCATTCCGGTTTTTACGGTTGTAAAAATTGTAAAGTAAAAATTATTCTTTTATGTAACTGATAACTGCATAGATGTAAGCTGCTTGTCATTTGAACCTAAGTCCAATAACAAGCAACTGTCTATTGATGTTAATAACAGTACAATATAACAATTTTTTCTATACGAATCGTTTTATCCAATTTAACGAAAAATCTTCCTAAAAACAAGACATCGCAAATTGAGGAAAAGCTGTAGCTTTTCGGGGACTATTGAAAATAAAAACAAGGAATAAAAAGTAAGATAAACATATAGGGTAGACCGGGGTATGTTGGCCATAGGGGCACGTTGCTCCATCTGCGATATTTTTCAAACTATCCGGTAGATTGCGTTACTAGCTAAGCGACGTGTGTCTTATAGGGATGCGACATCGACAGCAAAACATCGATGTTAAGAAACATCGATATTCAATATTAAAACATCGATGCTAATAAAACATCGCCCCAAAACCATCGATGTTTTTAAACATCGATGTTTATGAACTTTCATTTTTTAAAACTGGTTTAGTAACCTCTAAGATTAATGTTACTTCGGTTAGTCAAGGAGGGGGGGGGGGGATTTTACTCTCAGGTTGGGCTGACACAAATGACAAAAACTTGGTGGCTAGAGTCAGTAAATATCGCATAATTTCCATTACGCATTTTATTACTTATACCAGAAAATCGAGGAAGAAATTATTGCAATTTATTAACAAATCTTTTATTTTCAAATTAAATAATACAAAAGAAAATTACATATATTTAAACCAATTTGAAGTACTGCTGCAAAACCAACATATGGGGGAAAACTGAACAAGCTTATCTTTTCTTTACTGTAAATAACAATTATTTGGGCTATTGGGGCATATAATTTTTATTCATTAGTTGTTCATTGCCATTTGTGTCTAATCGTTCCCCCTTTTGTATTCGTCCTTTTCAGAATTCAGACTTACATTTAATGAGTCGGAAAATTATGCTACGTGGTTAATTTTTTTTATTTATTATGGTACATTTTCAATTTAAAAAAAAACATCGAGACAACGTAAAACATCGAGCACAAAACATCGATGTTTAAAAAAAATCGGCTTCAATAAATCGATGTTTAGAACATCGATGATTTGAAAACATCGACATCGATGTCGCATCCCTAGTGTCTTAGCACGTTTTCTTTCACCCATAACAGCGTAAGCAGCAAAGAAGCAATCGAACGAAAGCCAGTTCAAATTTTCACTGAAGTGAGTTTTTTTTTTTTTTGCACTTATAAATAATCGTTTCTGATTTGTTTCTAAATTAAAGTTTCACTTAGGTGATTAGCAATCTAAAAGATCGTTGTTCAGAGCTAATTTTCTACATACTGATTTGAAAAAATATTAACGGAATATTTCATACAACGATCAAAAGCCAAAATGGCGATATGGGGCAAGCTGGAACATTTAATCCGGGACATGTTGGCCCAGTGGCCCAAGATGCCCCGAGTCCCCGAAAGATTTGTTTACTACATTCATAAGTCTATAACAGTCAATAAAATTGTCACTAAATCGTCAAGACTGGATTCAGTGTACCAAGTGCAATCGTTGGTCACATGAATCATGTATCACTGGAGACACGAAATTTTATGTTTGCATTGTTATGAGAAAGATCTATGAAGGCAGTAGTTAAGTTGGACAAAATATCTTTTCTTATCCTTTGTATCTTTAATATACCTTATTAAGATTACATTTGATATTTTATGTGTTTTTCCATTTCCGTTAGTAATCCGAAAATCAAATCAACTTAGAGGGCCAACCTGCGCCGTCCGATGGGGCAGATTAGCCCAGTGACTTCATGTCCTGCTGAGCTTCATATAGAAACTATTAATTAATGTTTTTTCAAATTTTCTCATACGTGGTTAAGCTTTAAGATGTGCTGATTGTACAAACTAAAAAAAATTAAAAATTTTAATAAATTAAAAAATATATATTGAAGAAAAAATGGACCAACAAGCCCCGGTCTACCCTATTAGTAAGCCACTGTTATACACTGGTGTAAGAAATTAAGAGAATTTGCAGACTTGGTCGATTATCTCTAGAACTACTGTACCAATTTTAATGAAATTTTATATGTACATGCATTGATACAATACAAAACAAATAACCATTCAATAATTGTAATACACACGCATGACCGTGCGTAACACTCGTTTGAGTCGGAAGGTATGAAACAGCGGTGGCAGAATAAACAAAAAAAATGGGCTAATAGATGGGTTAATAGGGGGTATGGTCCCCTGTTACAGATATACAGGTCTCGCAGCGTGATTTCATACTTGAAATAAGGCAGTTTATCATTTCCTGTGGCAATTGGTCCCACTCGTTCAGCAACTCTGTTTTCATTCCCTGGATGGTTCTAGGATGGGGGTTGCGAGTTGCAATTGCCCTCCCCAGAGCGTCCCAGACATGTTCTATAGGGTTAAGGTCTGGAGATCTGGCTGGCCAATCCATCCGGCGAATATCCCCACTCTCTAGAAATTCGTCGACCAGAAGAGCTCTATGTGGCCTCGCGTTATCGTCAATTAAAATAAACTAAGGGCCAACTGCACCCCTGAAAAGGCGAACATAGGGCTCCACGACCTCACCCCCTATACCTCACACCAGTCACAGTGCCTCTTTCAAAGACATGGAGAGGTGTGTGGCCATCCAACATGATGTCTGCCCAGACCATTAACCCATTTAAGACTGGCGTTGCGAAAACGCAACATTAATTTCTGTATTTTTTAAAGGCATGTTCTAAGTTTTGTACGTCTGAAGAAACATTTTTATTTTATTCTCTATACTTTAATTGACCATAATAATGATTTTGTTTCTACATTTGCCCACTTTTAGCACTTGCAAAAAATTGTTTTTTTCTGGTGTTTTGATGTGGGAAAAAATGACTATTTTCAAATAATGACCTTAGATAGCAGCACATGATAAATTTCCGATTTGATGCTTGTTCCGAGTTTACCAGAGACTAAAGAGCAAAATGGCTTCAACAGATAAATCATAATTTTTGTTTTTATGTTTCTCAATTCATATCTTTAAAAATGTTGCGAAAACGCAACATCAGTCCAATGTGTATTACTTATTTCCAATGTGTTTTATTAGTGCTGCCTAGATTTTTATGCAGTAAATTGGTATTGTTTGCATTTCGGATAAGTTTGTCTCTAGAAAAAAGCGATTTTTGACATTGGAAGAGTCATTGGAGTATTTTCGTGGGCTAGATGATGATATTTCAGAATCGTACACAACAGAAGCTAATGATGAACCATAATTCGTCATTATTCGGATGATTTGATGGATGAAGAAGCTATTGATGATAATATTTTATGTGAAAATGTCGAATCTCCTAAAGACATTGTAGGTGAAATCGACACTTTTTTCTAATAAATGTAAAAGTAAGTAATATAGTAAGAAAAAGGAGCATATTGTATGGGGAAAATGCAGATTCATTACATGGATGCAATGAATTCTAAAATAAGTTTATTATAGTTTCAGAGATCTATATCTTTGAGAGAGCCATATCTTTGATAAAAAGGCTTGAAGAAATGCAGGTGAATTCTGTTTTACCTGAAACTTTACATATTGGAAGACCATCTTCCAATAAGACCATATTGGAAGACATCTAATTCTCAACGAAACTCGGAAAGACCGTATAGGTCATATTATTACTAAAAATAGTGAAAATAAACAAAAAAATATGTATACACTGCAAAAGTCAAACAATTATTGTATGTAATAAGTGTAATGTACCTCTTCAAGCGAAATGTTTCAAAGATTTTAAATATTTTTTTTTAAATTTTATTATTTTAAATTTTATATTTTTAAAAATTTTATACCGCTTTGGACTGATGTTGAGAAAACGCAACATTTTGCAACTCTCGTAAAAATAAATTTAATTTTATGGAAACAACTTATTTGTGTAATTAATGTTTTAAAAAGTGTTAAAAAACTGTTTGGTGCATTTCCAATAAAGGAAACATGGAGCGGTCCTAAATGGGTTAAACCTCCTCCGCCATAATGGTCGATTTCGCGGACATTGGAGGGTAGGTAGCGGGTCCCTGGTTCTCTCCATATGAACGTACGGCGAGAATCGGTGTTTAGGCTGAACCGGGACTCATCAGTGAAGAGAACGGTCGCCCATTGATCCATACTCCAATCTCTATGCTCTCTGCACCATGATAAACGGATTCTGCTGTTCGTAGAAGTGAGCGGGACGCAAACAGCAGGTCTTCTTGCAAACAACCCTCTCTCATGAAATCTTTTGGAAACAGTCACCCTTGATACACGGGTTCCTGTGGCTGCATACTAGTCACGAGAGAGCTGAGAAGCTGTAGCACTCCTGTTACGCCTCGCTATAATCGACAAATGGTGACCTTCTCTGGCTGTCGTGGCTCTTGGACGACCTTTCCCAGGCTTTCTCTCGATGGATCCGGTATCCTGGAACTGTTTCCATAAGTTACACACGACGCTGGGTGTTAAATTGAACTCTCTACAAATTTGGACTTGAGATTGGGCTACCTCTAGCCTCCCCACAATTCTCCACCTCATTCCATCATCTAAACGTTGGTGGTTACTCATTTTTACTGTTACAATTTGAAATTAACCGATTGCTGCGAAATAACACCAAGAATTAACCCACTTTTTTTGTTTATTCTGCCACCGCTGTTTCATACCTTCCGACTCCAACGAGTGTTACGCACGATCATGCGTGTGTATTACAATTATTGAATGGTTATTTGTTTTCTATTGTATCAATGTATGTACATATCAAATTTCTTTAAAATCGGCACAGTAGTTCTAGAGATAATCGACCAAGTCTGCAAATTCTCTTAATTTCTTACACCAGTGTAGACAAAAATCTTAAAAACGGAACAAGAATTTGACAAAAGAAAGGTAGTTTGTTGCCTTTAATAGTAAAATTTTTATTATAGTAATATGGTAATTGTAAAAATATCGAGTAACTGAGGAATATTTTTAAAGTTGTGAGCAAGAATGAAAGATAAAAAAGTGCTAAATAAATTAAAATCTCTATCACCTGGCACATGCATTTATAAGTTTTCTAAGAACTCTCTGGTACAGCTGTTATTTGCTTTTAATGTCCACAGGGCCCGATTGTGAATACTGGGGACCCCTGGGCAGATGCTATTTGAGCCCTCCTCTTACGAACGTTGATAAAAATAAGAACTATCCATGGACTATTAGAAGTACTAGGTGCATACAATAAGTGTGTGAGGGAAAGTTGTTAAAAATCAGGATTAAAAAAATCGTTTGAATTAAATGTTGATTCAAATAACGATTTAAACCTAACAACCCTGCATGTGAGTCCTATATTTGCTATTACAGTGTATGGCTGATAAGATGAAGCATTCATAAACATGTTTCACATCAAATTGAAAATGCCTTTCACCTTCTGCTGTTACGTTTGATACAACCTGATGGTTTAGGGGACCAGGAAAGGGAAAATTGAGTAAAAAATCGAATTTTATTTTATTGTTGCATTAGAAAGAGTAAAATGTTCCCTTTCTAATGATTTATCACACTAATTGATCGAAGAAACAGAAGTTTGGCAAATGTGTGTTTATCTTGAACCACTTTATAGCTGTCTTGACATTTAAAGGGCCCCTCTGATGTAAACAAACCACTTATCTTGCACTTGCATTATGAGTCCACTTATCTTGCACGGTATTATGAGTTTATATCATAATACCGATCATTTTAACTCAGGGGTTTAAATATTTATGTAATACATATTATTTTATAAGAGAAAAATGCCATGAAAAACGGGTTTAAAAAGTGACCCACAGTAAAAAAACTAAATGAATTTATAATTGATACTTAGAAACAAAATGAGCTGTTAAAATGTACAAAATATATCCTTCTATCAACCACAAAAATTTCACATTCCTATCTCAGATAGTTTCTGAGAAAAAGGAACATAAAAAGGGTAAATTTAACATGGCGGAGATAGGACTTACCCGGTCCCCTTTAACATTTTTCCTAAAGCAGAAAGTGAAATTAAAAACTTTCACTTATCTGGCACCATATCTATTTTAGTGTTGACAAACATCGTTAAAGAGATTTTGCACGTTAAAGAGGACAGTTTTGGGGCCCCCTAGCATCAGGAGGCCCTGGGCAAAGTCCCGATTTGCCCAGCAATAAAAAGGCCCTGAATGTCCAGCAAGAATAAATTTAATTCCTAGTGGATAGTTAAGAGGGCTAAATAAGACATTATCTGAACCATTTTGTCTTATATAACGATAAAAAAAAACTTAACAGTTTGGGGAAGTATAACATGGGAAGGTGCAAAAAGATACGACCATGGAAAGGATAATAGGCAACTGTCACAGCGGATAGATATTGAATCCGAATTTGCCACACCAGTTTTTGCTTTCTTCGAAATCCTGGAGCATTAGGTGTAAATTTAACGCGAAAAGAAGACTGAATTACTGTACTCAATCCAAATACTTACCGAGGATAAAATTGCATGGACACACCTTAATAAGAGGGATCAATAATACAAAAATAAGCATCTCCAGCGAACCTAGTAGCTATGGACCTAGGATTTTTTCCTTTTCATAGGATGTTCAACATGACAGAGCTGACAGTTATGCTGATGGGAAAATAATTCCAAGTGGAGAATTACTCTAAATTTTTCAAGAAACTGATTATGTAACCCCTCTTATTCGGGCGTATTCCATGCAATTTTATAATTTTGAAGCTCTTTTGAATTTACTCCAGGAATCTTCGAAGAATCTCTAAGGCTGCACACCAGGAGTAGGGATCGAACATACACCTCTCGACTTCAAAGCCAGCTTCCAAACAATTAGACCGTCTCGGCATGTCACGAAATTAGTTCTATGAGAGGAAAGGAATAAATGGTATATAGAGATTAGTAAATTATACACAGAAACAAGTAAATTACACTGCTGGCCACCCAAATTGCAACACCAAGAAAGACAAGAGATATCACAACAAAATTTATTTTGTAGATAACATGTTGACCAAGTATCAAATGATTAAATTTATAGACTTCTGTGAAGTGTGGTTCCTGCCAAAATCAGTAGCCAGAGTAGCCGCCATTGTTGGAGATCACCGCTGCCACACGCCTCGGCATTGATTCAAAGAGACTTTGGATGAGTTCTTGGGGTACAGAAGACCAAGCAGCTTCCACACGTTGCCAAAGTTGATCTGCTGTGGCAGCTGGGGATGGAATCTGGGTCAATCGTAGAGCAACCATGGACCACATGTTTTCTATCGGCGAAAGATCCGGAGAGCGAGGCGGCCAGAGAAGCAATTCAATCTGGCGATTGACGAAGAACCGTTGGACAATGCGTGCCAAGTGTGGTCGCACATTATCCTGTTGAAATATGGCTGTGGGCAAGCCCTGAAGGTAAGGAAGGACAACTGGCTCCAACGCCTCGGAGATGTAGCGCTGGCTGTTTAAAGTACCGGCAATGCGTACTAGAGGTGTGCGAGAGTGATATCCAATACCGCCCCATACCATAATACCCGGTCAGGACCAGTGTGGCGGTGCGTAACGCAGCTGTTCAGCATCCTCTCTTCACGGTGTCTCCAGACTCGAATGCGACCATCGTAGTATTGCAGACAGAAGCGTGACTCGTCAGTAAAGACAATTTCATTCCATTCTGCCGTCCACATCCTTCTGTCATCGCACCATTGGCGGCGGAGACGTCTGTGGTTCTGCGTCAAGGGTAGACAAAGCAATGGACGTCTTGCGGACAGACCACTCTGCTGTAAACGGCATCGAATGGTACGCGCAGACACTGGATGATGCGTTACAGACTGCATGTGCTGTGCTATGGTTCGTGATGTGACTGAGCGATCCGTCACTGCCATGCGCACAATTTGCCTGTCATCACGTGAAGTGGTGCGCTGAGGTGGATGCGATCGAACACGCCGGTCCGTCGTACCCTCCTGCATCCAACGATCACATATCCGCATTACAGTTGTTTGGTTTCGTCCAACACGACTACCGATTTCCCTGAAAGATAATCCACAATCTCGGTAGGCCACTATCCTTCCTCTGTCGAACTCGGATACTTGATCAAAAGATGATCGCTGTTTTCGACGAGGCATAATTGATCGTTTTTTGAAAAAACCACAAGAAAAACACAATTGCCGAACTTGAAATCGTCGAAATCTCCAAGCCTTAAATAGCGCTTTGAAGTGGCGCCACAGGCGAGCGTGATGTGCGTCTGCGCTGAAATTCTTATTATTTGCATATCTCACTTCCGCTAATGCATGTTGTAAATTTCATGTTATTTGCATGTTTCCTTCAGGGTGTTGCATTTACAGTGGCCAGCAGTGTATTTAGATACGCAATCCAAATATCATTAATGCATACAGTCATAATTTCAAACTCATTATAACGAAAATACTACGACGTTCGTTTTTCCCCCTCAGGATATACCTTCAAAGTAGTATTACAAAACTGTGATCAATTAGTTTTCTTTGCATTAGAAATAGTAGTAGTATTCTTCAGTCATGATAGTCACAATTGTTCTTGCTTCACGGCGAAAATAAAATTGTGGTTACTTCAGTTATTAATATGCTGTAATGTATTGAATACACAGAGGCTGCATTTTTGATTTCTTCATACTTTAAATCTGATGTCATGGTATATATATATATATATATATATATGAAATAAATTTCAAACTTTTTTGTCATTAACACGCTTTTTCCAAATTCCTTCATCTATTGCAACAGAACGCAGTCCCTTTTTTCTGATTTTAACCTAAACCCAACCAAGATAATCAAGTAGTTTTTCGCCTAACGCCCCGTGCGGATAGCCTTATATAAAACATTATATAACGGACAAATTCTAGATGCCTGGCGAGATCATCATCCGATATGACGTGTTAGAGTCACGTGTCCGTTTCTAACCAATTAGGAGTTTAATAGACCCGTACGCGGGCGAGAAATTTCGCGCTTCTGTAGTCTTGGTGTGCTTGCTCTCAGCCAGAACAGATGTAAGATTTTCGAGCTGCCAAATTGCGGGCGGGGCCCCGTCCCCCGCTACGCGCGATGTGTCCGTCAACTGTGTAAAACTATGCCTAAGTGTTAAGCATAATCAACTTTGTACGTTGTCTAGCGATGGTGTCAACTAATAAATCATCCTATATTGTGAGCAGATCGCCTCTTCCTTGCTGGCGTAGAACTTAATTTACTCTCTCCGGCGTGCCTGCCTCCACGACCACGTCCATTTGCCTAAAATTTGTCCGACTACACGTTATAGATCCGGGATGTTTGAAGTTCCCGGCCAGTTGCATCGGCCTGCCACAGTTTCCATTTGCCTATTTACGACTACACACCGAGCTTCCTCCACTTATTATTTCATATATATATATATATATATATATATATATATATATATATATATATATATATATATATATATATATATATATATATATATATATATATATCATATATATATATATATATATATATATATATATATATATATATATATATATATATATATACACCTCTGGATGTGTGGGGGGGTGTCAAGTGTTCCGGTCTCGTCACTTGACTCGGTTCTACATAACGGGACCGGCTTGTAGGGGGTAATGCTGACCACCTATACGTTGCCCCCATAAATGATTGGCCAGCAGTCTCGCTCTTTACTAAGAACAAATGGCTTCATAGCCAATCATCCGGGCATTTATAATACATAAGTAACCTTCAAAGTCACATAAAAGTTAAAGATGATAAATTCTTACGTGTCCGCTTGCAAATTTTCAAAAAAAGAATAGCGGTTGTACGCACTGCACAAATATCACACGATTACCGGAGGTTACGGTTTAAAACCCTCTTCCAAACATTGCGACACTCTTATCCAACGAAAATCCCTTTCGCCGGGGATTGTAATTGTATAACCGAGTCTTAAATAAAACAGAAAGAATAAAAACACGTGTG
The DNA here is from genome assembly GCA_907164885.2 of Dolomedes plantarius. Taxonomy (NCBI): domain Eukaryota; kingdom Metazoa; phylum Arthropoda; class Arachnida; order Araneae; family Dolomedidae; genus Dolomedes; species Dolomedes plantarius. Next base: position 154,402,662 of record OU015496.1, on the reverse strand, counting down.
TGTTCTAGATTTGGAAAACTCATTTTCTTTCGGTAGCACCCCCCTGTCTCGGAACGGAAGCATCTGCGTTTGCACCCCATCTCAAGTAAAATATCTTAAGTGTCCCCTCCCCCCGCTTCTACCCTCTTCCACTGTATCCTAATGATGACACAACACCCCCACCCCTTTTCTGAAACGCACTTCCTTTAAAGTGGGGGGGGACCGGGAAGAGCGAATCCTTCTTTTGGTTTCAAGTTAATAGGGTAGGAAGTCGGAGATTTATTTTGCTTTTTGCCCGACTTTTCTGATAGCGACAAAGACAGTTGACACTATGGCAGTGGCGCACCAAGGGAGGGGATTAAGAGGGCTTAGGACCCTCTCCAACCGCCTGTCTACAAGTAAATCTACAACAAGTTTCAAATTCTTGCACAATTTTACAAATACAGCCAAATATTGCAATATTTTCGATAGAAATAGATTTGTCTAAATTTACTGCAACGTCCTTCTAAAAACACGATATACTACGGCAAATTATGAAAAAGCTATGCTTTTCTGTGACCATTGAACATAATAAAGAAGGGCGGCTAAAGTTATCAGCAGTTCACTGTAACAGCAAAAAAAAAAAAAAAAATCCTCAACCAACAGAGCGAAAATTTAACAAACGAGAGGGAGTTTGTTGCTACTATTAAAAAATCGATTGCGTGAAAAAAAAATTCCATTGATTCCCTGTTTTTTTTTTTTTAACTAGCGTCTTGTGTTAATTTTTATGCCTTCAATAAGCATGTAAGATAGAGAACAGCTCTTTTCGACACCTGATTGCCATACAGAACAAACAGAAATGGCATAATCATATAATCGAAACAGAAACTCGCCAAGTTGCATAGAGATGCAAAGAGCTTTTGAAAATTTTGGCCATTACGATTCCTATGACCTCATCAGAAAATGAGGGAAATCTAATTTAGTTTCATTAAAAATAAACTATAACTTGTTACTCTTAATCAAATAAGTATGCACAACAACGGATTGTTGGTGGGAGAATTCCAGGAGATGCTAAACAGGGTTGTCAAGCGTACAAATCTTTTAAAGGAGTTATAGATTTTTTAAGTATAGGAAATGAAAAATCTATGGATATTTCATTTTCTACACTTCAGGATATTTTGAAATTTAATCCTTCTCCGTATGAATTTAAAAACAGCTCTTTTTTGGTACAGAGGGATTTTGAAAAGCATTTTTGAAAGAAGCAAATCTAATTGATCATGTCTCTCATCTTGTGTGGTTGCACTAATTGTGGTGGCACTAATTGTTAAAATATAATGATATTGAAAAGAGTGATGCAGTATAGTACAATCTTTAAATTTCAATAAATAAAAATCCCTGGATTTAAAAAAAAATTAAGGATGAACAATTAAATAATCCTGAATTTCTTACAATTTTTGAAGCGTATTTTAAAATTGAAAAAGGAATTATGAAATACCCAGAATATAAAATTAGCTTTCTTTGTAAGGAACTTTCGCATGAATGAAATAATTATTTAAACTTGCATTTCATAAATTTCTTAATCAGTATAAGTCTCTTCATCATCATCACATTTTGTTCTCTCAGTATCTCGCAATCACGTTTGGTTTCGTAACTGTATCCCGTGACAAAGAAAGTGACATAAATACTAAAAAAATTAAGTGAATAACTACTATGCAATTTACCCACATTTCTAAAAGTGGAAAAGTCTTTATAAAATGATTCCTTCACCTGAAATCATATAAAAACATTAACATCTTCAAATTATACACTCTGTCACAAAAAAATATATGCACCCAGAAGGAAACGAGCTACTATCACGAAACTTAATATGTATGTACTGTATGAGGAGATAAGCAAATGATTACAAATTCAGAAGAACAGACCGTTTAATTAAGAAGATATGGCATGAAAAAGGTTACAAATCAATAAGTAGTAAATCCACCTCTGGCGGCTATACAAGCCGAAACACGGCGTGGCATCGAATCAATGAGGTCATCTATGACCTCCTGCGGAAGATCATGCCATAATCTTTGCAACTGTTCAGTTAATTCACCAGTATTCCAGAACGGCTGCAGTTGCCTTCCAAGCACGTCTCAGACGTGCTCTATTGACGAGAGGTCTGGTGACCTGGCAGGCCATGGCAGTTCGTCATATCCTTGAAGACATTGTTGGGAGAGTCGCGCAGTATGTGGACGAGCGTTGTCTTGCTGATAAATGGCACCTAGGCGACTTGATAGCAAGGGCAGTACAACTGGCGTTAAAATCTCGTCCACGTAACTGCGTGCCGTCAAAGTGCGTTGAAGGACGACTAGAGGTGTTCGTGTGTCCAAACAAATCGCTCTCCACACTGTCACACCTTGTGTAATCGCCGTATGCCTATCGACAACAAATGCCGGATCGGACCGGTGGCCTGGCCGCCTCCACACGCGTATGCGCTGGCCAACAGCATTGAAACTGAATCGGGATTCATCGCTGAAGATAACACGGCTCCAGTCGGTCACACTCTAGCTTGCCCGAGGTCGGCAATAATCCAGTCGACACTGCCTATGATGTGGGGTCAGTGGTAGGCGTCTTAATGGACGTCGGCTCCTTATACCTGCGTCGGCCAGTCGTCTCCGAATGGTTTCCCTTGATGCCACCGGATGTCTGGAAGATGGTAAATGGCGCCGAACCGATTCTAGCGACGTTGTTGGTACGGACGTGGTCGCTCTTATGATTGCGTAATCCTCGCGCGCATATGTGTTCCTGAGACGCCCTGACCCTTCTCGACGGTAGACTATCCCTTCCGTGATCCATTGTTGCCAACACCGAGCAACTACCATATCGCTCCGACTGAGGTGGCGGCCGATACGCCTGTTGAACCAACCTGCTCCTCTGAAGCCTACTATACGCCCCCTCTCAAAGTCCGACAATTGTTCGTACTGTCGCCGGTTACGTCTCAGAGGCATCCCTAGTCACAATACCGTCCATCCAAGTCGACAGATTTGTTTGAATAACCCTATGGCACGAGCATTCATGATTTTAAACTCTCCCTTCTGCGCATCTCATATGCGCATAGCGCGCTTACCCTTGTCTCATTGGCGTCGAAATGTTAATAATTTGCATATCACTTACCAGACTACATTCCTGCCAAGTTTCGTGAGAGTAGCTCGATTTCTTCTGGGTGCATATATATTTTTTGTGACAGAGTGTATTTGTAAACAAAAATTTAATATGATACTTATCATTTTGCTATTGTAGGATATAAGAAAATAAAGGGAATATTAAATTTTCAGATTACAAAGTGACGTGCGGTATGCAAGCTTTCCCATCAACAAAGAGTTAACACAGTTTGCGAAACCCTATCTCCCGAAGGATCAAAACAAATCCATTAACAGCTAAAAATAAACCTTTGTAAACAAAATTTGACTCTGCTACTTCCTTTTATTTTTATTAATCTAGCGTGTAACAACGGGAAATAAATTATTAAATATTCAGACAACAAAACCAGAATGCTGTGTAACGAGCTTTCTCTCAAATGAAATACGACCGCGGTTCTCTCTCGCACCACGCTTCTGGGAATTCAAAATTCGCCTCCTTTCCTCTGGCAACCCTCCTTTCAAGCCTCCTAATTCTTCTGCGGATAAAAGTAGCTTTATTCAAAAGCCCTGGCTCATAACTGAACAGCCTGTTAACTCCTCACAGTGTCGAGCTTTATACAAGTTCACTCATCATATATGTTTTTCTAAGAAAAAAACGGAATTTCGACGATGGCGGTAAATTACTTTTAGGCAGATGGTTGTGCAGGAAATTTACGGGGAAAAAGCAATACTAGATGAGAGAACACCCATATATTTGTACATGTATATGAAAAGAAAAGGGCAGTATAATGGTGTATAATATTCCATTTCGAGTTGTGCTCTGCGTTTTACTTATGAATGCATGAATTTGTGAAGTAAAACTCTAGCGTATTTTAACTTTCTTTCCGGACTATATTCAAACGTTTTAAATTACTATTCCAATTCTTTTTTTAATTTTCAACGTTTTTATACAATGATATCAATTTTTCAGTACAAAAGTCTGTAAAATTATATACCACTAGATTTCGTTCCTGTCTCTTAATTAAATTGAGACATTTGAAATCAGTGTTTCCTCTGATTTATTCTGGGAACTTATGCTTTTAGTAAAACACTTTATTAAATAAAATGTGAATTTGTTTTCATATCACCCCCTTAGGTAATTTGATTTAATGAAAGTAAATATTTAATTTTGATTTATTCTTTGATTTTGTATTTTAAATTCAACGATCAAACATTTGAAATTACTTTTAGTCCTCGTTATTTTTATGAATTTACGTTTTTATACAATGATTTCAATTTTTCGTAACAGAAATCTGTATAATTATATACATTTCGTTCCTTCTTCTTAATTAAACTGAGACATTTAAAATCAATATTTTCTCTGATTTTTTTCTAGGAACTTATGCTTTCAGTAAAATATTTTATTAAATAAAAATGATAATTTATTCTCATTTTACTTCCTTAGGGGATTTTATTTACTGAAAGTAAATCTTTTATTTTGATTCATTCTTTGATTTTGTATTTTAAATTCAACGATCAAACGTTTGAAATTACTTTTAGGCTTCTTTTTTTTATGAATTTACGTTTTTATACAATGATTTCAATTTTTCGGTACAAAAGACTAAAATAATATGTCATTAAATTTCATTGGACCGCCTTGGAATCCTCTTGGCATGGATGCTTGGAATCTCCTCTAAGCAGTAGGTCCCGGTCAAATTAGCCCTCATGTAACAAAAGTGGACCGTAGTGGACCGCCTTGGATGCTTGGCATGGATGCTTGTAATCGCCTTTAAGCAGGAGGTCCCGGTCTAATTAGCCCTCGTATAGCAAAAGTGGACCGTAGTGCTCCAAATCAAACCAAACCTTAAAATAAGGCTTTTGATAGACAACAAAGAATTGTAGTCATTTCTCAGAAGAGAATATTCTTTTCGAGACTTTAAGAAGCATTTCGTTCGTATTTCCAATACTATTTGCAAATTATATGATTTGCTTGGGATTTTAAGAAGCATTAATTGACAGTTTAGTTTGTTCCCGCAAGTTTTTCAAAAGTACTATTTACAATGATTTTTCTTTGACATAGTTCATTTGTTGAGTCACATAATTAATCGATTTGTTTGGCTTAAGGCTGGTTTTACTAACCCTATTGGATTCGCTCACCTCAATGTTAAAGTATGGTAGAAAAAATGTGTCCAATGATTGCCGACTTGGATTGAAAGAGTTTTTTTTTTTAAATTGTACTCCATAATAGAGTAAGAAATTTTACACCTTGGGGCATTTTTCGTTTTTAAAAAAATGCAAATAATATTTTAAAATTTATATTATTTGGGGAAAAAATCTGGTATAATGTGTTTTAAACGCTCATAAACTCCTCTGGTGGACGCAATTTATAAAATGAATACTGTTGCAAAGTGCAGAAAAGTTCAGGATATCTGAAAATACCATTTTATCGGATTATCAGCATTTATGAACCTTTAAATAGTAGACAAATTTTCCCCATAGGTTAACATTGAGGTGAGCGAATCCAATAGGGTTAGTACCATAAGTGTAGGATCGGGGTGGGGGCGAGGGGGCACGTGCCCCTCCCATAACTTCACTTGAAATAAATTAAAACGTCAATAGAAGTTCAGTTAAAATCGGAAAATTGTAGAAGACTTTTAAGAAAGTTGGTTTTTTCCCGCTTTTTCAAACTGTGAAATTGATGATTCCGATTATGTCTTATTAATATAGTTTTTAACGATGATATGATAGATAACAAAATATTCGATGCTATATTTTTTTTCTCATTTTATTTATATTATATATTTTTTTTCATTGTATAACTTTCAAATACTACTCAAACATCAATTCTATTGTTGTTCAATTTAAAAAAATCATAATATTTCATAATTTAAGGACCGTTTGGCAGTCAATGCGCTGAAGAGGTTCCTAACTAAATTTAATGCGTGCCCCCCCCCCCCCAAAGTTTGAAGCACACTACTCCTATGGATAGTACACAGCAGCCTTAAAACTGATGTTCACATTTATTCATTCTTTCCATTCCAATTTTTTTTCAAATATGTTTAATTCACTAACATTCATGTTTTTAACTTAAGCTTACTTAAACACGAATTTCAAATGCTATTCAAGATCGCGGTGTATAGGTGTTTTTAATATTAGAGATGATGATGAACATTTCCGCTAAACTTCATTTTTTGAACATTTTACATACATTTACAGAAAATTAAGTTCACGTAACTCAGGAAACACTCAAATTGCATTTTGACGTTATTTGCTCGCATATTTACAGCCTCGTTCTTATGAAAAAGGATACAAGTTACAACTTATTGTTGAGTATTACTTTCCTAAACACCATCTCTTTCATGTTATTTGTGTCGTATATGTTTTTCTCCTCGGTTTTTGTGTCCTTATTCCATTTATAAATGAAAGCCTCTTTATTCAGGACCCCTCGTTCATAAATGCTAAGCCGACGACTTAGTTAAACAATGATGTCTTGTACTTCTTTAGCAGAACGTTAGCGTTTTTCGAGGAAAAATATGAATTAACCTGTAGGAAGTCTGTAAATTACACTGCTATATAAATAGAATAGTAAAGTAAAATTTACTATTGCAAAAATTTCGAATTTTATGGTTTATTTTTCAGTTGCTATTACCCACAAAAGCAAGAAAAAATGTGACTTTATGAGAGACATATTTTGTCGTTTAAATATATATGCCCTGTCAAATAAATATCTAGACCAAATATCTTTTCCCCTCAGCCAGAAAATAAACTTAAAAACTCTTTTTTTAAAAATTTTACCCCTAAAAATGGATTTTCCTTAATTTGATTTTCCTTAATTTATTAGTATTAATTTACAGCAAATAGTTAAAGCTATTTTCTCTATGTGTTTTTTATTTATGAAAGAAATAATTCCTCCTAAATTGCTGTTTACAGGAATTTTTCCTAAATTTGTGTTTGTAAATGTAAGAATTACAATCAAAATTTACCCCATTATTGTTAAGCTATCATCGCAACCTTTGAAACTTAAAACTTGTGACTTTTGCAACATTATATATATATATATATATATATATATATATATATATATATATATATATATATATATATATATATATATATATATATATATAAACTATTAAAATATAAAATAGGCCGTTTTCACGTAGGGAACTTTTAAAAAAATACTTGTTGTTTTTAATTATAAAAAAAAAGTTATGTGAACACCCTTTATCTGGGCATATTTTGAGGAACTTAATTACTTTAGCTGTTGATATAGTCATTTTATCACTATTCTCAGTCCAAAGATTCAGTGTACAGGATTAAAAACATCTTTTCAGTAGAAAAAATATTCTTTATATAAACCAGTTTGCTTTCGTTATTAAAATTTTGTGATCTTAAATGTTTGAAGCACTTAGTGAGTTTTAAATGCATTATCTCTTCCTTCGCCAAAATTTCTTAACAATTGCCCACTTCATCGAAGAATGCATTTATGTTTATAACAACATTTCGAAGGGTCTCTATACCTTTTTTTCTAGTGCTTCCTTAACAAAAATTGGAACAATTGACAAATGGACCTTAATTTGGAACTTAATAGTAAAAAAATTTAGCTCAAACTAGTTTGTGTAGTAATTGTAATTAAAGCACAAGAATATTTGTTTTAAAAACATCATACTTTTATGTAGAGATAACAGATCAGGGATTCTCAACGCTGTCCAGGTGGACACCTTGTGGGTAGATGGAAGTTAAAAATGGGTGTTTAGTATTCCAGGGGTCTATTGGGGGTCTATGATAAATTTTTCTGTTTTAAAATTTAATTTAATTTTTTAGGAATGTAATTATTAGATAATAATATCCATTTTAATATGTATAAATGCGGATTTGCAAAATTGCGGAGTGATTCATGCATGTAAAGTCGAATGTCTTGACGCTTTTGTATATGACTCCAATGCCGCCGTCAACTTTTATTTGTGTACCAACACTAGGCAGAACTGGGGAAATTCACTGGACCTTAAACAGCACATGGGTCCTCCCGATGCATCCAATCAGAAGCAGTTTCTTTTTTTCTCTTGGCGATGTTTGTGCACTTACAAGCTGTATTTCTGAAATCTTGTTTATAATTGGGAAATTAAAAATTAAATTAGTATAAAAATAATAAAACATAAACCTAATGAACCACTTTTTCTAATTTTTTGTTCATATTCTTAGTCAAATTGTAATCTTTAAGTGTTTTATGTGCAATTGTTAGTATAATAATTATGTTGTATACTTTATATTACAGAGAAAAATGTGAGAGGTAGATGAAGAAAATCATTCTTTTAAAAGGGATTGATGTAGGAAAAAAGTTGGGAACCCCTGATTTAGATTAATTTTTGTATGTGTTGAAACCAAGCTATTACAGCATGAAGTTTTGCTTTGAATAAAGTCATAAGCTAACACCTTTTTAAACTTAATATGGCAATAAATGATTTTTTTCATAAAATTATTTACTTAAAACAGGAAATAAGGAAATGAATTATTTATGCCCAGGAAAAGTTGGTTTAACAATAAAACATTTTTTATTTCAATGGTAACTATGAAGAAGTGTTTTAAATCCAGCACACACATGAAGCTGGAAAAAAAATCCCACATTATTTAATTTGTCAGGATAAATCATACAAAGATTTAATTGTTTGAGTGGTATACGTGACAATGTCAATTTTATAATCACGGCGTAGTTTTACTTCCTCTAAGTTAGACTGTGTGTCAAACAGAACTGCACGAATTTCTTTATTTGAATAAGGTCATAACCGTTACTTCTTATGACAGGAAATGATTTTTTTTTATTTCATTGAAACATGCGACTTATTAACTTCAAAAAGAAAAAAGGAGAATAAACCATAATTTTCCAATGTAATAACACATCTTCTCTATTCTCCCCTTTTCATTAAAAAATATTGTTTCAAAACAGAACAAACAAATTAAACAGGTGCATCCCCATTTCATCAAACCAACTTCCTCAGTGCACACAAAGATTTTTATATAGCAACTCTGTTCAATTACAAGTTCTGCAGCGCGCCGCTTTTGCGTAACACGCCACATTCCATTCATGAAAAGCACGCTTCAGTTTTCATTCATAAAACAAACACTCGCGCGTCAACACAACGCGCGTTTAAGAGCTGCGATTTAATTAAAACGGACGTCCAGAGATATACGAGACTTATAAATAATGAAAGAAAAAATTCTCACGGTCTCCGGTAAAAAAGAGAAAAAAAAAAGGGAACAAGAGGACGTGCTAGCTTTCCCCCCTGCCGTTTCTATGTTCAATGCGGCGTGGCGAGCATCAGATGCTGAGCCTCTGTCGCTAATTAATTTTATATTGCACCCTCACGCTGATAGCAGGCTATCATATGTCCCCTCGGAGCTAACTGTGAAGGGTTGCTCGGGTAAGAGGAGCTTGGCAACTCAAGGCAAGATGGCGAGCCAGTGTATCCAGGAAAAAAAGTCGCCAAAAAAGTGCTGACATTTATTTATCTGGCAAAATCCAGCTTTCAACACGTTGATTTGTAACACCCTGATTTCGAAATATAAAGTAAAACTGTGGAAAAAAAATTGCGGATGAAATTCTTTTTAATATATTTTAAATCGTTTCTTGGGAATTTTTGCAAGTAGTCATTTGTTCGCGGTGACTAAAAAAAAAAAAAAAAAAAAAAAAAATAGGAATATTATTCTTGTGCGAATATAACATTTTTTAATTGCACAATAAATTAAAATGGTAATTAAAATCCCACAATGAGTTAAAATTAATCCCCACTGAAGTAAAATTCCATCTTAATTTATATATTTCACATTTAATTAAAATGAACTCAATTCTTAGAATTCCTCAATAAATTAAAATTAATCCACAATAAATTAAAATTCCTTCTTAATTTACTGTGTTGTTCAGATGTGGGGTTTTCCCCAAGTTTTTTAAAAGTCGTAATTATTCTTGTGAATATACAAATCCATATTGGTTAGCAAAACATCGTGACGACCTTTTGCTGCCTAATATGCAGTGGCGTACCGAGGGGTGGGGGCAAGGGGGGGGTCTATCATGTCCCGGGCGTCACTCGCAAAGGGGCGCCAAATGGTCCTTTTCACTAATTCTATATACTATTATATTAATATATGTTTTTCGGAAGGGGGGACGTCAAATAAGTATCGTGCCCCGGGTTCCAGTTATGCTCGATACGTCACTGCTAATAGGCTTCTGCTCTTCAGGGTACAGTCCAAACATCTAAGACATACCCATGTAGGGGCTTTCGTGTTGGCCTGAAGAAATAAGGTTCTATATATGTGCCCAGGCCCGGACAAAAGAGATTTGGGAAAGTGGTAAAATTCCATGAGCTTTATGAAAAATCTCAGAAAAAATCATTTCCTCTACGTCTCCGCCTCTGCAGCGGTGCAACCCAAGTGCCTGGAATTTGAGAGAAAAGAAAAAGTAATTCCAAAATCTAATTATTCTTAACTCACTCCCCACCCTCTTGAAAATAAAATCCCCCCAAACAGGCAGCCCCTTCACTCACTTTAAATGTGGGTTCTGGTTAAGTCACTGCGTACCTTAATGTGCCTTGCCATATCTGGTACTTTTCGGTGGATCATTATCTTACACGGAACTTGAGAAAAACAAGAAACTTGTAAATAAAAGCTACGCCTAGTGGGTACAACACCATGTGGATATAATATAAAACGAGCTTAAAGCTATGTTATTTTTTTCAGTACTGCAGGTACTGTTGTCCTGAGAACACTGACCTATCTACACCGGGAATTTGTCAAATACTTTATTACGGGAGCACCCTTTAGGTCAGTGGTTCCCATCCCGTAGAAGTCTGCGGACCACTAAGCCAGAAATTCAACCATGTGCAGACCACCCCCAGTCCCACCGACTTGAGGGGTTGGATCATCCGGGGTATGGAGAGGGTATAGAATATCCCCCAAGCAAAAGGGATACAGGATTAACATACTCAAATTCTTATGTATCATATTCTAACAATAAAATAATTATATTAAACTTTCAAGAAATTTTAATTCAACACCTGATAGTCATCGGATATATTTGGCCCATCTAGTTCAATGAACATTGCTTTCAAAATCCCCATTTATTTGGCAACTTTTTTATATGTGGTGCCGGACCACTCCCGAGGCTCTCGCGGACCATCTGTGATCCTGGGACCACTGTTTTTGGTGAACCAACCCTGATCCTTATGAGAGTACAATACAGGAACATGCCTTTTCGGGTATTTGAACTCGAGCCCTCATTGGGGAAGCTCGAAACGCCAACCATTTTACGATTGGGGAGGTGGCTAAAAACTTCTTGAATCCTAAATACTTATTGTGGGTGGGGGTGGAAGACGACTTGTTTCGAGTGATTAATTTGTGATTTGACAAGTGAGACAGTCACGTCTGTTGCTAAGAGCGCCTATTATAGAGTTCCGAAAGGGCCTCAATCTAAATCACCAGGATAATAATGAAATCCTGTTGTTAAAAAGAAATCCTGTCAAATCCTGAGATGAAATAACGACTTTAAAACTTATTTAGCTCTTAAAACATTTAAGGATCATTTTACAGAAAGTTTTTATTTTCCGCTTAAGAACAATACCTGTAGCATTTGCCCGAGACTATTGCAACGAAAACTCTGCCGCCTGATGAACTTGGCAGTTGATTAGCCCGACAACTACTGGCCTTTTTATGACCTATTGTGGGTCGCCCAGTGGCTAAGTGGTTAAGGCATCAGCTTGCTACGCCAGGGGAGCGAGTTCGATTCCCGCATAAGACTTGGTTGTATTCTGGGGAACTCGCCAGTCTTCTGCCTGCAAAAGGAAGAAAGGGGAGCTGCAATCCATCTTCCTTCCGGACAATGGATTGCAGCTCCCCTTTCTTCATCGTTGTTAATAAAAAATCGTTGTTAATAAACAAGGTGTCATCGTTTGTTAAAAAAAAAATTCTTCTGTGATTGTGTGATTTATGTTTCTGTTTCCTTGTATTCATATGTACACTGGACTGGGGTGTGACAGTCGTCAGCCCCAGGGACCTTGCCCCCCCCCCCCACTCACACACACACGCACACGACATTTTGAAGATTTTAAGAGGCTACTGCTTTCAAATTTTAACTAGATTCATCTAACTCAATCCGTATGGCCGTAGAAATTGAATTTTTCCTATTCAACACGGATATTTAAATTAGTGAAGATCAAAATGAAACTCCAGTAAACGGCATTATACGCTTTTCTTCTTAATTAGGACGTAAAAGAAAAAGGAAAATGATTTCAAAAAATTCCTAGATAGAGGGGAGACTGAAAAAGACGTATCTTTATTTCTTGTATTTTGATCAGTCGATAAATTTTAAAATAGCTGTAATTGGGAATCTTGTCAATATAAAAACATAATTCAAATACAGTTGGTACATAAAATATTGTTATAGCGTATACTTATCGAAATGAGCAGGTCAAGTCCTCACGATGGGCCAGGAGCAAATTTCTTACCGGGTCTAGATCAGGAACCCTATGGCTCATAATCTTGGAAATATTACTCCTTCATCCACCCCTACTGCTCATGTGCGACAAGGAACAGAAAGATCAATAGTTAAGGGGACAGTGGACCTTCAAACCTAACTTTTTTTTGTCTTGAATGGATTTGCTTGAAATTTGAATATGTGATTACTACTATAGATATGTAAAAGTGGTTCAAATTTAATGATGAAATACTGACAATTTATGAATTATGAATTATTAATTATATAAAAAATTGGCCTAATTAAAAATGTTCCATGCGCATTTCTTTTGCATATAATATGGTAATTTTTATTTACAGGATACCTTATAGAAATAACAATGAAACTTATCGCTTATTTTAAGTATTCATTAAATATATAAAGAGAAAAAATAATATTACTGAAAACACCCTTTTTATGAAGCAAAATACCTATAAATCATCTTTTCAAGTACAAAATTTAGAAATTCTGAGCTACGAAGCATAATTATTTTCAATAAGATTTATTTGATATACAGTTAAGTATATAAAACTTAAATTTCAAAGCAATACTATTATTAGAAATGCGCCTGGAGCAGTTTGAATATTCATATGACATGAAAATTTTTATTTTGAGAAAAACACATATAAAGTTATTGCTATTAGTAACCACATAATATCTAAATTAAATACAAATGCCTATAATTTGAAAAGTAATCACAGAAATTAAAAATTCTTTTTTCAACACATTCTTACTGGTCCGTAGTTTCACAATTCAATAAAATAAAAAAATCGAATTTTTGGACAAATTTCACAATTTTGAAAGTCTACTGTCCCCTTAAGTTAAACGGTAAAAATTATAACATAGCTTACAGGTGTAGTCTGGTCCTGAAATTGGAAGTCTGCAGTATGAATTCCAAGAATAACTAGCAGTATTTTTAAATTAAATGAAATTGATATCTTGTGTATTTATTCGCCAAAAATTTCAATCATATTGAATATAATATAAGCAGTAATTGTATTTGGCGTGTAGAAAATGTTGTGAGTATGAATGTAATAGCTATATAAAATGTAATGAACATGTAAGTAATGTTCAAAGCAAACAAATTTTGTAAACAGATTGTAAAGTATTGTGTATGTAGGCAATGTATGTAGATTAATTAATTGAAAGTAAATAAGTAAATGTATAAAATTACAATATGTAACATTATTAATGTAAAATGTTAAACGCTAATTTATCTCTATTATCGATATATTATAATTAAGCAATTATCTATTTAATGCCTATGTAAATTGTATATAATGTAAATATGTGTAAATAGATCAGTAATTTATAAAGAGTGAACTTGCATACATTGGTATTTGTGCAAATTGGCAATTTATAAAAGTGATGAAACGTATTTGTAAATAAATAAATTGTATATTATAGTAGTTAAATAATGTAGAAAGCAATGTGTATGTCAGCAACTTGTATTCAACAAATGCATATTAAATGACCTATGTAAGCATACAACATGTGTAGTATCAATAAATAAGTAAGGGAAGTATAAATAAATTATATAAAGCGTAAAGAGCAAGTATAAATAAATTTTAATAATACAGTCGAACCCCGTTATAGCGAAACCGGTATATAACGAACTCACGGATATAACGAACGAAAATTCTGGTTCCTCCGTTTTCCTATTGTACGTAATTTAATTAGTATTGTGTCAGTTTAATGTAATCGATTTTAGTCGATTTAATTCATTAATGATCATTTTAATAGATTTTATCATTTTTAATACATCATTATTGAATACATATTGCAACTAATGAGTTATACATTTTGTGAACTCTAGCATTTTTCTTAACGATTCGGATATAGCGAACAAAACCTTTGGTCCCTTGAAGTTCATTATAACGGGGTTCGACTGTACATGTATCTTGTATGTAGAAATGTTGTGTGTATGCATGTAAGATTTATAAAATGTAATGAACATGTAAGTAATGTACAAAGCAAACATATTGTGTAAATAGATTCAAAAGCATTGTGTATGTATGCAAAGTACATAGATTAAATAAATGAAAGTAAATAAGTAAATTTATGAAATGCACAATATGTAACATTGTTAATGTTAAATTTTAAATGCTAATGTATCTCTGTTATTGATATATTATAATTAAGAAATTGTGCAATTAATGTGCAATTAATGTCAAATTAAATACAAATGCCTATAATTTGAAAAGTAATCACAGAAATTAATTCACAGAAGTAAATTCCCACCTATATCCGTTACACCCTCTTTAACTTCTAAACGGTGGCAGCTTAGGCCATAAAGTTGGTGTCTAGGTATAGTAAAAAGGCTCTGCGCTACTCAATGAGACAACGTACATCGCCATCTATCGACAAATTTTGGAATTAGCGTTTTTATCTCAAAAACGGTAAGAGATACGGGAAAAAAGTCAATTACAAAGTTGCTCAGCATCATCGATTTAGTAAGAAAAGACACATTGAGCACATTAATACTCAAAACAGAATGTAAAAGATAAGGGGGGGGTGTAACGGATATAGGTGGGAACCCCTATAATGGGCAGTGTTGTCATACAGAAGTAGTTAGATATTCAGTTTTGATAAGTTAAGGAAAAAAGGGGGGGGAGGGATTGTTTGTCAGTAATAATACCGTTTAAGCTCAAACTGAGGTCGGTTTAACCTTCTGAATTATTCGCCACTCGAGCGATAAATACGTGAAGTTGTCAACCCTAACCCGCAGATCGCTCTCGAAGATCAAGAGAGCACCAGGGGCGGAATCGGTGATGGTCCGTATTTACGGGAAAACGGTGACACGTGACCTCCTGTCTGTTTGAATGAGAACCGACTGAGAACGAGATTTTCTAGAGAGTGGGGGCTACTCTTCTCTACCCCCCAGGGATCGTTTGATTCTTTGGGTCGGAGGTGAAGAGTGAACTTGGAGCTACCGCCGAATGTGCTTTGAGAGAGGGGAAAGGGGAGAAGAGGCTGCAGAGACAGTAATATCTCCCTCGGCGAGAAATTAAATGTTTGACAACTCTTGGCGGATAGCGGACGAAGCGCGTGTTATATGTGTCGAGACTGAAACTGTAAATTTGAAGCTTCACAAATAAGAACAGTAATAGCAATAAGAATTAATAACTTTATCTATATATATAAAACAGTTCCGACTGATTGACATATAATGCATAGACCAAACCGCTGGATCTAAAGGGCTAAAATTTTGACTGGCGATTCTTCTTATAGTGTAGGGGTGCACTGAGAAAATTCTTCTTTTTAAAAAATTCTTCTTGGATTTTTAAATTAAATTTTTAAGCTGTTTTTTTGTAACATTCTTTAAAGTTCGCATTTAAAATAATAATCTGAGGGTTATAAAATGTATATCACTAGAAGATCATAAAAATTCCTTTAAAATATAATCTTTTTCAAATCCTTACCACCTTTTTCTGATTTTTGGTGACTTTTTAAATGTTACTTTTTAGAATTTAATTTATTAAATGC
Organism: Dolomedes plantarius; assembly: GCA_907164885.2. Lineage (NCBI taxonomy): Eukaryota > Metazoa > Arthropoda > Arachnida > Araneae > Dolomedidae > Dolomedes > Dolomedes plantarius. The sequence goes on along the minus strand of OU015496.1, from coordinate 154,386,618 downwards.
TGATCACGTAGTTTCTTTTCTTTTTGTGGTACTTTAAACTAATTTTGCGTCACGTGCATAGACAAAAAAATTTATTTTTTATCTTTCTAATGCGGCAGACGATTGGACATTATCTAAAAAAATATTAAAATACAGTAAAAGGTATATCCTCAAACTGTACTATATTAACTGCACTATATTCTTTAGTACGTTCTATTAGATTTAATTTGAATATTTTCTTCTAATAAAATATCTGTTACGATTTTTTATAATTATTTATTTATTTATTTATTTATTTAAACACCAATTGCATACATTGATCGTTGCATTTATTATATATATATACATATATATATATATATATATATATATATATATATATATATATATATATATATATATATATATATATATATATATATACACTGAATTAGGGATAGCAAAGCCTATGCAAATTGTGTAGCGCTGCACATCATGTATGCGCAAGTGGTAACTGCATATATAGCGCGTACTTTGGTTGTTCTGAATTAGTTGTTGGAATTGCCAGTATGGGTAAACTGCCTGATTTAGACGCCTTCAATCGCGGACAAATCGTAAGTGCGCGACGCATGGGCCATTCAATTTCCGAAATCGTCAGACAGCTAGGATTTTCAAAGTCGACAATGTCAAGAGTATACCAAGAATACATGGATGGTGGGAAAAAAAACTAGCGATCAGGCAAACTGCAAAGGACAATTTGCCTTGACAGTGCGTGGTGAGAGACGGCTCAGGCGTATTGTACGTAGCCAGCGACGCCAAACATTAGCTCAAATTACCACCCAGTTTAATGACGGTGCCAGTCGTACAGTCAGTAAACGGACTGTGCAACGCTCGCTTCACCGTATGGGTTTCGGGAGCCGTCGACCTACGAGAGTACCATTGCTCTATACTCGCCATCGGGCTGCACGTCTTGCCAGGGCAAGAGAGCACAGAGACTGGAGTGTAGAGGACTGTAAACGAGTAGCATGGAGTGATGAGTCTCGATTCCGACTGCTTAACGCCGACGGAAGGCTGAGAATATGGCGTCAGGCTCATGAAGCCATGGATCCTGCATGCCTGGCTGGAACTGTACAAGGGCATGGTGGCTCAATCATGGTCTGTGGTGTTTTTTCGTGGCACAGTTTGGGATCTTTGGTGCGTGTACCAACAAACCTCAATGCAATTCGGTACGTAGAGTTGCTGGGTGATCATCTCCATCCGTTTATGCTGTTCTGTTATCCGCACGCTAATGGAGTTTTCCAGCAAGACAACTGTACCTCTCACAAGTCCCGGTTGGCTACTGGCTGGTTGGATGAGCATTTCTCTGACTTCTCTGTCATGAATTGGCCACCTAGAAGCCCATACTTAAATCCTATTGAGCATCTTTGGGATGTTTTGGAACAAGGCGTGAAAGGCCATCACACAGCACCAAAGAACCTTACTGAATTATGGACACCTTTAGCCAATATTTGGCAAGCCATTCCCGTGGAACGTTTCTAGAAACTTGTTGAATCTATGCCTCGTCGTTTGGCAGCTGTTATCAAGGCCAGAGGAGGCTCAACTCGTTACTAGGTAGGTATCCCTAATTCAGTGGCACTTCAGTGTATATTGGCATTAATTGCATACATTGACCGTTGTATTCAATTTGAATGTATTCCGTAGTGAAGTACGGGCATTCAGCTAGTATATAAATATATATACACTAGTGGTTAGCCCGTCAAAAATGACGTGTTAATTTTAATTTTTATCAATTTACATCTGCAAAGTCAATATTATTTGTATACTTAATAGCTTCTCTACTTTCTTTTATTTAAATTATACACATTTTTAATTATTTAAAATTATGCAATATCAGCATTATTATGATCCATTTAAGATACAATTTTTTTAAACTTAAATAAAATCTGAACTCCACATAATAGCATCACTTTCCTTAATTCTGTATTAATTATGAAATATTAAATTCTGTCTGTTAACAGTCTGCTGCACGTATTCGGTTTAGCGATTCCTGACTTTGTCTTGAAAGCCATCTACATTTCCGTTCATTGGCCTTATGACGCTTTTTAGCAATGGGACTTTCGTCAACATTCATTTTAACCCTCAAACCAACCCATGAATTTGTTGCCACTATCAGGACTATCGGTCAAATGTTGCGGTTATGCTAGGTATTTGCTTTGAAAAGCACGCTTTGAAAGCAGACGGTTTTCAACATATCACTACGCATGCGTCGAGTTTGCGACTTTCCGAAAATACTAAATTTGACATTATTGCAATATCTGGTTAAAATATATATATTATATGGTTAAAATATAAATAAAGATATTAAAAAAATAATACACTCATGGACAAAAAAATTAGCGCACAAAGAAGGAGTCGTCAAATGAAACGAAATTTTAATACGTAATGACTACTTTGATATAAGTAAATGATAAGAAAATCAAAGAAAAAGGATAATTTATTTCAGAGAAAAAGGCAAAAGAACGGAGGAGTTAATACTCCGTTGGACCCCCTCTAGCGCGAATGCACGATGCGATACGATCGGGCATTCAGTCATACAAGTTCTGTATGATGTCTTGAGACATTTCGTTCCATATTTGCTGTAACCTTGCCTCTAGTTCGTTCAAACTCGTGGGATGCCCAACTCGTCGTCCCAAATGATCCCAGATATGCTCGATTGGAGACAAATCTGGGGATCGGGCAGGCCAAGGAAAGGTAGTAACAGTGCGGAGACAGTCTTGTGACACCTTTGCCGTATGAGGCCGAGCATTGTCTTGTTGAAAAATGGCTCCTGGGAGCCGTTGCATGAGTGGCAACACATCTGGTTGCAGGATTTCATGAACATACCGCTGGGCTGTCATGGTGCCACGGAACAATACTAGGGGTGACCGTGTATTGTAGGCAATGGCACCCCATACCATCACACCAGCTGTGGGAGCGATGTGTCGCTGTACAGCAAAGGCAGGATTGAAGCGTTCACCACGGGCTCTCCAGACACGAACACGATTGTCATCACTGCCGAGATTGAATCTGGATTCGCCGCTAAAGACGACCTGGTTCCATTCCGCTGCAGTCCAGTTTCCTCGTGCGCGGCAAAACTCCAAACGGAGGCATCGATGGGTGGGCGTCATGGGCAGCACACGTAATGGGCGCCGCGATACCAACTGTCCTTCAGCCAGGCCCCTTCGTATGGTTCTAGAAGACACAGAGACCCCTAGTAAAGGTGTTACCTGTGCCTGGATGGCGGCCGATGAAGCAGAAATGGATGCCATAGGCTGATACATTTACGAAGCGGTCGCTCCGGAAGCGTTCCAGAGGTACAGAACTGGGCCATTATTAGGATAGATTATTTTGTCTATAAAAATATCCGTTACGATTTTTTATATACATTTTTTGGCATTAATTGCATACATTGACCATTGTATTTAATTTGAATGTACTCCGTAGCGAAGTACGGGTTTTTACATATCGCTACGCATGCGTCGAGGTGGCAACTTTCCGAAAATACTAAATTTGACATTATTGTAATATCTGGTTAAAATATATATATTATATAGTTAAAATATAAATAAAGATATTAAAAAAAATATAATATAAAACTGTTTTACTGTGAAAAAGATTCTCCGATTCAATTTTTCTTAAATTAACGACTATGAATGAATCACGGTGAATGAATGACTCTCTCGTGTTTACATTTTCAAGTTCTGAGTATATAAAATGAATACTTCTTATTAATTTAAATGAAACACTATGATAACTCAAAAGGTGGCGGAAAAGAGATAATTTTCTAATGAATATAAATATCACATCGAAAATGCGTTACAATAAAAGATATGTTATGCTGAGAACAGTTTTAAACGTTGGCGAGCTGTTTTGAAATTGTCATAACCGTTTATTACAGCCGTCTAAAAATCGAAATAAAGTTGCTTTGTTTCTATATTACGTTGTTTCTAATAAATTATTTGGGTTTAGATAGCAAGTAATCTTTTTTAACTTTACTTTTAACTTGTTAAGCCTAACTCATAAAACAAAATGGATGCCATAGGCTAATAATTTTGCCGCCCCCCCTCATACATTATGGATTAATTGAAATTTATCTGAAATATTTTTACCTTAAATGAAACAACGAATTACAGAAAATATTATAAATTCAGTTTATTTTTAATTTTACAACCTAACATAATAATTATTAATGTATTGATATAGTAACCAAATGAATACGTTATATTAAATGCATACAACACATATCTATTAATACATATACTTAATAACAGACAGTCAAAAAGCTTAAAAAATCTTTGCTTTTCGTGCCTTTTTTAATGCAAATTCTGTTATAATATCTGATACATCTATATCTTCCGAAATGTCCTTTTCGATGCTAATAATAGATAAGTCTGAAAGCCTTTCTTGTCCCATTGTTGATCTCAAATAATTTTTTATTATTTTAAGTTTTGAAAAGCTTCTTTCCCCGCTAGCCACAGTCACGGGTAATATTAAAAAAATTCGTATGGCAATCACTAAATTTGGAAACAGATAGATGAGGTTACTTGTAAATAAGTATTGAATCACATTTAACGCGTTCATTTCAGGGGAAATAAAGGATGCAACGTTGTCAATTTCATCGCATAAATCTTTAGCTTAAATTGATCATGTAACATAATTTCCACAGATTTACATTTTGTAGACCTATTTGATTTATCTGTTTTAAGGAAATTATTTAGGTCGTTGAGAAAATTGAAAACTGTGTGATGTTGTTTTATTTGTTCGAACCTTTCTTCTATTTTTGATAATGCAGTGTCCAATATTACAAAGTAAAAATTAATTTTGAATTGGTCTTCTGGATTTTTTGGAGCCTCATCTTTACATTCGTAAAAATACCATCAAGTTTACTTACCTGTGAAATATTTTTGTTGGTCAGCAATCACAATATCGAGCACAAAAATTAGAGACAAAAAGCTTTGTTTTTCAGTTGTTGAGATGGACACGTTCAAAATTAATATAGTGCAAATTATCCCGGTCCGTGTATTTATAGGCTCAGGGGATAAACGAGTATTTTCCTGCAACCTGACAAAAACCGCCCGCACCGATGCGATGCTGGCAATGCGACGCGATTTGATGGGATGATGGGTTAAAATGTGCTAAAACAAAAACGAACAATATATTTCCCAACTGGTTGCGACGTGGAGTAGCGCTGCTAAAACCAATGTAGTTTTGTTTAAGGCGACAATGGACCTTCAGATTGACAAAAATATGTCTCAAAAACGATTTTTTTTTTCAGAAAATGATTCTGCAACTCATCAGCTTTAAATTAAAAAAAAAAAAGTTATATTGATCCAATCATTATTAACCGAGTTATAAGTATTTTTCCAAACGTAAACAATGGAAATGTTACGTTAAATTAAAACTTTAAAAGCTATTTTCTCAAAGAAACTTTTCATGTCGTTTCGGTAAGTTCAAAATGTTCCATGCGTCATAATTTTTCTTGAATTTTCATAAATTTTCATAAAATGATTATTTGTATATGTTAGAATAAATCTTAGTGATAAATTCATTATACTATTTTAAAACACCTTAAAATTTTTACAATAAAAAAAATTTGATAAAATTTTGCATAAAATGACCTATTTTTATCGATTTCTTTTCTAGTTTTTATAAATATGGCTGTAAATCTAATATTACTACTAACTTTTATTATAACTATATAAAGCTAGCTTAAGAGAGAAAATTAGATATCTGAGACAAAAATTGATGCACATGGAGCATTTTTAAGTAGAGTAATTAACAAACTAATTTTAATTAATATCTTAATTAATTACATTCTGATCTTTTTTTAATTAAGCATTTTCATCTCTAAACAACACTGTATAAGTATACAAAATTTCATAGCAATTGGTTGATAAATAATAAAAAAAAGTGTTTCATGGTCCATTGTCGGGACAGTGGACTTTCAAAATAGTGAAATTTGTCCAAAAATTCGATTTTTTATTTTATTTTATTGAATTGTGAAACTACGGACGAGTAGAAATGTGTTGCAAAAAGAATTTTTAATTTCTGTGATTACTTTCCTAGTTATAGGTATATTTGTATTTAATTTAGATATTATGTGGTTACTAACAGCAATAACTTTAAATGTGTTTTTCTCAAAATAAAAATTTTCATGTTATACGAATATTCAAACTACTCCAGGCGCATTTCTAACGATCGTATTGCTTTGAAATTTAAGTTTTATATACTTAACTGTATATCAAATAAATATTATTGAGAAAAATTATGCTTCGTAGCTCGGAATTTCTAAATTTTGTACTCGAAAAGATGATTTATAGGTATTTTGCGTAATAAAAAGGGTGTTTTCACTATTATTTTTTTCTCTTTATATTTTTAATGAATGCAATAAGTGATTGCATAGAAGTATATTGTAATATTTATAATGAATAAGCAATAAGTAAGTTTCGTTGTTAGTTCTATAAGGTATCCTGTAAATAAAAATGACCATATTATAGTCAAAAGAATGCGCTTGGAACGTTTTTAATGAGGCCAATTTTTGATATAATTAATAATTCATGATTCATAAATTATTAATATTTCCTCTTTAAATTTAACCACTTTTACATATCTATGGTACTAATCACATATTCAAATTTCAAGCAAATCCATTCAAAACAAAAAAAGTTATGTTTGAAGGTCCACTGTCCCCTTAAGTAAATTTCTCCATGGCCGAATTTAAATTATCATTAAAATATAGGCATTCTTGCTTCGCCAAATAAAAACGAAGTCTTAATTTAATCAAACACATTTGATTAAATATAGAGACACACAGAGTTACAAAACGAGATCACAATAAAAATAACATACCGGGAGCGCAAATGATCTGACACGACCTCAGCCTAAGACAAAATCTCCCAGAATAACCTTCTTTTAACATTTTTCGCGCGCAAACCTCATCACATCCGGCATGTGCCGAATAAACAAAAATTACACTAGATCAGCAATGTCCTGTAGACACACTGGCTTCGCAAAAGCGATAAATCTAAGGGCCTTATTATACAGAGTTACAGTTGTGGCTATAGGTCGCGACTGTCGCCTGGGCACGTCACTTCCCCTTCTGAGTCCAAACATTACTGTTTATTTCCAGTTATACTTGTAAAATGCATTTTTTAACTCTAAGTAGTTACCTAGCATAATGGTGATATTTTTATATTAATTATTTTTCTAATAAATTAGTTTTAATTTTTTTTTATCCGGGCGGCTGACTTGCCGCCCCCTTTGATGTGCCGCCCGTGTGCCCCGCACCCCTTGCACCCCCGGGTTGGAACGCCCCTGCTGATATTGTCACGTGAAAACTGACAAGACGGTTAAATACACAGACTGGGAGTATAGAAATTCTATTGGAGGTAATGAAGTGCTATCGGAGTGATAGTACAGAGCAAGACTGCCTCTCAACTGGAGTGCAGTAACTTATATATCCTAACAGAACATTCAAATTAATTCAATTTACATATACTGGAAATTTTCAGAAAGGAGATTTAAATTAAATAAATAAAACGCAGCCCCCGACCGGCGGGATTCGAACTAAGGACCGTGCGCTCACAACCACTCGATACCTCACAACCACCGGTTCACTCTCAAGGAATGGAAAATACGGCAATATATTTATGAAGCGGTCGTTCCGGAAGCGTTCCAGATAGAGGGCCAGAACTGGGCTATTATTAGGATATATATACGTATATATGTTTGTGTGTGTGTCAGTCAGGTTAAAGTATTAAAACTGGAATTTATCTTAAATTGGTAGTCGTAGGCGGTACCAGTGGCCAAAACTCAACAATAATTTCGTATATATAAAACATCTTTATTAAAACATTTGAGAGAATTTAGTTGTTCTTAGCGAGAGATCCCCAGTCAGTCTGAAGAGTGTAAATGTAAAAAGGTAATTATACGTCAGGTAACACCCTGAAATTCTTGAAAGAGCTTTCCTTGTAGTCAGGATTATGAATATTCATCACATTTTATAGTCTATACGACCATATAAGGTAAACTCCAAGTTGGCTGTTTTTTCGGGAGGGAGTTTTATAACGTAATGGACTAAGGAATATTTTTGGCATTATATATATATATATATATACAGACAATAAAAAAAAGCTTCTTAAATAGTAAAATGAATTGTTAAATGTGTAAAAATGCTCATGACCAGTAAAGGGACTTAGAAGTCTTCACCCGTTAATCTGTTTTTCCGAAATTAGTTGTCTTGAGCATTTTCGTAATTTATGAAGATAGATTTTGCACATTATTTGTTCTTCACAAGTTTCATGCGGATATTATGATTGAAAGTTTTTACAGTTCAGCCTTTTACAAAATGAAAAAAATATGTGCGAAATATGTGCGTATACGTTATGATTAAAAATTAAATTTTTTTTCCCAAATGCGGAGGCACTTGTCATCAAACATTCGCCTATACTATGCCACAATTTTACTACCAATTTTATTGTGGGGGCACCATATAGGCCGACAGTATTACCCCCTATGAAGGGACGACACGAACGGAGGCATTTTTCGTGGCGCGACGCCAGGATTCGATCCGAGCACCCTCAGAACCGAAAACCAGCGCGCTGTACCACTGGGCCGCAACAAGCCAAAAATTTAAATTACCTTTCTAACTACTGTATTTTACCAGCCCCCCTCCCCCCCAAAAAAATTGCTCTCACATTATAAGTAGCATACTGCTGTTGGCCTGTCTTGTAAAGATGTTAAGAAATCAAACTCTGGATGCCACCCTATATAGACTCGGCATACCTGACTACATGAAATGACCTCCAACGGATTACCTTAAATGCAGTCTTTCATGAGATGAGATTTGTGAACCATTTCTGAGGCGTAAATTGTTTCCTATTGTAATTCTCTCTCTCTCTCTGTCTTTATCACACACACACACACACACACATATACACTGCTGGCCACCCAAATTGCAACACCAAGAAAGACAAGAGATATCACAACAAAATTTATTTTGTAGTTAAGATGTTGACCAAGTATTAAATGATTAAAATTATAGACTTCTGCGAAGTGTGGTTCCTGCCAAAATCAGTAGCCAGAGTAGCCGCCATTGTTGGAGATCACCGCTGCCACACGCCTCGGCATTGATTCAAAGAGACTTTGGATGAGTTCTTGGGGTACAGCTGACCAAGCAGCTTCCACACGTTGCCAAAGTTGATCTGCTGTGGCAGCTGGGGTTGGAATCTGGGTAAATCGTAGAGCAACCATGGACACATGTTTTCTATCGGTGAAAGATCCGGAGAGCGAGGCGGCCAGGGAAGTAATTCAATCTGGCGATTGACGAAGAACCGTTGGACAATGCGTGCCACGTGTGGTCGCGCATTATCCTGTTGAAATATGGCTGTGGGCAAGCCTTGAATGTAAGGAAGGACAACTGACTCCAACACCTCGTAGATGTAGCGCTGGCTGTTTAAAGTACCGGCAATGCGTACTAGAGGTGTGCGAGAGTGATATCCAATACCGCCCCATACCATAATACCCGGTGCAGGACCAGTGTGGCGGTGCATAACGCAGCTGTTCAGCATCCTCTCTTCACGGTGTCTCCAGACTCGACTGCGACCATCGTGGTGTTGCAGACAGAAGCGTGACTCGTCAGTAAAGACAATTTCATTCCATTCTGCCGTCCACATCCTTCTGTTATCGCACCATTGGCGGCCGAGACGTCTGTGGTTCTGCGTCAAGGGTAGACAAACCAATGGACGTCTTGAGGACAGACCACTCTGCTGTAAACGGCGTCGAATGGTACGCGCAGACACTGGATGATGCGTTACAGACTGCATGTGCTGTGCTATGGTTCGTGATGTGACTGAGCGATCCGTCACTGCCATGCGCACAATTTGCCTGTCATCACGTGAAGTGGTACGCTGAGGTGGATGCGATCGAACACGCCGGTCCGTCGTACCCTCCTGCATCCAACGATCACATATCCGCATTACAGTTGTTTGGTTTCGTCCAACACGACTACCGATTTCCCTGAAAGATAATCCACAATCTCGGTAGGCCACTATCTTTCCTCTGTCGAACTCGGATACTTAATCAAAAGATGATCGCTGTTTTCGACGAGGCATAATTGATCGTTTTTTTGAAAAAACCACAAGAAAAACACAATTGCCGAACTTGAAATCGTCGAAATCTCCAAGCCTTAAATAGCGCTTTGAAGTGGCGCCACAGGCGCGCGTGATGTGCATCTGCGCTGAAATTCTAATCATTTGCATATCTCACCTCCGCTAATGCATGTTGTAAATTTCATGTTATTTGCATGTTTCCTTCAGGGTGTTGCATTTACAGTGGCCAGCAGTGTATATATATTTGAGGCATGATCAAATGAAACCTGTTCGAAGTGAGCTACGTAATGTGTTGGTATTTTAGTTACGGAAAGCACATCATGCTGAAGTGTAGCTGTATGCGTAGTGCATGCGCAGTGTTCTTAAATTTTCCACCGGCTTCACTTATTGATTCGTGGCATTACGTTGAAGATGGCTGGTGTGGTTCAAAAGCCGTTGTGACGAAACAACACAGCTATTCATCTCGAAAAAAAAAGTTTATTCACATTGAAACGAGGGCCAACAGTTCGTCAGCACGGATCTGTATCATAACAGAAACGTTTTCATGAAGGGAGGTCATCTCTTGGACGAAAAATCACTAGGACTAAAATCCCTTTAAACACTTTAAGAAAAAAAAAAAGTGGACGGTCCTGAGTCGAGGAAATTCACTTGACTGACCCTTGTCAACTGCTTCGACACCTTCTGACCGCTACTCACTCCCCTTCAGTTCCTTCGAAAGCCTCTTGCCGTTCCTCACTTCACTTCCGTTCGTCAAATTCGGAGATTCTTTCAGCTCATCGCTTCATTCCGGTCTGGTCAGTTGGAAGGTTTTCACACCGTCCATTCAAGATCAGCGACCGACAATTTCATTTTTAACATCTGACGGTTGCAAGATGGTGGAGATTCATCGGAGTATTGTTAGGGGTAAGTTTAAGAACCCCAATGCCACGAACAGTTTACCAGAAGTACACTCAAACAGTTGATAATCTGACTAATATAAACGTCTAGGGTGACTTTTAAGGAGAAACATTGTAAGCAATGAGCTTCATTAAATACTACTCTTAAATACGATATGCTTGTGTTTCGTCTTTTCTTTCTTCCTCTTCCAATGGCTACATATCTCGAACGGGTTTCATTTGAGCACGCCTCATTTATATATTAAAGTTGAAATTTGAAATCGGAGACATAAAGGTAAATCAAAAGAAGATTGCCAAAAATAAAACACTTTAAGAATAACATCTCTTTGTCAATAGTCCCGACCTTAACATTAAACTAAGGATTATTTCTGCAAGTAGTGATTTTCAAAATAGACATATCATTGGCCTTGGACAATTCTTCACTAAATGAGGGTAAGAATAGAGCCCAAAGAACAGACGAAACGAGAAACTTGTTTCATCTGTTGAACTGTCTTGCTTCTAAGGGCCTGTTCACATAGGAGTCCGTTGCGTTGCGTTAAGGAAAATATGACGTTGAGACGAAAATAAACCAATCATAGGCGTTAAAAATTCCATTGCTAATCGTTTGGAGGCATATGATTGGTTTATTTTCGTCTCAACGTCATCTTTTCCTTAACGCAACGCAATGGACTCCTATGTGAACAGGCCCTTACTCTCGCACTTTTCCATTTTGCACATTATCCAAGCGCCGCAGAAAACTAAAGCTAGAAATAAAATACTGATAAATTGTAAGAATACCATGAGAGACCTTAAAGAGAGAACTATCGCGGAGTTTTACCAGACGAAAAAAAATGCGTAAAATTAAGTATTTTTCCATTATTTTCAATAAATCTTATTTTAGTTCAAACATAACACGTTTCAACAAGTGTAAATATTCAACGCGTGCAAGAGATATTGACAGGCACATATGGCATACGATATGCACCTTTTCAAGGCAGATAGTACCATCGTTATCAAGTAACCGATTTCTGTCTGAAAGAAATCACTTAAGCGCAATAAAACAAGGGGAAAAAATTATATTGAAAAAAGATATCTAATGGTTAAAAGCTTTCATTCATTTATAGCCAAGGAGTAGATAGGAAAAAAACGTCGTATATGTTTTTCTTTTATGTCACATGACCGTTCAATTAATGAATGAAAACTGCTGGCATTTTATGAATGACGGCACTGACGTCAAGAATATTGCCCAAGACTTCACGCATATTCGCCTCGAAAACGAACAGCACGTGATAAAAATTAAAACCGTAATCGAAACTCCCAAACATCCGAGCAACTTCTCTTAAATGGCGTTTGTTGTTCAGTACAGTATCATTCGGTTTCCGGATGTGGAGAAAAAAAAACGCAACTAAACCAGAAATTAGATCTGGTAATTAAACGAAATGCCTCACTCCTGTTGCTATTTAGTTTAGTTTCGAGCCATCTCATTTTCGAAAACTATTTAGAAGAGGCTCGTTTGTTTATAGATTTTGAAAGAAATGAATCCTTGGGTTACGATTCATTACAATTGCAGAGTTCATTGTCGTGTTTGCATATCATTGGCGTTTGTAGGGTTCACTGACATGTGCCGGGCAAAGCATGGCAAACGGTAGTTTGAGTGGTACCACGAAATCCCTTTCGTTCGGTCTACTATACGTCTTATTACGAGCATATAGGTAATTATAAATTAAAGTCAAATGAGGCATTTCCAATGTTTATTTGTTTTGTAGTTTATTTCGAAATTCATCATCCTTTCCGTTTATTTACTTTACGCAAGGGGATAATGATCCGTAAATTGGCGATGTTTTCCATTCTTATTTTCTTCCTTCGAAGCAAAACACATCTTTCGCAAGGTAAAATCTAGGCATAAAAAGCAATTACTTTCGCAATAAATGAAATGGTTGAGGTTTATGAGAGGTCCATGTATAGACATCATGGCCATGCAGAGATCCGGGTTCGATTTTCTAGAAATAAAAGTTGTTTTTACGTAGATGATTTGATGGCTTCATGGTTGGATTTACGAACGGTGCGGTCATTTTTTTTTTGCTACCCGAAGGCTCTAAACAGAAGTGTTATTAAAATTAAATAAATGATGTGGGTGAAAGTTTGTACCTTCTGAATTGTTACAAAGGTTAACCTCAAGTTTACACAGGAGCATTTTTCAACTATAAAGGAATATATATAAACAATATTAGCATAACAAATATGTATTCATAATATACATGTATTAGCGTGCGCGAACACACACATACATGTATGTATATAAATATATATATATATATATATATACATATATGTATGTGTTATATATATATATATATATATATATATATATATATATATATATATATATATATATATATATATATATATGCAGGGAAACTTCTCTAACCGGCCACCCCTCAAAACGGCTACTTTTTTTCGTAACCATTACTGACCGCAACAGAGAAGTTTCACTATGTATACACACATACACACACACACACACATACACACAAATATATATATATATATATATATATATATATATATATATATATATATATACACTCTGTCGCAAAAAAAAATATATGGACCCAGAAGGAAACGAGCTACCATCACGAAACTTAATATGTATGTAGTGTATGAGGATATAAGCAAATGATTACAAATTCAGAAGAACAGACCGTTTTATTAAGAAGATATGGCATGAAAAAGGTTACAAATCAGTAAATAGTAAATCCACCTCTGGCGGCTATACAAGCCGAAACACGGCGTGGCATCGAATCAATGAAGTCACATATGACCTCCTGCGGAAGATCATGCCATAATCTTTGCAACTGGGCAGTTAATTCACCAGTATCCCGGGACGGCTGCAGTTGCCTTCCAAGCACGTCCCAGACGTGCTCTATTAACGAGAGGTCTGGTGACCTTACAGGCCATGGGAGTACGTCATATCCTTGAAGACATTGTTGGGAGAGTCGCGCAGTATGTGGACGAGCGTTGTCTTGCTGATAAATGGCACCTCGGCGATTTGATAACATAGGCAGTACAACTGGAGTTAAACTCTCGTCCACGCAACTGCTTGCCGTCAAAGTGCGTTGAAGGACGACTAGAGGTGACCGTGTGTCCCAACAAATCGCTCCCCACACTGTCACATCTTGTGTAATCGCCGTATGCCTCTTGACAACAAATGCCGGATCAGAGCGGTGGCCTGGCCGCCTCCGCACGCGTATGCGCTGGTCATCAGCATTGAGACTGAATCGGGATTCATCGCTGAAGATCACCCGCCTCCAGTCGGTCACACTCCAGCTTGCCGGAGGTCGGCAAAAATCCAATCGCCACTGTCTATGATGTGGTGTCAGTGGTAGGCGTCTTAATGAACGTCGTCTATTTATACCTGCGTCGGCCAGTCGTCTCCGAATGGTTTCCCTTGATACCACCAGATATCTGGAAGGTGGTAAAGGGCGTCGAACCGATTCTAGCGACGTTGTTGGAACGGACGTAGCCGCTCTTATGATTGTGCGATCCTCGCGCGCATTCGTGTTCCTGGGACGCCCTGACCCTCCCCGGCGGTAGACTATCCCTTCCATGATCCATTGTTGTCAACACCCAGCAACTGCCATATCGCTCCAACCAAGGTGGTAGCCGATACGCCTGTTCGACCAAACTGCTTCTTTAAGGTCTACTATATGCCCCCTCTCAAAGTCCGACAATTGTTCGTACTGTCGCCGGTTACGTCTCAGAGGCATCCCTAGTCACAATACCGTCCATCGACAGATTAGTTTGAATAACCCTATGGCACGAGCAATCCTGCTTTTAAACTCTCCCAGCTGCGCATCTCATTTGAGCATATCGAGCTTTCCCTTGTCTCATTGGCGTCGAAATTTTAATCATTTGCATATCTTTTACCAGACTACATTCCTGCTAAGTTTAATGGTGTGTAACATATCCATTACATCACGTCCTTAATTTCTAACCTGAAAAGGAAAACTAGCTCATATTTACATGGCAGGAGCTAGACGCAGTCTGAAAGGAATAAAATTATATTTGGAAGCAGTCGGGTCGAATCGTTCATTTGAGCGGCTAAAGTACATCTGTTCATTTCAGAAGATCGGCTCGGAAGTAATATCACCTTTCAACATTAAACGCGAGAGAGCGAGAGGAACATGTGACTATTATTTGTAGGGTCAGCAGATTTAGGGGCTCGCGATGCTAACCCACTCCTCAATTCGGACATATACACGTGTAAAAATGTAAAGGCATGCGATTCATGGGAAGTTCTGTGGCTAAGGGTTTTAAAGAGATAAATTAATATTACTGGGGTTTAGACTTAGGAAAGGGAGTTTAAATACTAGAATGGAGGGTATATTTAATATATTACTCACACACACACACATATATATACACTGCTGGCCACCCAAATTGCAACACTAAGAAAGACAAGAGATATCACAACAAAATTTCTTTTGTAGATAACATGTTGACCAAGTATCAAATGATTAAATTTATAGACTTCTGTGAAGTGTGGTTCCTGTCAAAATCAGTAGCCAGAGTAGCAGCCATTGTTGGAGATCACCGCTGCCACACGCCTCGGCATTGATTCAAAGAGACTTTGGATGAGTTCTTGGGGTACAGCAGACCAAGCAGCTTCCAAACGTTGCCAAAGTTGATCTGCTGTGGCAGCTGGGGATGGAATCTGGGTCAATCGTAGAGCAACCATGGACCACATGTTTTCTATCGGCGAAAGATCCGGAGAGCGAGGCGGCCAGGGAAGAAATTCAATCTGGCGATTGACGAAGAACCGTTGGACAATGCGTGCCACGTGTGGTCGCGCATTATCCTGTTGAAATATGGCTGTGGGCAAGCCCTGAAGGTAAGGAAGGACAGCTGGCTCCAACACCTCGGAGATGTAGCGCTGGCTGTTTAAAGTACCGGCAATGCGTACTAGAGGTGTGCGAGAGTGATATCCAATACCGCCCCATACCATAATACCCGATGCAGGACCAGTGTGGCGGTGCATAACGCAGCTGTTCAGCATCCTCTCTTCACGGTGTCTCCAGACTCGAATGCGACCATCGTGGTGTTGCAGACAAAAGCGTGACTCGTCAGTAAAGACAATTTCATTCCATTCTGCCGTCCACATCCTTCTGTCATCGCACCATTGGCGGCGGAGACATCTGTGGTTCTGCGTCAAGAGTAGACAAAGCAATGGACGTTTTGCGGACAGACCACTCTGCTGTAAACGGCGTCGAATGGTACGCGCAGACACTGGATGATGCGTTACAGACTGCATGTGCTGTGCTATGGTTCGTGATGTGACTGAGCGATCCGTCACTGCCATGCGCACAATTTGCCTGTCATCACGTGAAGTGGTGCGCTGAGGTGGATGCGATCGAACACGCCGGTCCGTCGTACCCTCCTGCATCCAACGATCACATATCCGCATTACAGTTCTTTGATTTCGTCCAACACGACTACCGATTTACCTGAAAGATAATCCACAATCTCGGTAGGCCACTATACTTCCTCTGTCGAACTCCGATACTTGATCAAAAGATGATCGTTGTTTTCGACGAGGCATAATTGATCGTTTTTTTGAAAAAACCACAAGAAAAACACAATTGCCGAACTTGAAATCGTCGAAATCTCCAAGCCTTAAATAGCGCTTTGAAGTGGCGCCACAGGCGTGCGTGATGTGCGTCTGCGCTGAAATTCTAATCATTTGCATATCTCACCTCCGCTAATGCATGTTGTAAATTTCATGCTATTTGCATGTTTCCTTCAGGGTGTTGCATTTACAGTGGCCAGCAGTGTATATACATATATATATATACACTGAAGTGCCACTGAATTAGAGACACCTACCTAGTAACGAGTTGGGCCTCCTCTGGCCTTCATAACGGCTGCCACACGACGAGGCATAGATTCAACAAGTTTCTGGAAACGTTCCACGGGAATGGCTTGCCAAATATAGGCTAAAGCTGTCCATAATTCAGTAAGGTTCTTTGGTGCTGTGTGATGGGCTTTCACGCCTTGTTCCAAAACATCCCAAAGATGGTCAATAGGATTTAAGTCTGGGCTTCTAGGTGGCCAATTCGTGACAAAGAAATCAGAGGAATGCTCATTCAACCAGCCAGTAGCCAACCGGGACTTGTGAGAGGTACAGTTGTCTTGCTGGAAAACTCCATTACCGTGCGGATAACAGAACAGCATAAACGGATGGAGGTGATCACCCAGCAACTCTACTTACCGAATTGCAGTGAGGGAGGTCGGTACACATACCAAAGATCCCAAACTGTGCTACGAAAAAACACCCCAGACCATGATTGAGTCACCATGCCCTTGTACAGTTCCAACCAGGCATGCAGGATCCATGGCTTCATGAGCCTGACGCCATATTCTCAGCCTCCCGTCGGCGTTAAGTAGTCGGAATCGAGACTCATCACTCCATGCTACTCGTTTCCAGTCCTCTACACTCCAGTCTCTGTGCTCTCTTGCCCTGGCAAGACGTGCAGCCCGATGGCGAGTATAGAGCAATGGTACTCTCGTAGGTCGACGGCTCCCGAAACCCATACGGTGAAGCGAGCGTTGCACAGTCCGTTTACTGACTGAACTACTGGCACCGTCATTAAACTGGATGGTAATTTGAGCTAATGTTTGGCGTCGCTGGCTACGTACAATACGCCTGAGCCGTCTCTCACCACGCACTGTCAAGGCTAATTGTCCTTTGCAGTTTGCCCGATCGCTAGTTTTTTTTTCCACCATCCATGTATTCTTGGTATATTCTTGACACTGTCGACTTTGAAAATCCTAGCTGTCTGATGATTTCGGAAATTGAATGGCCCATGCGTCGCGCACTTACGATTTGTCCGCGATCGAAGGCGTCTAAATCAGGCAGTTTACCCATACTGGCAATTCCAACAACTAATTCAGAACAACCACAGTACGCGCTATATATGCAGTTACCACAGCGCCCTCACTTGCGCATACATAATGCGCAGCGCTACACAATTTGCATAGGCTTTGCTATCCCTAATTCAGTGGCACTTCAGTGTATATACACAATAAATACAAATAAGTTGCTGCAAAAATACTGCTGATGAAGTATACGAGAAAAAATTTGTTCCATTTACTCATATGAGCCGCTCACTTGCCAAATAGATTAACTCCGTAAAACAAGAAGTGGAGAAAGTGATAAAATAATATACATTGTTTTTAAAAACTCCTTAGAAATTACAAATTCAAATAAACATTGAAGAATGTATCATTGTAGATGTAGCTTTTATCTAACGACATATAAAATGTATAAGATAGAATATCTTTGGAGTTATCGTTATTATTATTACAATTATTTTTTGCGTGAGTTAAGGAGTTAATCGATTTGCCGGATGAAAAAACATCAAATTCAGTTGTGAAATTACTTTTTTATTACAAAAAAATCTTCACATTATCATACATTTTATATAAAATGTTTTTCGCAAAGATGAATAATAACTCTTCTGTTACTGTTACATTAATTATTATTAGTTTGTTTACATTGACTCATCAGCAACATACATGATGTCTTCTTCGTCAGCTGTATTTGAGGTCACGACATGCCGACATTAGTTATTAAGTTTTTATAATAATAATGTTTAATAGAAGGAATGAATTTCAACTGGTCCATCATATCTTTCTTATTTTTTCTTGTCACAGTTCCACCTGTAGGATATAACAAAGTCTGGTCTACATTTTTTGGACCTAGTGGTCCCCGTCTACAGATTTTCTTATATTTTCTGAATTTATTTTCGAAATTCTGGTCATTTCGCCACAAGGCCATTAGACCACGGGCTCTCCAAGTTCAATGTGCTTGGGGAACAGAAAAGCTGTAACAGATTAAGCGGGAATCAGGGTGCACCAAGAGGAGGAAAGCTACACTACATCCCGATTTTCTTATATTAATGGCATTAAATTCTGAATCTTTGTGAAAATATTTGAATTGTATGACATGGGGTTTCAACCTTTCAAATTATTTTTTCAATCTTAACTGATTAATTATTTTACTTTTTTTTGTGCTGAAACAACACTAACAATTTAGCGTTATCATCAAGTACAGTGGACTCCCGATAATTCGAACTTCGCTAATCCGAAAGTCCGCTTAATCCGAAGTCAAAAAGAACAAAGATTACACTAAAACCACATTGATACTAAGTAATATAAAGCATATTTCTGAAAATTACAAGAAAATGGAAAGTTAGACAATGTACTTAACTAATTATTACTGAACAAAATTGGTTTGAAAAAATCTGTTAAATTTTTTTGTCGAAGAGAAGAATACGTCTCCCTTGTAGCCAAATTACGCCAACGCGCCAGAAAAATGGTGTCCGCTCTGGTCGCGGCGGAGTGTTGCTCTACATCAAATGCAGCTGCGGCGTCTGCGTTGGATACCCCCTGCTCACTGTCACCGTCTGCTTCACCTTCACTCGTCTGAGACGTTGACAGGTTTTTAAAAAACCATTTCAACAATATACTGATCGTCTAAAATCTTACACTCTACGGAACGAACAACTTACACTCTACTGTACTGTACTAACCAGCGTTCCGCTCTCTTATCACCCATTTCGTCCCGACATTTGGTAATGTTCAGACAGACCTTATAAAATAAACTGCGTTTTTACGTAATATGTAATATTTATGTAATCACACGTTATTATGCAATTTAAGTATATTTTAAGAATGATTTCGCTTAATCCGAAAAGGGTCTGGTTCCAATCATTTCCGATTATCGGGACTCCACTGTACTTGATTCTGCATTTTAATGGCATTATTGCAACGATTTACATTGGAATATGGAGTTAATCGGATAGGCTTCTGAAATAAATTACATATTATTCGATGGCCAAAAATAATTTTGTCATTTGATGGTGTTAATCCCTATTATTGTGGATATTTATTATGAGTATAAAAAATTGGAGTCAAACAATGGCTTTGAACTAAAATTTCAAAAATTTCAAAAAGTGGACTTAATCAATTTGGCTTGTGAACGGCTCATATATCGTCAGCAACAGCCGCTATATCAGTTGGGAAAACAAAGGCACCAATTCTGCGGAATATTTGAAGAAGTATCCCAGTGGCTGTAGGTTATGCTTTAGAAAATAAAAACTGTAAAATAAAGCCCGAGCAAAACAGACCACGAATAACTAAATTATCAAGGAAACTCTGTTGCTACTTTATCTCCCAATTAGTTATTATTTACACACATGAAATGACAAACGCATCGTATCTCTGTACTTGTTTATCTGTTTTCCGCATGGTATATATATTAGCTAAATACTGAAATAACTATCCTTTTCTTAAAAACAAAATTTCTGTCGTTCTAGTATTAGCTGTTCAACACTTTATTGAGACAAGCTGTATTGTTAATAAATATTCATCGCGAGAAATAATAATATAAATTCTTCTGTAATACGTTTCCTATTTATTAACAATAAGCAAATACATTTACAAACAACGAAATATTTTAATAACAACAGACTTTGCATACCACGAAAATAGCAGAATAAAAAATGAAGCCACATATTGCCTATTAATTACAAACGACTTAACACCGGAATCTTACATTCGTTTCTTTAAGCATCTGCAGATGATTTTGTTTCGGTCTGAGAACGCCGTAACAACCCAAATTGCATTTCCTTCTGATGCGGAGGAGAATGCACGACGGCGACGACAGAATAATTACATTTTCATTTCAAGAATTCCTTAATCTCAAAATTCCCGAAATGTTTTCGGAATATTCAGAAAAGAATAATTGCAAACATTAACAGAATTCATTTCGAGGAGTTTAATTACCACAACTCTAAAGTATATTAAGCTTATGAAGGCAAGATAAAAGAAATGAGGGATAATTAAGGGAAAATATATTCGGGGAGGGAGACGAATGTTCTCTATGGGTATTCTTGGGGTTTTAAGAGAGATTGGAGAAGAGAGAAAGAGAATTTATGCACATTAGTAAATTGTCTGGTCTATGAATCTTAGAATTTCAAAATTAGATTTTCCCATCACTTAGCACTGGGTTGAAATCTCTTGATGTGTGTGAAACGTGAGACAAGGGTAACGTTTTAGTGATTTATCAATAACTAAAAAATATTGTCTCTATTAAATATCTCTTCATTCATCATTTCTCTATTGTTCCCCGGCATATGATGATGCAAGTTGCAGTACATTTGTATATAAGTATTTAGGAAACTTTTCAATCTAAGATTTTCTCGCTTTAGGGGACATACAACTATGAAATTTTTACAATACTTTCCTGTAAGTTGTGCTTGTACTTACGTAACGAAAGTAGGAGATAGCTATTATCTCCTAGGAAAAAATACAATTCTTCGCTGAATGGATATTTAATCGATTGGATAGTCCACTAGTACTTTAAAAAAAGTGCCTTAACTGTATGCTAGTTTTTTTTTATCTAGTTAGATTCTTTATGTATTTATCTAAAAAAGAAAAACAATACCTTTCCTTCAACTGTACTTTATGGGACATATATTTAGGAATTTAACCCACTAGGTTAAATCTATTATCTCAGGAAATAATACATATCCTCTCCGTCAGCTGTGTGTAAATAATCTAACTGATCAGAAAATTAAACGTTAACTCAAAAATATAATCCTTCCCTTTAGTCGCACGTTTGACATTTAACCGACTAGATAAAATTAACCATTACCTTTAAAAAAATCCCCCTTCGTCATATGCAAACTTATAGTTTGACAAATTAAATAAATCATAAATGATCAGATTAGGTAATTACTTATTTATTTTTAAATTCTCTCTAGTATGTGACCTTTCCGTTCATGCAATTGTATGTTAGTGATTTAACCAATTATACTGTTAGTTATAAATGGTAGCCTTTATTTTGTAAAAAGTATACTTTTGCAAAAGTCTACAGAATTGAGTTAAAGTTACCTCTAACAGTGAGAATTTTATGTAACTTAGCGATGCTCAACGCGGATATCATCGGAGGAATTTTTATGCGATAATTTTTTTGTCCAAACTATATGCCAGTAAAGCATATCATACGTTATAACGCAATGTTTGTGTTCCTGGCTTGAGCAGTAAAGAATTTTAGAGATTAAATCGTAACTTATTTATAGATTCCCCTGGCCTCTAAACACCAATTGAAATTAATAAAATACAGTAAGAAAATTGAAATTATTTAAAAATAAACTGAGTTTAATTGTATAAAAATTACTTTTGAATATAAACTACATCATTATAATCGGCCCTGTAAATTTGCAATGGGGAAGGGTGCAAGAACATCCATGGAAAAGGAAAATCTGCCAATACATTAAGGCCTCCGAACATTTATTTTTAAGAGGGTCCAGGACACATTTAAATTCTTTTTTTATTTATTGAGTTAAAATTTTGAAATTTTTTGTAATGGTTAACCATATAATTTGTAAACAAAATCACATCATAAAACTTCTCATAAAGTTTTAAAAAAAAGTTTTTAATTTAAAATTTTTTGAAAAGTGGGGTAATTTAAAATCGCTATAACTCGAAATATTATTTGTCGAATTTCAAAATTTTTTCCTTGAATTAAACAGAAATATATAAGTTTTAATTTTGATTCAGAGTTTTTTTAAATATTAATTTTTAAAAAATTAAAAATATTTAGAGTAAAACTTTTAAAAAAAATTATGTAACTCATTTTTTTTTAAATCATGTTTTCGAAAGTAAATATTTTTTTCAAATTTGCTGAATTATAATTAAAATAAAATAATTGAAAAAGACATGTTCTAAGATTGAACCCTTTATCTTAACGGTTCTTGACTTATAACAATTTAAAGACGAGAAATGTTGAAAAAAAACCATCATGCAGAAAACGCATTTACAGGTTTAAACACAGATTGGCTACTATTAGAATGTTGCAAAAACAAAATTAATATATCCTATTCTAATTAAGATAGAAACATGATTTAAACATCATTTTAATCAGAAAAGAACACAAATTTTTTAATACAGAAATTTTTTTTTCGAAAATTTGCAGAATTTTGTGTCCTGGACCCCCTTAATACCGCTGATACCATATTCACCCTCTTCCATCTTTCCCTCCCCTACAAAAGAAAAAAAAACACTTATTACCTTAGTTTTCTACCTTTTCTAATTACATTTTATTTTTATTTCCTTTATTACTGTCATTGTTTTACTGTTACTACATGCTTCTTTTTAAAATTAGTGAAGGAGCAATGTCGACGAACACACCCTCACAGAGGGAGAAAGAGGCAATACTAAATATTAACCTGTTTTACGGTAAGTGAACAGGTGCACATCTTTTGAAAAAATATATAAAAGTAAGATAACAAAGATCAGTTATAGTACACAATACAGCATAAGTCCTATATTGTGTTTAAAAATTTAATAATTTTGAAAGAACAGTTAACTGCAAACTCAAAGATCCCGACTTTAGTATTAACGGCAAATTTCTAAATAATCGAAGACACAAGAGGAGGAGTAAAAATCAAGAGCCGACTGTGCACTATCCAAATATTTTTTATAATTCTGGTTAATGTTAAAAAGCAAATTAATTGGGTTTGGGAAGTCACAACATCATTCAGTTTCCATAAAAAAAAAAAAGTTAAATACCTGTTACGGTAAGTTGGGGTAACTGGGCCATCCCCTCCCACATTTTTCCTTTACACCGGATATCACAGGGGAATTTCACTCTGTTGTGGCAACACTGGTAAGCAGAAGTCAACAAAGCAAAAGCCCTTTGGTCTCCAGCTTGGTTGAAGAATGTTTTATGTCTGGTAATGTTTTGCATTTGTCATAACAAAACATCTTTCTACAAGGGTGAATTCAATAATTTTTAATGTCTATTTTTATCTCTTAAAAATTGAATGTAAGAATTTTTAGCTCAGTTAATGTCAAAATAATCTTCTGTGTAGTGTTTTAACCTATCCTGAATATTAAAGTTCTGTGGAGGGTTATGACCCAGTTTCCCCATCAGATTTAGTGATTTGGGGTAACTGGACCATACCTTCAGGGGAACTGGGTCCAGATATGCCCCAGTTACCCCACACTGATCCACTTATGCTTATATTAACTACTACTAACCCAACCTAAGTAACTGAACTAATTAAGTTATGTTAATAAGTTGCAATAAAGACAAAGGCCCTTATAGGTAGAATGTTGTTGGAGAAATTTATACTTTTAAAGCTTGTGAGAGTTCAAACATGTTTCCTTTTTTTTCTTACAACTCCCCCAAGATTTGTGTCATATTTACATAGAAAAAAGACAGGAATAAAAGAGGTTGGAACATTTGGCTTTACAAGAAAAAAATAAAAAAATAGAAGAAAAAATCCTAAAGTTGACATTGGGAACAAAAAACTAAAGACAAATTTGAAAGTAAAAAGAAAGAGAGAAACATCAAATTGAAGATGCAATTCGAGGAAAAAAACCAGAAAAAGAAAAGAAAGTTTGGATTTAAACCACTGTCTTCAGTAAATTTAGAAAATCTATTGCCTTAAACTTCTGGCCTCTGCAAGTTTAAAAAGGTGACACCTGTAGTGAATTCAGATTCTGATGATGATAGTACATCTGATGATGGTGGCTCAACAGGTATGAGCATTGCGGACTGTGAATCAGACAAAGTTGTGCCTGGTATCCCTGTTCATCGTATAATGGTACAAAATAACTTGGGCAAGTTCTAGATTTAAATAGAGACCAAGTGAAAATAAAACACATGAAAAGTGCTGGTTTAACTTACTGAAGATGGCCAGAAGAGAAGGACATTCTGCGGTATGAAGAAGATATTTTAAGATTGATTAGATCCCCAATCCCCATAAACAAAGGCGAATTTTCAGTGTTTCATAGTGACAAGGTTGTTTATTTGAGTATGAGTAAGTTTAACTATTATAAGTTAAATATTTAAGTCACTCATTTGTGTTCTTTTTCACTTAAACTTACTACTCGTTTAGTTATTACAAAAAAAAACATTTTTTGTGACAAATTAATTCGCCCATTAACTCATTAACTAACTCAGGGCTTGTTAAACTCAAATTAATATTACATTTTTCAATAGAAAAGGCCATTACAGCTACTAACTATGCTAGAAACTATGTTTGTAAATTTGAAAATGTATTTACAATCAATTGCATTGTGTTTTTTAATTACTTTGTGTGTTATTTTTTTCCGGTGTTCGCAATAATCTATCTTGCAACATTGGTAACTGCTTTGAAAATTATTTTTAAATGAGGGTGCAATTTTTTTTTCTTTCTAGATATACACTGGTGTAAGAAATTTAGAGAATTTGCAGACCTGGTCGATTATCTCTAGAACTACTGTACCGATTTTAATGAAATTTGATATGTACATATAGATGGAGTACAAAATAATACGAACACCTGTGAAAAAGTATGACGTATTTCACACCTGCAGTACAGCCGCGCCACCTGAAACAGAAGTCTGCCACCTAGTGAGCGTGAAGAGGAAGGTATCAGTCTCTCAACAGCAGTCACCGACGTTGCATGCTTCTATCGAACTGTCTGTGATAAGTTGAAATGTCAGACCTGTCAGAGTTCCAAAGAGGAATGATAGTTGGAGCGCGTTTAAGTGGAGCATCGGTTACGGAAACAGCAAACCTTTTGGGGTTTGCAAAGAGTACGGTATCAGCCGTTATGACAGCGTACACGAAAGAGGGTAAGACGACGTCTACAAAGCACAACAGTGGCCGAAAGTCCAAGCTTGCTGATAGGGATAGACGGGTACGAAGCGCATAGTAGCCCGAAAACACAAGCAATCGTTATCCGAGTTAACATCCGAAATGAACATTCATCTCCAGGACCCCGTTTCAACAAAAACTGTCAAAAGGGAGCTTCATGCTGCGAACATTTATGGCAGAGTGGCAATTCGTAAACCCTTGGTGACAGCATCTAATGCTTTCAAGCGACGCCAATGGTGCAGAGATCACAAAGGCTGGTTCCCACAGCAGTGGCAACAGGTAATATGGTCAGATGAATCGTCATTCCCCCTATTTCAGACGACCGGACGCGTTTATGTCTGGAGAACGCCCAAAGAAGCGTTTCATCCTGAATTCCTCTTGCCGACTGTGAAGCATGGGGGTGGCTCCATTATGGTATGGGGTGCGATATCTTGGCGCGGTCTTGGGCCATTTGTTATTCTGCATGGGAGGATCAAATCCAATCACTATCTAAGCGTTCTAGGGGATCATGTCCACCCTTTTGTCCAGACTTTATTCCCTGGAGAGCGACCGCTTTTTCAAGACGACAATGCCCCTATCCACACTGCTAGGTGTGTTCAAGAATGGTTCGAAGAGCATGACGATGCAGTTGAACATCTCGCCTGGCCCCCTCAGTCTCCGGACTTAATATTATTGAACATTTATGGCAATATTTGGAGTCCAAACTTCGTTCCCGATTTCCACCTCCATCCGGACTTTCGGAATTAGAGACCGCTCTGCAGGAGGAATGGCTTAATATTCCTTTAAATATTGCCCATGACCTTTATGCATCTATCCCACGTCGCATTAAATCTGTACTTCAGTCAAAGGGTGGTTCAACCCCCTATTAATAAAGATTTTCCATTATTTCACAGGTGTTCGTATTATTTTGTCCACCATCTGTACATTGATACAGTGCAAAACAAATAACCATTCAATAATTGTAATATACACGCATGATCGTGAGTAACACTAGTTGGAGTCGGAAGGTATGAAACACCGGTTGCAGAATAAACAAAACAATGGGTTAATAGATGGATTAATAGGGGGTATGGTCCCCTCTCACAGATATACAGGTCTCGCAGCGTGATTTCATACTTGAAATAAAGCAGTTTATCATTTCCTGTGGCAAATGGTCCCACTTGTTCAGCAACGCTGTTTTCATTCCCTGGATGGTTCTCGGAGGGGGGTTGCGAGTTGCAATTGCCCTCCCCAGAGCGTCCCAGACATTCTCTGTAGGGTTAAGGTCTGGAGATCTGGCTGGCCAATCCATCCCAGCGAATATTCTCACTCTCTAGAAATTCGTCGACCAGAAGAGCTCTATGTGGCCTTGCGTTATCGTCAATTAAAATAAACTAAGGGCCAACTGCACCCCTGAAAAGGCGAACATAGGGCTCCACGACCTCACCCCCTATACCTCACACCAGTCACAGTGCCTCTTTCAAAGACATGGAGAGGTGTGCGGCCATCCAACATGATGCCTGCCCAGACCATTAAACCTCCTCCGCCATAATGGTCGATTTCGCGGACATTGGAGGGTAGGTAGCGGGTCCCTGGTTCTCTCCATATGAACGTACGACGAGAATCGGTGTTTTGGCTGAACCGGGACTCATCAATGAAGAGAACGGTCGCCCATTGATCCATACTCCAATCTCTATGCTCTCTGCACCATGATAAACGGATTCTGCTGTTCGTAGAAGTGAGCGGGACGCAAACAGCAGGTCTTCTTGCAAACAACCCTCTCTCATGAAGCCTTTTGGAAACAGTTACCCTTGATACACGGGTTCCTGTGGCTGCATACAAGTCACGAGAGAGCTGAGAAGCTGTAGCACTCCTATCACGCCTTACTATAATCGACAAATGACGATCTTCTCTGGCCATCGTGGCTTTTGGACGACCTTGCCCAAGCTTTCTCTCGATGGATCCGGTATCCTGGAACTGTTTCCATAAGTTACACACGACGCTGGATGTTAAATTGAACTCTCTACAAATTTGGAGTTGAGTTTGGCCTGCTTCTATCCTCCCTACAATTCGCCACCTCATTCCATCATCTAAACGTTGGTGGTTACTCATTTTTACTATTAAAATTTGAAATTAACCGATCGCTGTAAAATAACACCAAGAAATTCGCCGAGGTGTGCTAGCGAACGAAATGCGTCTTAACTTACGCGCGCTTATAAAGCCTGTTTCTCTACTGGCTCCGTCTACACACTAGGACTGGGCGATTTAGAGATTTCTTAAATCGATTTATCAGCATTCTAACATCGCGATTTAGTGATAAATCGATTTAACTCCGCTGTAGAATATGTCCCTATCTTGACACCCCCCCTCCCCGCACGTATATGTTTTTAAGCTGAAGATGTTAGCCATCTTTTATAACAAAGGCAATATAAATAAATTAATTTTATTAATTAAACTTAGTTGGGGAAATTTCATTTGAAATATAATAAAGATTAGAAAAATTACTTTCTCTGAATTAAACTATTCATTGAATGAAATAATTTTAATATAATTATTCTTCTACATTATTTATGCATCAGTAATGGCAAATTTGTTGCACATTGGCAAATTTCTTGCCAAGGTTCTACATGTCAGAAAAAAATTTGAAATTACAATAAAAATAAATAAGTTGCTTTGCTTGATATGCTCAAGTCAAAGAAAAGTGTGAATTGTCTGGAAGAAATAAGCCTCATTTTAATTAGGTGGAACAGGGATAATTTTAAAGAGTTGTTTAATACAGAATAGTTGATTATAATTAATACCTTGAAATCAACAATATACCAACCTGACAGCAAAGATCTTGAAAGTAACATGAAATAAAAAACTTAAGTAAACTGTAACAAATCATAATAGTTTTCTTCAAATATAAGTAGTACTATTAAAATATTTAACTATTTATTGACACTTATATATTTAATATTGTACTCTATCTCTTTAATTTGTTTATCATTTATTACAAACATACATATTTTCAATTTAGTGCTTTAATTTTGGTACTTTGATAAATTCTATTTGACATCTCTGCTATACATAATTAATAAAATTACAATTATTACTGCTTATGCGCAGCTTAAATCTAATCCTGGCGCGTGGATCGTCTTCCTTAAATCGCGATGGCGATTTAGCAAGTAGTGCCTATGCTCAGCTTAAATCGTCTTCCCTAAATCGGGGTGGCGATTTAGCAAGCAGGGCGCATGCGCAGCTTACATCGAATTCTGGAGCGTGGATCGTCTTCCTTAAATCGGGGTGGCGATTTAGGAAGTAGTGCCTATGCTCTGCTTAAATCGTCTTCCCTAAATCGGGGTGGCGATTTAGCAATCAGGGCGCATGCGCAGCTTACATCGAATTCTGGAGCGTGGATCGTCTTCCTTAAATCGGGGTGGCGATTTAGCAAGCAGGGCTTAATTCGATGCGCAGCTTAATTCGATGTTGGCGCGGGGCATTTGTCTTTCGTTTTTGCATCGGAATTCTGGAATATCGCGGTCGCGGATGTCGGTGCTATATCGATTTAGTGCGTTAAATCGGAATTTCGATATTTCGCGAACGATGTTAGCTCTAAATCGCATCGTCGATATTAGTACTAAATCGATATTTGCGTTACATCGATATAAAGCCCAGTCCTACTACACACAAGTGTACGCTTACGTATTTGACGTACAAGATTTGCATTTTTGTCTAGAAGCAGTGGTTTTACATTCAGTTCAGTTCTTTTCATGAAATTCGATAAAATATGCAAATTCTCTTAATTTATTTCACCAGTGTACAAGCATTGTACCCATTTACCCAATCACAGATTCTGTTGTTTTTTGTGAGAAATAGACCTGGGTGGTCCATTTACCCCATTTATCAGGGGAACTGGGCCCACCTGCATTTAAAAATATATACAATATGTATATATAATATATATACAATAAAAACCAATATCATAGGTTAAACATATTCCCTAAGACTTACTAAAATGCATGTAATACAAAGATTTTTGAAAATTATACATATTAGTATAATTTTAACGAGTTAAAAGTGTAGTATATAAAAAGTTTAAAATCTATGGCCCAGTTACCCCAACTTACCTTACTATTTATAATCCTTTAAAATATCAAAGTATTATTAAGTAATCGTTAAGTGTAAGCGAATGAAGTTAAACAACAAATGAAACTTCGTCAAAAAAAAATTTTTGGACGAATTTTCAATTAGCAAAAACATGCATTTTTGCAAAAGTTTGAGAACAATATTGACTTTGATCTGCTTAGTTCAAAGTTTAATCAGATAGCAAAACGTTCAAATTCACTAACATATGCTGAACTTTATAGCTATTTCTAACTCACCGTGTTGCCACAGATCTCAAAACGATGTATGTGACTAAGCTTAGAATGACCTTTGCCAACACATATTTGCTCAATTTGTATAGATAAATAGTTGAATAATTTCATCTGAAAGCAACGGATCTTCATAGCACAGGGGTGTCCAACCTTTTAGCTTCCTTGGGCCACATTGAACGAAGACGAATTGTTTTGGGCCACACAAAATTATACCTAACATTAAAAATAGTTAATGAGTAAAAAAGTATAATAATTAGTTAACATATTTCATTATAAATTTAATTTATAATTATAAAGATAACTATAGAAGTCATACTAATGCATCAATATCTGGGTCAATTGAAGTGAGTGCATTTCTCAGAGAGTTCTCAAGATTTTCATCCGATATTTTGGTTCTAATTTGACACTTAGTTTGCTTCACTCTTGAAAATGGTTGTTCACAGATGCACGTGCTTCCAAACAATGATGACATGAATAACCCATGACTACGAAGTTAGGGATATAAAAATGGCAAATTTAGCCGTGGCAGTACCATCAGTGCTTTCACCCATCGACAAAGAGTAAAACTTAAAACTAGAAGCTTTACTTTTTAAATCATTTTCGATATATTTCCAAAGTTCGTCAATTCTCATGGAAATAGTTTGATGATACAAAATGTGCGAGTACGCTCTCTAACAATATTTATAATGGCCGTGTTCGTGAATGCATTCATAAGATCATGGAGACTGTGTGCTCATGGTGTTTAATTTTCTGATACTAATTTTAATATCATTACAAATATGAAATGTCAAATGTGTAAAAACTTCACATTTAATTTTCGAAATGAAATTAATATACAGAAATTGCATACAGATTTTTGTATAGAATTAAAGATCTTTCAAATGCTGCATTGTCGATTTGTTGAATCAAAGCGGTGATTTATAATGGCCGCCTGCCATCATCACTGAGGCAGGCGGCCATTATAGATATTTTATTTTCGCTTTGAGCTCTCTTTCTGGCCCGTGGGTTGAACACTCCTGCCATAGTGTTTAAGTTGACTGCACAAGTCATCCCTATAGCATGCTTTTATACTTATTTCTTAAGGACTTTTGTATTGCTTTTTTTTAAAATATGTTCTGTATTTAAAAAAAAAAATACAGAGCGTAACCTGCCTTAACAGGTTTTATAGCGAAGTTATTTTACATCAGCTAGAAGAAGCAATTTTATATTTAAAACTTTATATGTCAACTATGGTACACTCTGAAATACAGTCTAAATGGATTGACAGAATTGCCAGCATTTTGAAATCTCTAGAAATTAAGGAGAACTTCATTCAGAGTAGCATTGAATCGCGGCATTTTATGTGCCACAGAGTTTAAATGATCCAAATATTTTTTTTAATTTCATTTTTTTTAAGGTTGTAAAGTGTTCACTTTTGTACTGAGCAGTTCTCTAGGAGGATTTATGAGGATATTATTTAGCTTTCCCTGGAAAAAGACAATTTTTAAAACTTTAGTCACTGTTTTCCCATTGCACTAAATTGCGTTGTCGATGGATTAAGGCTGCTGTGTACTAACCTATTGGATTCGCTCACCTCAATGTTAACCTATGGAGAAAATTTGTCCAAGGATTGCTGACTTGGATTTAAAGATTTTTTTTTAAATTGTACTCTGTAATAGAGAAAGAAATTTTACACCTTCCGATATTTAAAAAAATGCAAATAATATTTTAAAATTTAAATTATTTGGAGAAAAAAATCTGGTATTGTGTGATTAAAACACTCATAAATTCCTTTGGTGGACGAAATTTAAAAAATGAATCCTGTTACAAGGTGCAGAAAAGTTCAGGCCATCTGAAAATACCATTTTTATTGGATTATCAGCATTTATGTAGCTGTGAATACTAGACATATTTTTTCCATTGATTAAGATTGAGGTGAGTGAATCCAATAGGGTAAGTACACAGCAGCCTTAAAAGTATTGTCATCTTTTTTAAATCCTAGGCAAACTATGACTATTGAATACAGAAGGAGAACAAATTTTCAATCACAGCATTGTTTCACAGTCTTTCATGATGCTAGTTATAAAAAATACTAGGGTCAAAATTAGTTAATTCTGTTTTCGATTTTAAGGGATTTTTGTAGAGTAATTTTATTTTAAATATTTATAAATTTCCTGACATGTCTTAGACAGATAAAAATCTTTAATTTGAAGAAAATACTCCATTAGACTTGATGCCTCAATTTTACTACTTTAGAGAAAGTAGATTTCACTTTAAATTCCGGTCTAAATGGCTTTAAAATATTACCAGCATTCTATAAACGCGAGCAAACGAAGTCTGCCGCATTCATAATGGGAAACCTGCATTTCAATTTCCATCATCCTAAATTTAGGAGAATGGCAGCATACAACAATGTCTTACCGCCTAAAAACGGCGACTTGTTTGTTGAGAATATTTGTTGGAAGAGCTATGCTGCATTCCCTATTATATAGGGGTTACAAAAGAAATACGCCAACAACAACAAAAAAAATTCGGGGGTAGGAGAATTGTTAGGAGAGTTTGAATTTTAAGCAGAGTTTTTTAAGGGCTTAATTTATTACTTTCCATCAAAAAATGCATGCAGCGTTCCTGCAGAAAGCTTCATAATACCTTTTATTCGAAAAATTTTAACACGATATGAGTAGTAGCATTTTTAATGAACTTCAAAACGGGGATAAATCAAGCTTGTTACTTTTCGAATTAATCTACATTTAAGACTGCTATTTAATTATGAGTTTATATGAAATTATTATTACATATTATTTAGTTTATGTTTCCAAAAAGTTAACAGTGCGTTATTAAAGCGACATTTTGTTGCAAATCGTTGATTTTTATTTAAATTCTGCATTATTATCACAACCTACTGAGCTTACAAATTCAACATGAATTTTTTTTCTATCTACCTTAAAAGCCTAAAATATATTTTATCTTTATAAAGATAAAATCTGTGGCATTATGACAGATGTTGATATGTCCGAAAAATTCAATTTTATGTTTTAAGTTGATATGTCGCACTTGAAATTGGTTCTTTAATGTGGCAAAAGCTGATAGTGGAATTAAGAAATAATGCTAAGTTATTCGTATTGGCAAATGCTGTTATGTATAAAAGAGTAATACTTGGTCCCAAATTGAACATTTTCATTGAAGACCAGCGATATGCTTGAGGTTGAATATGAGTATTAACTAAAGAATATTTGGATTGAAAAACTTAATTGAGCGATTTTATATTTCACAACAACAGTTACTTTTTTAATTTGCCAAAAACATGAAAAAATGACATATCAATATCTGCCATAATGCAACAGAAATGCATTTTAATCTTCACAAAAAAATACATAACTTTTAGAAAGTGAGGTAGAGTGCATGATCATCATAAAGTTAGGTCGAAAGGATTACTACTATTGTTTATGAAAGTCAACACGTCTTTTCAGAGAGCAAGGGGCTCCTAAATTCTGGTGGCGGGATGTTGAATTTCAATTTAAGGAAAAATCAATAGATAAGAGGATGTGAAGAATAGCAGTGATTTTAACATCTACTCAAAATGCCGTGACAAGGCAAGGGGCATTGAAGATTGTCCAAAACCCAGGAATGAAATATTTTCAGTGAGTTCTTTACTCCAAATGGGAAATCTTGAAGACATTTTAAAGAAATAAGAGAAGAGGAGAGCGGTACAATATTTCATAGTGTATTGATTCTGTACCATTCGATGCAAAGCAAGTTATATCAAACCTAACGGATTATTAGAACAGAGATTTCCGAATGCGATTCCTACGCTAGCTAGCTGTATTTTAAGTTATGAAAATTAAATAAATAAACGATCGTGTGCTGGAGAATAGCTCGAAAAATTCATGACATTGCTTGAAGAAGTCGAGGCACGTGTCCTTTAAACAGAGGGTTCATACGAAATTCAATTCCTGTGGTAGCAAATCTTATTTTAATGGCGCATGGGGCACAAAATTCTGAAAAAAAAATTTTATCACTTTCATTTTCTTTGATTGATACGTACCATGGAGATTTTAGAATTAAATAATACAAACCGCATATATGTATGATGATTTTGTTTTTAGTTACAATATTTTTTATGCTGCTTTAGTAACAATATTTTTTATGTCTTTTTATACTCTTCCGTGCACTTGTACCTTGCATATCTTTTATCTTGAAATCAAATTTTTCATGATTTGTCATCCTTATGTTAATACTATTTATCCTATGCTAATACTAGTTTCTAATCTATGAATTATTCTTTAGGAACAAATATCTTTTTAAAATCCTCAATAAAAATAACAGTATAGCAACTAGTTTCGAACTTATACTAGTTTCTAATTCATAAACTATTCCTTAGGAATACACAGCTTTTTAAAATTCTCAATAAAAATAACAGAAGGGCAACTAGTTTCAAACTAATACTCTTAATACTAGTGTATAATTTATGAACTATTCATTAGGAGCACACAGATTTTTAAAATCCTCAATAAAAATAGCAGAAGGGCAACTTGTATCGAA
Organism: Dolomedes plantarius; assembly: GCA_907164885.2. Taxonomy (NCBI): domain Eukaryota; kingdom Metazoa; phylum Arthropoda; class Arachnida; order Araneae; family Dolomedidae; genus Dolomedes; species Dolomedes plantarius. The sequence continues at coordinate 154,352,066 of OU015496.1, read as the reverse complement.
CAAATACTCTTAATACTAGAGTCTAAGCTATGAATTATTCTTTAGGAACACAAAGCTTTTTAAAACATTCAATACAAATAACAGGATAGCAACTAATTTCGAACTTATACTAGTGTCTAATTGATAAACTATTCATTGGGAACACACAGCTTTTTAAAATATTCAATAAAAATAACAGAAGGGCAACTAGTTTCAAACTAATACTCTTAATACCAGTTTCTAATTGATGAACTATTCATTAGGAACACACAGCTTTTTAATATCCTGAACTAGCTATTTTCCCGGCGTTGCCCGGGTATTTATTTATCCCAATTTTTTTTTTATTACACAGGAAAAGGAATGGATTCTACATATAGTGTAAAATCTAAGTAATTTAATTTACAGATATTTCAAAGTAAGTACAGTATGCAAATGATAAAAAAAATTACAAATTCACTCTATTATTAATTTAACTCAAAACTTCATTATAAACAACATTTTTAGTTTCCTATATTCCTCTCAGTGACTCCGAAAACTATTGATTCGACACTAATCTCGGTCATTTGGACTTTTTTTTACCCCTTCTTCCCCCCCCCTCTCCCCCACCAATGGTGATGGGAGGCTGTACTTGCACTTAAACGGCATCGGGAGGATACTATTCATCTCAGCGACACAAAAACTATGGATTCGACCGAACTCTCGGTAATTTTGGATATTTTATTTCTACCCCTTCTCCCCTCCTCCATGCTGATGGGGGATGAACTTGCACTTAAACAGCATAGGGAGTATCACTATTCATCTCTGTGACCTCGAAAGTTATTGATTCGACATTACTCTCGGTCATTTTGGACATTTTATTTTTACCCTTTCTCCCCCCCCCTCCCCCTAATGATGGTAGGAGACTGAACTTGCATTTAAACGTCATCGGGAGTGTCCCTATTCGTCGCAGAGAACCTGAAAACTACGGATTCGAAACTATTCCCGGTCATTTTGGATATTTATATTCACCCCTTCTTCCCTCCCCCTTCCTCCTCCCCCTATGCTAATGGGGGGGGCTGAACTTGCACTTAAACGGCATCAGAAATGTCACTATTCGTCTCAGCGACCTCGAAAACTATGGTTTTAACACTACTCTCAATCATTTTGGACATTTTATATTCACCCCTCCTTCCCTCCCCCCTCCCCTAATGCTAATGGGGGTGAACTTGCACTTGAACGGCATCAGAAATGTCACTATTCGTCTCAGCGACCAGGAGAACTCTGGTTTTGACCCTATTCTAGGTCATTTAGGACATTTTATATTCATCCCTTCTTCTCTCCCCCCTCCCCCAATGCTAATGGGGGGGGGCTGAACTTGCACTTAAACGACATCAGAAATGTCACCATTCGTCTCAGCGACCACGAAAACTATGGTTTTGACACTACTTTTGGTACTATGGACATTTTATATTCACCACTTCTTTCCTCCCCCCCCCCATTAACATGGGGGGGGGGCTGAACTTGCAATGGCATCAGAAATGTCACTATTCATCTCAGAGACCCCGAAAACTGTGGTTTCGTCACTACTTTCGGTATTTTGGACATTTTATTTTAACTCCTTCTTACCCCTCCCCCCCCCCAAATGCTGATGGGAGGGGGGCTGAACTTGTGCATAGACTGCATCGGGAGTGTCACCATTAATCTCAGAGACCCGAAAACTATGGTTTCGACACTAATATCAGTCATTTTCGATTATTTTTACATGTGCCCCCTGCCTCCTGTCTCCCCTATGGGTGCTAGGAGTGTCTTATCCCCACCCCCCGCAGTGTTTCTTTCCAGATTGTAAGTGATATGTGTACCAAGTTTGGTTGAAATTGCTCCAGGCGTTGCAGAATGATGCTGGAACATACACACATACACACATACACACATACATCCATTTTTATATATAGAGGTAAAAATAACAGGAGGGCAACTAGTATCGAACAAATACTCTTAATACTAGTTTCTAATCGATGAATTATTCTTTAGGAACAAATAGATTTTTTAAAATCCTCAATAAAAATAACAGGATAGCAAATGGTTTCGAACAATTGAATAGCTCTTCACTTCGAATATAGTATTAGTTCGAAACTAGTTGTCCCTCTTTTACTTTATTGAGGATGTTTAGTGGGTGTGTTCAAGTGAATCAGATTGGTCATATTAGACGTCAATTCGGATAGATCATGACTTTAGTGGATTTGTAAATATCACCACAGTTGTCTAGAAATCAAAATGTTCGATTCCCATTCCCGTAATAGCCACTTGCGTCTTGGGAGAACAGGTAAAAGTTATAAATTCAAGCAAACGTACATGAGTAGACATTTTAAAGCTAATTGGAAAGGATTATGACAGGGCTTAGTGCTGGAGGTCAGCACATCTGTCCGGAAAACAGCATGATCCGAATTCGATTCCCACCCTAGCCAGTTGACCATCAGTAAGCAAGAAAAATATAAAACTTTCAGAATGTGTGTCATAGTAGTCATTATAACGTTAATTCGACAGAATCCACATCCGACCGCAAAGCAGAATGTTTCGTATTCGCCAATTTGCTTTCCAAGGGAAATATAAAGATGTTTCAAAGTAAATAAACGAGCAGTCACCGTTATGACTTTAAGTATATTCTATGTATTCTTTTTACTTTACATTTGATACTTTAAAGAAAAATTTCAGTGAAAGGTTGCTGAAAAATGAGTCATTATTTATATGTGAATGTATGTATGTGTGTTTTTCTCGATACATATGTATACGGGGTTTATACATTCTGTATTCAATGCGGGAAAATTAATGACTGCATAAAGTGTGGTGCCATATAAACTGAGTTTTTTCTTGCTTCCCCAGATGATTCCCTTTTTTTTTTTTTTTTTTTCAAAGTTAGAAACGGAGTGTGAAAATGCATCCATCATTCCCTGAGCTGCGTTAGCGTAAATGCATTTTAACGTTCTTGTATGTCGTTACAAGAGAAAGAGCAATCTGTGGGAAGAACTTTACTCGGAATCCACATTTATTAATAACTCTTTTTTCTCGTGGTGCTCTGCAAAAACCATTTGTCAAAATGTACGTCCTCTTTTCTGCTCTTCATATTCATTCCAATCTTTCACATAGAATTATTGCTGTTTCACTCTCGCATTGGATAGGTTTTGCGAACATGTTAGATTTTCTCTTTTCTTAAAAGGGCCTTTCATAATTTTATAAAAAATATGTTTAGCCTCCGATGTCCGATAATTCGATTTCCGAAATGCTGAAAAATCAAAATGTATTTAAGAGTCGACTTTTATGGGCCTCGTCCAAGGCATTTTGAATAAGAGAAACTCAATCTGTGAAAGATCTACCATCGCGTTTGATAAGATTGGAAGATTCAATACTCTCTGAAAACGAAATTCTGCTTCAGATTAAAAAAACTGCCAGTTTCAGGATGTAATATTTCCGGGTATCGGGTTTACCTGTTTTGGGTATCTCACTGTTGTATCGACAAAAGGGCTTAGCATACGGGTTTACTACCTATTAACTGACTGATAAAATTTCTTTTCCGACGCGAGAAAATATCTTAAGTAATAAATAATATTTATCAATAGTATTCAGAATAAGGGGGCCTCAAAACTAGATTGCTCTGGGGGGGGGGGGGGGGGTACCAACTGTATCATCCACCATTGCGATAGAGATAAATTTGTGACGTGACATGGCAGGGAAATGGTCCAATATACCTTTTTCAAAAGCAGATAGTATCGCATCAGAGTCCCAAGCTAACCGAGTCGTTGTAAAATCAAAAGAGAATACGACAGGGGAAGTTGACATTGATAGGCAACATAAGTGAGGTACCCGAGAAAGCTAGAAAGCTCTTTACCCTCGGTCGGAAACATTTGCACTCTATGGAATTGATCCAAATGAGTAGGAATAAGGCGCAACTGGTTACAAACCCGTCGACCGGGTTTGTAACCAGTTGCGCCGTGTGCGTGGCTCCATTCAATTACATAGGTTACGACTCAACACGGGCTGGTTTGTGATTCTAGTCAGTTATCAGTTTCTTTTGAGTTGCTCCGTGTGCAGACGGCCTAAGAGTTAGCTTTTTAAATGTTAATACAGTCGAACCCCGTTATAACGAACTTCAAGGGACCGAAGAATTTGTTCGCTTTATCCGAACCGTTAAGAAAAACTTTAGATTTCACAAAATGTATAACTCATTTGTTGCAATGTGTATTCAATAATGATGTATTAAAAAATGATAAAATCTATTAAAAATGATTATTAATGATTTAAAACGATTACACTAAACTGACACTATACTAACTAAATTACGTACAACAGGAAAACGGCGGGACCAAAATTTTCGTTCGTTATATCCGTGAGTTCGTTATATACCGGGTTCGCTATAACGGGGGTTCGACTGTAGTCAGGAGAGGGGGAATGTAGCAGGTTCATCGTCATTATAATGACGACTAATGAAAAGAAAAGGGTTTTGCTGGGATCAGAGAAATATTCTGCTTGACGCAAGAGAAAAATATGAGATTCATTGACAAAGATCTTGTCGTTGGTAAAGTATACCTGTCCAGATGGAAAAAGGATTCAATTCAATTTATGAACTACCTCAGCTATTTCAAGGGTGAAGTATATTCCTATGCTTTTGTCATCATATGCTCATACCGTGGCTACTGATGTTAGGGTACATGAAACCTTTCGTATTGTCTTCACTAAACGTATGCTCTAGGTAAGTATAATGACCTATAACTTAATATGTTTTCTTATAAGATGTTTATCGATTACACTAATAGGTTTGAATAGGTTTCAACATATATACATACACATTTACTCTAAGAAATATCCATAAAATCATCTGTTATGAGGGAATAACATGTGCCCTACTTTCAGATCTTCTCATTTTCAGTCCTTATTTTAATCGTGTTTACTTCACTGGCTCAGTTTAATACGCTTTTAAAAAAAGAAGAAAAAGAAACTTGTCTTCATTGTCTCTGTTTTCTGAAACGTTGCACTTCTCTTCGATAACGCACAATTTCATTTACCGAAGTGTCGCGGCTTTACTGCGCGCATCACATGAACAATTAAGCTTCATTACAGCCATCACACCTCGGACGACAAATTTCAGTCCCCCGAAAATTTGGTGACTTCGCGAATTTGCGCTGTCAATTTGCCTCGGTTATATTGTTCAGTTAAATCTTTCGATGTCATTTAACAATAATGCCGTCTGCTACCTTCCATCATTCACGCTAGCCAGACACGGATCTGTGGCGCACGAATGGAAAGAAGAAGAAAAAGAAAAGAAAGAAGAGGGAAAAAAAAACCTCGCGCACAACAATGCTCTTTGTTGCCTCACAACAGTGCAGAAGAAAAGACGTCAGAATCGATCCGTTCTGCTCCCGGGCCTCCGTTGCCATGGCGACCGTCCCCGCTTTCTCTCTCTCTCTCTCTCTCTCTCTCGTCGTCTATATTCGTCTCTAAAATGAACATTCTTGTACGCGTAATAAATTGGACGTTTTAACGCGGCCCCGCAGTAATTGGGCGATCTTTTATACGAGTGGGCGGGGTCACTGCTTCAAACCGGTGACATGCAGGCGATGACGGGAACGAAGCGGGAATAAGGTAGGGGAAGTTTTTTTTCCGAGGCCCAAGATGGATGTCATGTGACAAACGTGCGGTCGGTTTCGGCGTATGGTCAATAAAAGACGGGGAAAATGTTTAAAAAAAAAGAAAAAAAGAATTATTTCATTATTAATGCACAGGAAAAGGCCGTGAGAGGGGGAAAATGTAATTAACTATTTTCTTTTCCTTCTGCATTATTTCGTAGAAAAAAGTTACGCAAAGAGTTTATGATCTAAATTGTCCGTTTGTCATTATCTGTATTATTTTAGCTTGAAAAAATAAACAAAAATATAAAATAAAGGTCTCTTTGTCGGTTAAGATCGATTAAAGTAAACATTATTCTGAGTAACAGATCATATATATATATATATATATATATATATATATATATATATATATATATATATATATGTCTAAGACAAAGTTGAAAGTTAAAAACCAGTATATGATCAAAACCACAAGAGCCAGGAACTAAAAACATGAAAAGATAAGTGAAAAATAGGTTTTTGAGAACATCTTTTCATTAGCGGTGCCGATACTGTCTAAAAACCTACGGATTGTTTCTAATAAGTATGATCTGAGCAATAAACATACTTAGACACAGTACAATCCATAAGAAACAGAAGAAGGAATAATCAGTTGCTTTATCATAGAACACGAAGCCCATCGCCAGACAAAGTGGAAGTTAAGTTAAGGAGACCGATATATATATATATATATATATATATATATATATATATATATATATATATATATATATATATATATATATATATATATATATATATACAGTTGGTTCTCTACTTAACGACGATCTCTATTTAAAGACGATATTTCCCAGTCCCGGTCCCTCCGACGTAAAAAAATTCTATTTTAAGACGATTTTGTTTCTATTTAACGACGATTTTTTCTTACATGATAAACTTTTTCTTCAATATTTTATCTCCTGGAGGGTTACTTTCTGTGAGGGAGTTTGGTTTCAAAAACAGACCCGGAATTTCCTTTATGTTTGTTGCAATCATAACTTTTGTTGTAATTAATAGACTTGTTGCAGTGGAAAAAACCGGGGGAGGAGGGGGGATTACTGTTTCTCGGAAGATCGAACATTCTTCCCTGGTGGATCGAATTTCTTAGTGCGGGTGTGGAATCACTCTATTGTACTCTATTATACCATGTTGTCATGTGATTTACGAACTGTCCAAAAGCACCCCTCTCTCACTCCTTCTGGGAAGCACGTGTTCATGTTTAGAGAATTGAGGCAGTGAAAGGCAAAGGGGTGTAAGGTGTAAGTCACATTTTCAACTTTTTTTATTTGAGGGCAAATATGTAATCTCCATGTTCAATTTATAGTGGAATTGCAAATAATTATTGTTTGCAATATTATAGTAATTATTGTAAATAATAATTTGTTCAATTTATAGTGGAATTTTTGTAGTTTTTGCAGTAAAACGCTTTTGACCACTTTACTTACTGACTTACACCACTTTTCTTTTCACCGCCTCAATTCATGGTTGGGTTTAGGAGCTCATTCCAGTACGAATACGAGGTGAGCAGAGTAAAATGGCATCAAAGCGAAAGCATCTTACGCTACACGAAAAAGGGAAAATTATTGAAAACTGGGAAGAAAGTGTTGGAATAACAAAAGTCCAATTCGCAAGACAATTTCAGCTACTCGAGTCTACTCTCAAAGGCATTTTAGCAAGCAAAGAGAAAATTCTTGAAGCAGCACAAAAATTTGGTTTGAGATCCAAATCCAAACGGCAGAAAATTCAATGTGGCCGATCAGAAGAGTTTGAGAAGACAGTCCTGCAATGGTTTCATCAAGCAAGAGCATCTAACATTCCAATTTCCGGAGTGATATTTAAAGAAAATGTTATTATTCTGGCAGAAAAGTTTGGAATGCAAAATTTTCAGGCTTCGGCTGGTTGGCTAACAAAGTTCAAAGAAAGATACGGGTTTGTATTTAAAAGCATATCTGGCGAAAGTGGCTCCGTAGATGAAAAAATAGTGAATGAATGGAAAATAGTGCTGAAGGGGAAATTAGATGGATATGATGAGAAGAACATATTCAATGCAGATGAGACGGGCCTATTCTACAATATGGTGCCTAATAAAACCTTAACGTATATGGGCGAAAAGTGTTTTGGTGGAAAAGACAGTAAGTAACGATTGACTGTTTTACAGTGCACTAATTCGGATGGATCTGAGAAATTTCCACCACTAGTTATAGGCAAATCAAATCAACCAAGGTGTTTTAAGAATATCACCAGGAAACCTTGTGAGTACCGCAATAACAATAAAGCGTGGCTGACATCACAAATTTTTATTGACTGGATTAGAAAATTTGATGCAAAAATGCATCGAGAAAAGTGAAAAGTTTTACTTTTAATCGACCGATGCACTGCACATACTCCAAATATCCCTGGACTTACAAATTTGACTATCCATTTCTTACCAGCTAATTGCACTAGCAAGTTGTAGCCATTAGACCTGGGTATCATTCGCAGTGTGAAAGCATACTACAGAAAGTCTTTAATTAGGAAATTAATAAACAATTCGGCTGACAGTATAAAAATTAGAAAAATTACAATCTTGGACGCAATGCACATAACATCAGCATGGAAAGAAGTTTCTTCATTCACAATAAAAAACTGCTTTCGCGTTGCTGGAATTCACAAATAACTTGTAGTGGAACTGCAAAGTACGGATGTAGAAATCAACGAAGATGACATTACCCCTGAAGAATGGAGAAGTCTTGTTGAAGATCAGGATGTTTCAATTCAAGATTTCTACAATTGTGATAAATATGTTTTAACAACAGATTTCAGAAATGTAGAACAAATTTATTAAGATATTGTAAACGAAAACACAGTGTCAGACGAAGAAGGTGAAGTTGAAGACACGGAAAACGAGACACTGCCACAGTCTTACACAGACGCAATTTCTGCTCTAGATGTTCTCCAACGCTATATTACATCGAAAATGGAAGGTGACTCATTTAACATTTTAGAAAATCTGGAAAAGAGAATAACGAAAACAAGGCGAATGAAGCAATCAACACTTTTTGAATTTTTTAAAACGTAATTTATTGTATTGTTTGTGCTCTTTTTTTTTCAATGTAATTTAAAATAACTTTTTGTGAATAAAATAATGATGATAATAAAAATAACATTATTAAACACGCCAATATATTAAGAAATATATTGACAGTCCTAAACCTGTAAAGTGTGAAGGGAAATGTTATTTTTTCACAAATTCTGTTTAAGGACGATCTCTACTTAAGGACGATTTTTCACAGACTCTTGAAAGTCGTTAAACAGAGAACCAACTGTATATATATATATATATATATATATATATATATATATATATATATATATATATATATATATATATATATATATATATATATATATATATATCATGGTATGAAAATGCAAACCTTTCACTCAATGAGGAGAATTCTTCTCTGTATTGAATATTTATTAATACATTAAAAAATATTAAACTGACATGAAGCTAGATACAGAATGCACATTCCCTTGGCAGGGAAGAAACAGGTAGTAGCCGTTCACCATCCGAGAGCTAATTCCTATTTTTCACATAGTAACTACACTGCTGGCCACTGTAAATGCAACACCCTGAAGAAAACATGCAAATAACATGAAATTTACAACATGCATTAGCGGAGGTGAGATATGCAAATGATTAGAATTTCAGCGCAGACGCACATCACGCGCGCCTGTGGCGCCACTTCAAAGCGCTATTTAAGGCTTGGAGATTTCGACGGTTTCAAGTTCGGCAATTGTGTTTTTCTTGTGGTTTTTAAAAAAAAACGATCAATTATGCCTCGTCGAAAACAGCGATAATCTTTTGATCAAGTATCCGAGTTCGACAGAGGAAGGATAGAGGCCTACCGAGATTGTGGATTATCTTTCAGGGAAATCGGTAGTCGTGTTGGACGAAACCAAACAACTGTAATGCGGATATGTGATCGTTGGATGCAGGAGGGTGCGACGGACCGGCGTGTTCGATCGCATCCACCTCAGCGCACCACTTCACTTGATGACAGGCAAATTGTGCGCATGGCAGTGACGGATCGCTCAGTCACATCACGAACCTTAGCACAGCACATGCAGTCTGTAACGCATCATCCAGTGTCTGCGCGTACCATTCGACGCCGTTTACAGCAGAGTGGTCTGTCCGCAAGACGTCCATTGCTTTGTCTACCCTTGACGCAGAACCACAGACGTCTCCGCCGCCAATGGTGCGATGACAGAAGGATGTGGACGGCAGAATGGAATGAAATTGTCTTTACTGACGAGTCACGCTTCTGTCTGCAACACCACGATGGTCGCAGTCGAGTCTGGAGACACCGTGAAGAGAGTATGCTGAACAGCTGTGTTATGCACCGCCACACTGGTCCTGCACCGGGTATTATGGTATGGGGCGGTATTGGATATCACTCTCGCACACCTCTAGTACGCATTGCCGGTACTTTAAACAGCCAGCGCTACATCTCCGAGGTGTTGGAGCCAGTTGTCCTTCCTTACCTTCAGGGCTTTCCCACAGCCATATTTCAACAGGATAATGCGCAACCACACGTGGCACGCATAGTCCAACGGTTCTTCGTCAATCGCCAGATTGAATTGCTTCCCTGGCAGCCTCGCTCTCCGGATCTTTCGCCGATAGAAAACATGTGGTCCATGGTTGCTCTACGATTGACCCAGATTCCATCCCCAGCTGCCACAGCAGATCAACTTTGGCAACGTGTGGAAGCTGCTTGGTCTGCTGTACCCCAAGAACTCATCCAAAGTCTCTTTGAATCAATGCCGAGGCGTGTGGCAGCGGTGATCTCCAACAATGGCGGCTACTCTGGTTACTGATTTTGGCAGGAACCACACTTCACAGAAGTCTATAAATTTAATCATTTGATACTTAGTCAACATATTATCTACAAAATAAATTTTGTTATGATATCTCTTGTCTTTCTTGGTGTTGCAATTTGGGTGGCCAGCAGTGTAATTCATTCCATCCCAACAACCAATCAGATTTCAGTAATCAAGGACACTCTGAAAATTACAAACTCATCACACACATGTATCAATTCCTGTGTTACCAAAACCGGAACACAAGATCAGATATAATAGTTTACTGTGTAAATTATTATTACACTTACTTACACTTACACACACACACACACACACATATATATCTATCTATATATATAGACTAGCTGTACCCGTCCCGGCGTTGCTCGGTTAATGTAATTACCAATTTTTTAGTAGCCTTAACCCTTTGTTAATGGGCGTCGCTGTCATCCTTTTCCTCACCACGATACATTATTTTATCCATATAAATTTAATCCTTTCTGGCACATTTTGGCAAAATTTTTGACATAGGATTACTTAAAACTTTCCACAACAGTCAGCGAGACGAAAAACGTTTTCCACAAGCACACCACAAATTATATGATATTAACTAAGTGTTGGCCAAAAAAATTACGGCATTACTAAATGCGATTTTTTAATCGATTATCACTGCAATAGTAATCAATTTCCTTTAACCACTCAATCCCTCATAGAAAACAAACGCCCCAACACATCACGTGCTTGACGTCGAAAACGACCGACGAAAACGGCTTGACGTCGAAAACCTGTTTTCCCCCGCTGTACCTTCGTCCGGAAATGAAGAACGAAATCTCCAAAATGAGATTTCTCGCAAAAGTTTCCGAATCATAAAATAAATTATTAAAAAATAACTACAATTTGTAAATTAATTTTGGTTCTGGATTTCGAAACTGTGATGTCTAGGGTCTCTGAGATAAAAATTTCGTAAAAATGTAACGACATTTACGTATAGATTCGACAATTTGGAAAAAAGGGTCGCGGCCAAAATCGCGTTTTTTTCCGAAAAACGGGTGCGTACAGGCGATCGAAAAAAAATCACAATTAATCGATAAATTAAGACAGACAATTTTAATTGTGATTTCCGTATAGTGTCATCTTTCCCGTATAGGCTCGTCCGAAAAAAAAAAATTCTTGGAAGGATACGTTAGGATTTACGGAGCTTTTACTCGTCCGGGAGCTCCAAATCGCGACTAAATATTTAATTACGGAAAATCTAATTAAAAAATCGAAAAAAGGGCTTCGAGGTGCATGATGAGACCTCGGGGGGCATCTTCGTGTCGAATCTCAAGACTGTCCGACCTGCCGTCTTTGCGCCGTGCCGCGAGCAGACAAAAACTCGGTCACACACACACAGACTTTGCCTTTTATATATAAAGATATATATAGGGTGAGTCTAAATTGTTTATGCAAAAATATGATTTTATCCATACAGACGAGCAATAATTACCATGGAACATAGAGTCGTATTCCACTCTGAGAGACATAGAAGAGTAAAATTAGAATTTCAACATGAACTTACAACACAGTAGGGAAAGCGAATGAAAGATACCAAATGTTGCACAATCTGATTCATTGATCAGAGAAAACTCACAGCAAGTGCTCAAAGTGGCGGCCACGCTTGTCATTGCACAGTTCACACCGGCGAAGGAGTGACAAGCGCACCCTCTCGAAGATTCTCGAATATAAAAAATTCTTTCACATGAAGAAATGTTTATTCGTGTATAACATGAATAAATATGAACAGAAATACGACACACCAAGTTGAGGATTTGAACGCATGAGTGCAGACTATAAAAATAACTTGGCCATGAATCAAAATATATTCGAGTGCAAAATGAATAGAAATATGGAAGAGAAAAAATCTACCTTTCTTGAACCTCTTGAAATGTGACATCCGGACTCAGCATGTAGGATATACCTCTCCCGAAGAAAAATGTTTTTGAGCCTGAATCGAAAAGAGTATGAAAGGAAAATATAGTGCCTTAAAACCACAGTAAATAGGCTTGAGTTAGCTTGAAATACATTCCTTCATCCACAGGCGTGGTTAAACACTTCCCGTAAGGTCATGCAATAATCTTAACTTACTGACATAACTAGGGGTACGTATATTTCTCATAAAACATATCGAAATTTCGCAAAAAAATACAATATATAAAATTTTGCATTTATTCGCAAAAAAAAGAAAAAAAAAGTATATATATATATATATATATATATATACTTTTATATATATATATCCCAGATATATATATATATACATGAGTGTATATATATATACACTCATGGACAAAAAAATTAGCGCACCATGAAGGAGTCGCCAAATGAAACGAAATTTTACATACGTAATGACTACTTTGATATAAGTAAATGATAAGAAAATCAAAGAAAAAGGATAATTTATTTCAGAGAAAAAGGCAAAAGAACGGAGGAGTTAATACTCCGTTGGGCCCCCTCTAGAGCGAATGCACGATGCGATACGATCGGGCATTGAGTCATACAAGTTCTGTATGATGTCTTGAGACATTTCGTTCCATATTTGCTGTAACCTTGCCTCTAGTTCGTTCAAACTCGTGGTATGCCCAACTCGTCGTCCCAAAGGATCCCAGATATGCTCGATTGGAGACAAATCTGGGGATCGGGCAGGCCAAGGAAGGGTAGTAACAGTGCGGAGACAGTCTTGTGACACCCTTGCCGTATGAGGCCGAGCATTGTCTTGTTGAAAAATGGCTCCTGGGAGCCGTTGCATGAGTGGCAACACATATATGGTTGCAGGATTTCATGAACATACCGCTGGGCTGTCATGGTACCACGGAACAATACTAGGGGTGATCGTGTATTGTAGGCAATGGCACCCCATGCCATCACACCAGCTGTGGGAGCGATGTGTCGCTGTACAGCAAAGGCAGGATTGAAGCGTTCACCACGGGCTCTCCACACACGAACACGATTGTCATCACTGCCGAGATTGAATCTGGATTCGTCGCTAAAGAAGACCTGATTCCATTCCGCTGCAGTCCAGTTTCCTCGTGCGCGGCAACACTCCAAACGGAGGCGTCGATGGGTGGGTGTCAAGGGCAGCACACGTAATGGGCGCCGCGATACCAACTGTCCTTCAGCCAGGCGCCTTCGTATGGTTCGAGAAGACACAGAGGCCCCTAGTGAAGGTGCTACCTGTGCCTGGATGGCGGTCGATGAAGCAGTTGGCTGTACGCGTGCATTTCTTACGATGTGGCGGTCTTCTCGACGACTGGTCTGTCGAGGGCGTCCTGAGCCTGGTCTTCGTGTACATGACATCTCTCGGGTCCACTGGGAGGAGGTGTTCCATTTTTATCTCCCAACACCTCCTCACAACACAATCAGAGCGGCCTAATTGACGAGCTACTCACCTAGCTGACCACCCAGCTTCCATCATCCCGACGATTCTCCCCCTCTCAAACTGCGACAACTGCTTATATTTCTTCGAACATGGCGTAATGGCATGTATATCTCAGCTCTTCCTTTGTAAATGATTCAGCACACTCAAACAAGCTTTGGTTACCTGTTTTATACTCCACAGAGTACGATGTTCAATGCCCTCTACCGGCTATACGTAATGCGCAATCACGCTGCATTTCTAATCATTTGAATATCTCCCCGACATGTACCTTCATTGCAAGTTTCGTTACAATCCCGCAATTATTTCTTGGTGCGCTAATTTTTTTGTCCATGAGTGTATATATATATATATATATATATATATATATATATACAGTGGAATCTCGATCGATCGTTTTCGGATCCATCGTTTTTCCGTATGTGTCGTTCATTTTATCCAGTCCCAACGATCATATTGTTTTGTTATGTTTCCGCATCTATCGTTTTTCCGCATTTATCGTTCATTTCAATCGGTCCCTTGAAAAACGATAGATCGAGATTCCACTTTATATATATACAGAAGCTGTTCACACATTTTTTAGACGATGTATATTGTATTCACAAAACTAAATTACATAAAATTCTTGTGTTTTAAATGTTCTATTTGACATCCCTTATTCTGAACTATCTTTCGACACCGCAATTTCCAGGATAATAATGCCTTTTGAAGTGTCAGAAGAGGTATTCTATCCCATTCCTCCTGAACAGCTTTCCAGAGTCCTGTAAGGGTTTTGGGACGACGTTTGGATAATGCAGATTTTAAAAGTCCGAAAGCACAAAAATCCATAGGTGATACATCGGGATATTTGGTAGGGATATCAGTGAAGGGTATGGCCTTGATACGAGTTTTTTGTTCCATTTTTTTTAGGAAATTTACAGTGGATTTTGATGTGTTACTGCTAGAGTCTCACAGATTGATGGCACTGTGGGTAAAGCTATGGTATTTCATTCAGAAAAATTGGAGATAAAATATGTTCCTGATAGTATTTGGAGTTAATCTTGACATTTTTTCCACTCTCTTTATTTTTAACTTGCCATTATAAAAAAAACCAGCAACAATCATGAATCCCTTAGAAAAAATTTCTTTCGATTCTTTGAACCATGTACTTAAATTTTTTTCTCCCCTTTTATGATAATAAATGGCTCTTTTTTTGTTGCAATCATTTAAATACACCCATGATTCATCTATTGTGACAATTGTTTTCCATTTTTCTTTGGATAAGTGTTTCTCATATAGAATTCTGCAGCGTGTCCTGCGTTTAGCGATATGATTTGGAAGAAGACGATGCACATTGCGTTTTTTCGCTTTCTTAAGATTTAAATCAACGTTTATCATTTTGTTTACAGTGGACATCGAGCATTTTAATGATTTTGCAACTGTCCTTTGACTAGGGGGATATTCTTTTAACATTAAACAACGTACCTTTGTAATAGTCGAAGATGTCCGTTTTTTCCTTGGATACTTGTTTGGAATTTTTGTCCCACTTGAGGCTCCAATTTGACGTTTTTTTCCTTTCATGTTGACGATATTACCTATCGACGCTTTAGATATCACAAAACCATGACTCTCACATCGTTTTTGGATAACGGAGTATGCATATTTCTCTTCGGAAAGAGCATAAATGTAGCCTTCGAACCACTGCTTTGTTAAAAACGCCATTTTGAATAAAAACAAAACTTTCAAGCCGCAGACGATAATTTTGACTTTTAAAAACATAGTACAATTGCAATTATTTCTTTTGCAGCAAACGATTTTTTATTACCGCTTACCAAAATCGTCTAAAAAATGTGCGAACAGCCTCTGTATATTATTAAAAATTATTGCTTTCATTACCTAATTTCGCTTAAAAAGCTGATTATCACCGATATTTCGCCGAAAAGTAGTAAAAAAGTAATTTTCGTATTTATTTGCTCATATCGGCAAATTTCGCATTTATTCGCATCTATTTCGTAAATACGAAAATTACGTATACCTAGACATAACTCGTCTTGTGTTAGCAATCTTGACTCGAAAGTCTGGTTATTTCTCTTAAAATAAAGCGCTGAATTTCTTGGCACTTATTAATTTTGTCCGCAGCTCGTTACAAGAATATTTAGAACTGCTGTAAACTTATATTTTATGAATACTTTGCATTCATATAATTGATCGCGTTGCTTATTTACCAATTACCCTTAATTACTCAGCCATTATTCTCGTGATACTTATCTCAGAGCGTTTTATACTTAGCAACAGACAAGGCACGGTGGCACGCACCCCCTAACATTCCCAGTTATTTATCTAACAGCATACTTTACATATCATACAGTCATCTACGTGCTCGCATACCTATGTGCCACACACAGGGCCAGTCACAGGCCTCCCAGCTTCCCACGAGCACCCCTATCCAAACTTAATTTAACATCCACGTATTTCATTTTTTTATTTCCCCCGCCAGTTCTTCTCTAATGAAGATCGCAAGTCTGAGACTGACATGTGATAAAACTAACCTCTTCAGGAATGCAGGCTCTTCTTCATCGTGTCAGAGAGACGAGGCAGCAGCTGCCGCGGCATCGTCCCTTGCACAACGAAGACAGTCCGCGTGCCTTTGTGCGCAAATGTCACCCACTTTTATTGGCAATAAATTACTGCCGGAACACACCGGCTCGACTAATAGGGCCCTAGAAAAATATATATAGATGACAACTGTGCCGTGGCGGTGCTTTTTCGCCGGTTATTTCAATCTACCGGGCCCTGATGTATATCAGACACAGAGCATGAAAAAAAACACAGAGGAGGGATACGGCTTGGAGGAAATTGCGAAGGGGTTTCGAACGCAAATTGGGGAGAAAATGGGAAGTTATCATGCCTCCGCAATATTTCATATTCTGAAACTTATTAGGCCGTTTACGAGGCATCTGTTCTCGTAAGATTAAGGATTTATTTTCTTGATTATTTATTTATTTTTCTTCATCAAATGCCAGCCTGTTGACTATTTGGTCATAAGGCTTCGTGCTCTCCAGTATTTTTTCACAACACAATTACAATAAGATAATGCAGGGCATTCGTCTATGTGCGCAACTCACCTGGAAACAACATATCATTAATAATCGTAATAAATTTCGTAATGCTTAAAGACAACTTTACCCCTAAATTGCCCGAAATAGTAAATTGAACTTTAGTAACAAAATGCTCATTTATAAATTTTTCTTAAGACCCTTACTTACGTAGGCTGGACCAGTTTGGTCGTATGCAGCGGATTCCAACATTGAAATTCTGGCTGTTGCTCAAAACATGACTATTCGGCAAATCACTAACTCCCCGTGGTATTTTCGCAATGTTGACATTTATAGGGAGATAAATCTCCCCACTATTCAAAATTATCTTCAAAATCTTGCTATTAACTTCTATAAAGATTTACCAAATGATCTTATTAAAAAACTTGCCGATTACGACCCTGCTGACCCAGATAACAAGAATGGCCCTGTGCCATTCTTGCTTGTAACTTTTAAATGTTTGTCCTGTTCTCTGTTCGCTCAGTCTTTTTTTCCCGCCATGTTTTACCTTTACTGGTACTATAGAAGCTTTTTGTTTTCCCCACTTTCTATTTTCCTACCTACTTTCGTTTTTTACTGGTCACTGGAGTTTTATGCATCATCCTACAGTGGAGGGCCCGGCCCATGTAGGTATTGTAGCTACCACTTCTCTTCCCGAAGCACCTGAAGTCTATGTGCGCAGCAGTCATCATGTCCGGTTGAACATAAAATACACACATGTGAGTTGGCAATATTAAACGAATTTTTTTTTCCGCAATAGAAAATTCCTGAATAATTCATAACTAATTCTTAATGATTCAAATGACTCACAAAAATGTACAGCAGAAAAAGAAAAATAATAATAGAGTCCTATTCAAGCCCAGACTCTTCTTGCACCGTCAAAGCTCTTAAAACCGTTAGAAGCGAAGTCTCGGTGCGTTTTCGACAAAATGGCGGAGCTGTTTGAAATTTATTTCTCTAAATCAAGAATGTCTTTTATATGTCTTCCATAATTTCTTCTAATTTGTCTTTCTTTTTTGATTAAATTTTGGTTAGAAACCAGTATTTAATAGTCAGAGGGGAAAAAATTAAAGATTAAAAATCAAAGACGAGTATAAGAAAATGAGAAGAAGAACTTAAAACTATCACGTTATATTTTAACCAGTTGATAATTTCTTTTTTTACCTTTCTAAGGGATCGATTTTTTTAAGCCACTAAAATATAGACAAGGTAACTTATATTAATCTTATGATAAATTAGAATATTTTTATTTTAACATACAGATTATACTTAATATTTAGCCACGATTAAATGGATAACCGTTACTAGAGATGCCTAGATGCGATATTTTATTGGCAATAAATCACTGCTGGACACACCGGCTCGACTAATAGGACCCTAGAAAAATACATATACATGACAACTGTGCTTTGATGGGGCTTTTTCGCGGGTTATTTCAATCTATCGGGTCCTGGTGTTTATCAGACAGAGGTAGAATGAAAAAAAGAGAAGGGATACGGCTTGGAGGAAATTGCAAAGTGATTGGAACGCAAATTAGGGAGAAAAGGGAAGTTACAAGGTATCTGCGATATTCCATATTCTGAAACTTATTAGTCTGTTTAAAAAGCATCTGTTCTCGTAAGATTGGGGATTTTTTTTTCTTAACTTTTTCCGGGATAGAAAATTCATGGAAAATTCATAAAAAAATTCAAATAATTCAATGCTAATTCATAATGATTCAAATAACCCCTAAAAATGTATGAAAGGGGCAGAAAAAGGAGTCAAGCTTAGATTCTTCTTGGACCCTCGAAAGTCTTCAAACAGCAAGAAGCAAAGTCTATGGTGCATATACATTGGTGCAGAGTTCTCTGCCTGTGCCTTGGGGAATCCAGTGATTTATGTTCACTCTGTACTCTGTACTATGCGTGGATCGCCTCCTCTGGCGGTCCATCAAAGAAAGGACGGGGGATCAGCGGGTCAAATGGTGTCGAGCGGGGTCGGGGGAGACACCAGATCAAAGAAATCTTGGGGGCGGGAATGGGGGTGGTTCTAAATACCGTGTCTAATGTTACCGTGACTAATGTGATGACAGGAGTCGGGGATCTGCAGGCAGAGAACTCTGCACCAATCTATATGCGCTATAAAGGGTATGTTTCCGTCGAAATGTCGGAACTGTTTGAAATTTATTTCTCCCGAATGAAGAATATTTTTTTAATTCCTGATTTGTTCTAATTTGTCTTTTTTCTTTATTTATTTTGGGTGGAGACCTGTATTTAATACTTAGTGGAAAAAATTAAAAATGAAATATGTAAAGGAAGACGAGATCAATTAAGAAATAAATAAATGACGACGAACGTAAAAAATAATGAGAATTTAAACTATCGCGTTATATTTATCGAAAACGTTTATTCACCAATGTAAAAGGATCAATTAATTTATGGCAATAAAATAAATGCAATGTAGCTTACATTAATCTTACGAATAAATTAGGATATTTTATTTTAACATACAAATGAAACTAAAAATTCGTCACGGTAAAAGGGTGAAGGATATTAGAAATACTTCGATGCGGTATTTAGAGTTATTGTGTTTTATTTTCTTCTAACTTACGTTTATGGAAATGTTTATCAAGTACTTAATACAATGACAGTTATTGCTCTGATTATTTATGAAGTAAAGACAAGTAAAGTTCGAGAAATATCACACTTTAAGTTTTGCAAATTGCATTGTTATTTCAAAGGGAAATAATTAGTATATCACTAACAAGTCACTTAGAATCAAACAGAACAAACACTTCATCGATCATCGGACATCTGATCAATCGATGTTTCAATCATCGAACATTCGATCAATCAACTTCTGACCAGCACATGCTTGATGAATAACAGTGATGATCGAAAAAATTAAAGTTATTTAAATAGTATTAGACGAAAATGATAATATTTAAGGTTATTTAAATGTCATTAAGAACAGCTGAGGATCATCCCAGTATAAACCAGCGAATCAGAAAAATCTGACTTCTGAAGTAAGGTACTGTAACATACTTGGGCGCGATGGCCCGGTTGGCAAAGGCGTCGAGCTAGTGATCTGAAGGTTGTTGGTTCGATACCCGTCGCTGACAAATCCCCCGCAGTGTACACTAATGGCGGCTGGTGCACGTAAAATCTGTGGTGGCTGCAATGTCCTCCAAGTTCTCAAATTTACCTCTGCAGTTGTAGGGTCAAGTGTTCCGGTCTCGACTCGGTTCTAAATTAAGGGACTGGCCTGTAGGGGGCAGTGATAGCCGCCTATATGGTGCCCCCTTAAATGAATGGCCAGCAGTCTTGCGGTGTGAGTTAGGACGGCCGTCAGCATTCGATGTTGACCACTACTGATCTGGTGTCGGCAAGGACTTGTCTTCCCGGTAATTCACATTCGGGGGGAATGTCTAGAAACGACAAGTGCCTCCGCATTTGAGAGAAAAACAAACAAATTGTAACACACTTTATAGCAGTGGATTTCAATATGGGGCAGCACCCTGGGGAGGCATGAAGGATATTCAGGGGGTGGGTCGCAGATGGTTAGCAATATATATGTGTAGTACATACTTTACTAGCTTTACTTAAACTTTATAGGCCAGTGAGATGCTAGGCACAAAAAGGGTGAGAATCACTGCTTTAGAGTTAAAAATATATAAAAAAATAGCGCTAAATAAAAACTTATATGTAAATGAGATTTGTTACACTATATGTAAGTTTTCCTTTCATTTTTTCATTCCCTTCTTTAGCTTCCCAGTCTCAAGCAAAAATCGCCAAATAATCATTTTAGTTTAAGATAGGGCTGCTGCAAAAAATTTAGCCCGATGACGCAAACATTTGGCCAAAAGACAAGCCTCCCTACAAACAGGAGTCCCCGGAGCAACTCGGCCCAAAAATCAACCCAATTTCCAAGAAAAATCTCTCGCCTCCCGGTTGATTTACAGTCACATTTCCGACCCCTTACAACACTTCCTGCGCGGAAGGGTTTCGCTCCAGCGGCTAAAGCAAACAGGCAAAAGAGGGCGGCAGGCACCGCGCCTCAGCTGCTCCTCGCATCTACGGGAGAGACGATTTATTGAGGGGATGTGATTTGTGCCTCGGCTCTCGACCCACCTGCAGAGGGAAACCGTAGCCTTATTTATGGCCCGCTCTGCCCGTATCAACTTGCGTACGTGTTGAAAACTCTTGTGTAAGAGGACCGTGCTTTGTTGAAAAGGGTTTAAATTAGTGGGCTGCTGGATTAGTTGTATTTCCAAATGACTCAAAGGAATTTCTAAAATCTTGGCTCTATTTTTCTGTGAGTTCGGATGAATTTTCCTAGAATTCCCTCCAAATTTTAAAGACTCAGGGAGCGACGAATTAACGAATGTAAAGGGTATCTTAAATTTATTTCTTAAATCACGATTTATTGTTTAACCCTTCAGCCAGCGCTCCCGTGTACAAAAGTGCTTCATTTTCGTAATTTTGAATGATTTGTTTTTACATGTAAGGTTTGAATGTCCCAAGCAGTTTCTATTTATAGCTACACCCTTTCTAACGCAGGTCTCATTTTCTGACCCTTCTATTCCTTTCCATTCATTGTTAGTCGTGATTGAACCGTGGTAAACTAGCGATTATACTGGATTACAATACGACAAAAACAGGAGTTGTTGTAGTCGATCAAATCTGAAGCTATTACATGGTATCCCGCATATCACGAAGATGGACAATCTCATGGTTTTTTAGGGGTTTTGGACATAATAGCAATCCATTCGCAAGTTGTCCTTACATCCAATAAACTGGACAGTTTTGAAATAAGACGATTGTATCTTCATTCTTTGGCCTTTAATTATAAATGCATCTCAATATTATCAACATTTCATATCTTGTCATAAAACACAGAATTATTATTTTCAATTTGAAAAAAAAAGTTTACTACAAAAGGAATAATCAAGGTTGAAAGAGACGTTGCACTTTGTGCCACGCACGCCTGCTGGTGTTCCAAAAATCGGCGCGCCCGCTGAAAGCTTAAAGTTTGAAAGAAACCCAAAACATTTTTAAAAAATAAATACAATGTATAATATGAATCTTCAATACGAGTATTAAATCTAATTTTTTACTTAAATAAATTACTTAAAACATATTATCTAATTAAAATAATCGATAGCTTACATTCCAAAGGTTATGTTTTTGAATTTAGTACACAGCGCATAATTATGCATGTATGTGTGTTTGTGTGTAAGTAAGTGTGTGTATAGTATACAAATTTCAGGCCAACAGATTTATTATCCTCTCTGAATTGAACAGTTTTTACAGCAGTTTCAGTCTCTTTAAGTCCCTTTGAAAACGTGATAATTCATACTGACACCTTAAACCATACTTTAAAAATTCCTTACCGTTGTTCACTCCATTTTGAACATGAATAAAATAATGGTGATTATAACAATGACAAAGATTGCAACAGTAACAAGCTGATAACGATGTGTAAACTCCAAAAAGTATTACTTTTGCATTAAAACAAAAACAACAATAATAATATTATCAATATTAATACAGTGGCGTCATGATAAAGGACCATTTCTGAAGGGACGTTATTATGTTATATCGAACATCCCACATCTGATTTTTAGGTAAACAGGGGATAGAAACGCTGATTTCCCACCTTAAAAATGTACTTTCACACGCAAGAACTTGCTAGGCGTTCCAATTGTCTACAACTCGCAACAATGAATTTCTGTTTTCCATTATGGTAGAGTGCTTTTAGAATGTTAAACACTTTTGAAATTTCTGATATCAGACGATGTTTGTTATCTACGTTTTCTACGGTATTCTTCTTTTAATCTCAGGGGAAACGATGAGTATTTCGATGAGTGACATCACTATCTAAGACACTTAGTCATCTGTCTTCTTTTTTTCTAATAACGCTCCAGTACACACGGCTATCAAGACGACAGCATTACATTCCCAAAGACACCCTACGAGTTCAGTTTTGGTTTACACTTAGCTACGTGGAAGAAGGGAAGAGTGGAGGCTAGTCTATTCCAGGATATGTTGGTATTTTCGTCCGTCTTTTCAATAGAGAAAAGATGATTTACAAATGGAGGTTACATACACATCCAAGGGTTAAAGCGAAAACTGTTGCACCTAGTCTTGCCATAAATACTGTTACAACTTTCGGAATGAATTACAAAAGTATTTTGAAAGATATTTTAATAATCATATGACATAACATAGATGCAATACTTGCAAACATAAAGCACCAATCATCAACCCTTGAGAATACAAGCTTTAGAGTGGAGTTGAAGGCAAGGTCCTATCCTACCTTAAGCGTCATTCCAATATTGAAAGCAGTACTACTTGGTACAAGCAGTTGCAGCTTTTCCAATGGAGACCCTGAGTAATTCTATTGAAGAATGGCCTAAAAAACAAAAGGACTGGGTGAAAGCTAATGGCAGCCATTTTATGATTGGTGCTTTATGCTCGCAGGTATTGCATCTATGTTACATCATATGATCATTAAAATATCTATCAAAATACATTTGTAATTCATTCCAAAAGTTGTAATAGTATTTACGGCATGACTATGTAGTCAACTCGACTTCAGGCAGAATTCTATCAAAAGAACCTGCAGATAGTGGTTAGTACTTGTCCTTTAAGTCTACTGATCAGTGTTTCATTCGGTAGCTGAGGTGAGATTTCTAATTTCATGACGTCTTTATATCGATAGTAAAATAGCATTACACCGGTAGGAGAACTTTCGGGGCTTTCTGAATCAGTCGTTAGATTGCAGGTAGTTCATTTGATTCGGAATTAAGATCGTCGTATGGTGAGTTGTGTGTGCATTTGTGTATCCATCGAGGTAGGAACTTAAAAATGTGTCGGGAAAAAAATAATTGTAAGGTAAATTATCATCACCCCACTCAGAAACGAAAAATTTTCACTCCTAAACGGGAAACTTCCCAGAAAAGTTTTCTGGCTTTGCCATTGATTATTTTAATGTTCATGATGAGTATGATGATGATGATAATGAAAATGATACTTATTGATAAACTAATAATGATGTACTTTAATTTAATAAATATATAAAAAAAGCAAAGATAAAGATGAAATTATTATTAATATCATACATAACACCAAAAACAAGTTTCCATCTAATCTACGAAAAAAATACTAAAAACTTATGAAAAGCGGCAAGCGAAAACAATAAAGGAAAACTAAACTCAGACTCATTATCACAGTTCATGTTCCTAAATTGCTGTTTTCACTTCCTCCGGATATAAATTTCCCTCTAAGCCGTTTAAACGCCACCCCGCCGAGTTGTGGAGTATGACTTGTTGATCCAATATCAGTATCTCCCAAGCACCACTAAGTCGATATATATGAAAAAGGGGGGGGGGATATATTTGATGCCCTCCCCAACTCAGGCATGCGGATAATAATCCATAGAACACCGCTTTTAATGCCTCTTGTCGGCCCGGTGGGGCGTGCGGAACATATTAAAGGAAAACCCCTCGTTTCCCCTCCGAACGATTTGAGCTGTTACACCCACCCCCCGCAATGACCCATGAATAGATGATCTCATGATAGCGAGTAATGTGGTCAACAATGGTGGAGTTCTGACGTCATGTGCGGGACCCACGTGCAGTCGAACTTCCGCACGTGCGGTATTGTACCGAAGCGATCGGATAAAGGTGAAAAAAGGGTGTTTTCGATTTTTCGCGGTATTTAGGATACGGTAGTTTTATTTTATGTTTTTTCTTGCTGTTTTTTTCTCTTCTTTTTTTTTCATCACGCTCAGCTGGGGCAGTAATCAGATGACAGGCGGAAAATATGTAATCACTTCTAAAAGTCAAATTACTAAATGTCTTTCGCGAATGCAGCTGCAGACGTTTTAATTTAATAAGAATGGCGGACCTTAAGATTAGTTGCAATAATTGTGAACATAGATGGTTCCAGTTTGGTGGATCACTAAACGTAGACCAGATAGTTTGCAAGAATAACGTTGAATGCGGGATAAAGAAAAAAAAATTTTTTAACTTTTTTCAGCAATTCAAATTTTATTCAAGATATACTGGATTTACTCAGGGCCCGATTTAGAAAATTCTTGACTATAGGCACTACTCGGGATGGAGGCCCCCCTAACACTGGTGTAGGCGTAAAATTTTCCAAAATTGACGCACAAAAAAAAATAATCATGAATCATTGTGAAAGTACCATTTTACCAACAATTGGCTATTTGAAATACGCCTATGTTTTCAATGTCATACAAGTAATCAAGTAAGAAAAAAATATATTTCAGGTAGTCTCTTCTAACGAAACTACCACGGGTTATTTACGTAAGATTACTTATCGTTTGCTTACCTCTTCTTTTTTTTTTTGGGGGGGGGGGGCGCATTTTGGTACTTTTTTGTTTACCTGTTTACTGCTACTGGGTTTGGCGCGCTGCCAAAATTATAACTCGCGACGCCAGACAATTTTTTTTTCTCTCCGCAAGACCGTTATTGAGGAACGTAATCCTACGCTATAAAAAGCTTATAAATTATAAGAACTTACAGTCTTTAATTATCTGAATTGCAATCCATTTAACTATTCGATTTTCAACTTTTTAAATTTTCTTATCAAAATTTCCTTTTGTTTAGGAATTGATGGAATAACAAGTAGGGATAATATAAGGGTCCTATGTTCTTACGGAATTCTTTTTCCGAGTTCTTTTCTTCTGATACATATGAAGGGCCCGATTATGAATGCTGGGGGCCCCTGGGCAGATGCTATTTGGGCCCCCCTCCCCTTACGAACATTTATAAAAATAAGAACTATCCATGGGCTACACATACTATTAGAAGTACTAGGTGCATACACCAAGGGGGTTTTGGGGGCCCCTAGCATCAGGGGGCCCTGGGCAAAGTCCCGATTTGCCCATGCGATAAAAAGGCCCTGTACATATGTGTTCCTGGTGGTAGTCAAGGGATTAAAAGGATATTTATGAAGAAAACGCTTGTTTACTTACAAAGAACATTTTACAGAAAATAAAAAGCAAGATATGCAAAAAAAAAAATTAATAAGTAAAATTTATTTCTTTTATTCATATAAAATTTAATACTTTGAATTACCACTCTGGCTTGAGCCTCCGTAGCACCTGCCTAGGAAGAAGTATGCAAAAATTTTGTAAAATAATGGAATCTGCTTTTATCACCTTAAGATAAAATATATGGCTTAAATCTACCGTGGGATATTATTTGAAAGGCAAAACAATGCAAATTAATATGAATACAATAAAAATTCCACCTATCCCTTCATTGGCAAGTTTCCATCTCCCCACCCGTTCGTTATTTGGGCGAATCGTATCGTTCCCCAGTGGCGCAATTGGTTAGCGCACGGTACTTATAGACAGTAGTCGTGAGCCATGCCGGGGTTGTGAGTTCGAGCCTCACCTGGGGAAGTGTATTTTTTTTTTTAAAGAAAATCTCGGAAAATCTTCACGTGAGTCAGAAAGGAAAACATTCGGAGATTCGATTACTAATCGACCTAATTTAACGTCTACCTTTTTTTCTTTTGTCTGGATTTTTTTTAAGATTTAAAGCGACAGCTTTAAATATTTAAACAATTAACCGAAAAATAATTAAAAAATAATTATTTTTCAAATAATTTTTTGTTATAATTATTTCGAATAATTATGTTTCGATTATTTAACATAAAATAATTAAACCTGAGGAAGTTTTAGTTTTTTCTTTTTTTAAAGAAAATCTCGAAAAATCTTCACGTGAGTCAGAAAGGAAAACATTCGGAGATTCGATTAGTAATCGACCTATTTTAACGTCTAAATTTTTTTTCTTTTGTCTGAAATTTTTTAAAACCTTTCTTAAGATTTAAAGTGACAGCTTAAAATATTTAACCAATTAACTGAAAAATAATTTTTAAAATAATTATTTTTCAAATAATTATTTGTTATAATTATTTCGAATAATTATTTTTTGAATATTTAACAAATAAAATAATTAAACCTGGGGAATTTTTTTTTTTTTTTTTTTTTTTTTTTTTTTTTTTTTTAATTTTTTTTTTAAAGAAAATCTCGAAAAATCTCCTCACGTGAGTCAGAAAAGAAAACATTCGGAGATTCGATTAGTAATCGACCTATCTTAACGTCTACATTTTTTTTCTTTGGTCTGAATTTTTTTTAAAATCTTTCTTAAGATTTAAAGCGACAGCTTAAAATATTTAAACAATTAAATGATATTTAAACAGTTAAACGAAATATTTAAACAATTAAACGGAAAAAAAATTATTAAACAATTTTTATATTTATTTCCGATTCTATTCAATGAAAATCAGTGCTTGACAAAAATAATAAATGCCTTTGTATATTATAACTTTAAAAAAATAAATGCTTCATTTGAAATAAAATCCGAGGAAAACGCACTCTGTTTTAAATATGTTACTTGCTCGTTGTTTCTGTATAGAAAAACTTCGCTCTTATTTTTAGTTTCTCATCATCTGCAAAATCTTCTCATTATTTAACGACAAATATAAATTGTTTATTAAACTGGAACAACAGCAAAAAAAAAAAAAAAAAAAAATCCAAAAACTGTTCTGTTTATTAATTTATTTGTGATTCATTTGGAATAAATCGAAATTTATTTGTAATTTTCCTATGATAGTTGCTTCTTATGTTATCAAAAAATATTTAAGTAAATAGAAAAAACTAATTTTACAATAATTAGGTAAAACGCAAACTTTTGTTCTTTCCTCACATTTTGGATGAAAATAAAACTCGATTTTCAAAAAGTTTGATTTTTTTTATTACTTTCGATTCCCTCTTTTTTAAAAAAGAGTTTCTAATCTATTTATTTTTTTATTAGTAATTTATTCTGTTAGAAGCCGAAATGTAAATACGAGGCATCATTTCATATTTACAAAAAAAAAAGGATGAAAATTGAAAAGGAAAGATATAATTCGTTTACTTTCTAAAAGTCCTTAATTTCTACTTTGCAACAAGTTTTTTTTAATCAGTTCTATTGATTTCAATATTTTCAAGGCTTTACTTTTTAATCACATCAACCCACGTTTAGACCACAACAGCGCGATCCAACGGAAATTTTACTCGGCGTTTTTATGAGTTCAAGCGTGCACAATTCTTTGTTTATTTCTACAGGAAAAATAAAAATAAGTACCGTGTTTAAATTCATTTCAGCTTAGCTTGTTGTGTCCATGTCGTGTTTCTCGTTTGTCTAATTTTATTTGTTTACTGAGGGGTTTCATAGTTTTGAGATTTAAAGAACAAAATTAAAGACGGAAAGTGGTGAGAAATAAAACATCATTTAAAACAAATTCTAACACACACACACACACCAAAAAAAAAAAAAAAAGATGGTTAAAAGGATATCTTAAGCTATCACGTTATATTTCAACTAGGTTATAAGCTTTTGACATTTTTTTTAGGCTGCTGCTCAGTAGCCATATTGAATTAGCTCAGCTCTATGTAGGCTCAGCTCAGCTCAATTGGCTCAGCTCAATGTTCAGCTCAATGGAAAAATATTTCAAATGATTGTCGACTTAGATTTAGAGAATTGTTCTTCAAATTGTACTTCGTGATAGGGAAAGGTATTTATTTTACTCTGCTATCTTATTCATTTCAGAAACTTCGTTGCTCAAAAGGAATTATTTGAGTTCAAAACATAGTATATCATGTTTTCCGCCCGAATAATTCAAATTTAAAAATTGCATTTGCGGTTCTTTCAAAGGAAGAAAAAGATACCCGAGTCAAACAACCCCCCCCCCCCCCTCTAACAATAAACCAAAGAAAAAGAAACTGAGCAGACGTAGTTCGAAAATTTATCACATAAATAATGTGTTTGGCTACTTATCATTGAAAACGTGAAACAGAGCTTAAAGTCTCATTTAAATTAATTGCTTTCATGTTTAATCTAAAAAGTATTTTTTGGTGATAATATACAGATGTATTTAAAAATCCGTTGGTAAATGACTATTTCTACTGACTTCTGATTAGTGTCCCTTAAAAAACTTCGAAGATACCCAAATGAATATGAGGCTCATTAGAAAAATTAAAGGGATATCACTTCCACTGCAAATAGAATGTAACTGGTGCTTGAAGAATATTTAATTATAATTTATCAGTGTTTATGAGAGTATATTAGAGTATAATAAATAAAGAATTCGTGTTAATTAACATATCAGCAAATATATTCCCGTTTTTACCAATAGGATTCTATACATATTAATGAATGAACTGATATCAATTAGACAATCCACTAGTACTACTAATATCTAAAGAATATGCTCCTTTACCGATGTCTGCCACCAGATAAAAATTAATAGCAGTATATAGTAGCTGCAATAGTTTAGGTCAGCAAAAATCAGCAGAGGTGTACTGGTGCACAATTTAGAGTGTAAAAATTAATAGAAGTATTTTAGTGCACCGGTAATGATGCACTAGTTTAGAATGGTAAAAATCAATAGATGTGCACTGGTTCGCCTGTCTAAACGAAAATAAATCAATTAAAACGTACTGGTACATCAGTTTAGATCAATAAAAACATACTGGTGCACTTGTATAGACGAATAAAAGTCAATAAAATATTACTGGTGCGCCAGTATAGACGAGTAAAAATCAATAGAAACCTACTGGTGCATCAGTTTAGACCAGTAAAAATCAGTAAAAGCACTGCTGCAACAACATAGGCGAAAAGAAATCAGTAAAGGTGAGTTGTTATCAGTACATTTTTTTCTTGGTGTTTGTTGGATTAAAGAATGTAATTCGACCAAGAATTTGATTTTACTGGACTAACCAAAAGAAAAATTGGTTTTTGGACTCACCTCTCCATTTTTTTTCCACTACAGACTAATTAGGCACTCGGACACAAATAAATATCGCAAAGCTGATGAATTCTTATTTAATGAATTATGTGATTCACATAGTATACGTATCTTTCATGATGCACTTATATTCACTGAATATGCGAATAATTAACAAAAGAATAGACTTGATTATAGGCATTTTTGCCGACGGAATATCTTTTTCAAAACTACTGTCCGTTTTCCCACTACAAAAACCAAAAATCCGGCCCAAAAAGAATGAAAATTCAAAGTTCGGTTTGCTGATCACATGATCTCAGCATTTTACACGAAGAAATGGTCATGCCAGACGAATCGGCGCTCGCATTTCCGCAGCTGTCTGTTTTCGAGTCATCAGTGTTCATTGATCATTTTAAAACAGGGGTAATTTGTCAAAGTCCAGGAATTTATAATAAATGAATATGGATATTTACTTTTAAATTAAGTGAGTTTGTATGGTTTTATACTCTAACAGAATATTTAGTAAAATTATTTGTTATAATCTTAACCCTGCGGGGCGTCTCACAAACGTTTGTTTACATTTTGCGTATTGAATGATTGCTCTGTACGCCTAGCAGATGTCAGTACCTTCGAAGTGTTTATGTATGAGTCATAGCTAACAAACAACCCTCCTGCAGTTACCATCATCCTTTTATAGTTAACGGATATATACCAAAAAACCTGATTGCCGTTTCACCAAATTTACAAAAATTGCTAATAGAAATATATATTTTTTAAATTTACTTTCTTTTCATTTATCCTATCGTAAAAATTGCTTATAAAAAATTTTTTTTCCCCATTTGATTGGTTTTCATTTGTAAAAATTGCTTATAGATATACTTTTTTTCCATTTGCTTTAAATTATTTTATTGTAAAAAGTGTATATAAAATTACATTAAAAAAAATTTGATTGCTTTTCATTTACATCCATCATGGCTTTAACTTACTGTTTTAATAAATATTTATTTTTACAGATAGAATAGCTAAAACCTAAATAATATAGTGTGGCGTCTATCAGACGCCAACCAACCATGCCTGCAATTTTTATATACACTACCTGTGCAAGGTTAATCTTAAATTTGTAATACATTGTAAAGGTCATGAGTCCAATAACAAGTATATTATAGCCGTACTTGAATAATAATTAATGGGGAGGAAATCTCATTAAGATTAATGAAATTGCTAACTTTCACGTTTTAAAAATTTTTAGAAAGTATTCCTGTTTTCTTAATGCCAAGATACTTCCGTTATGATTTTTTTTTCTTTTTCTTTTTTTTTTTCTTTTTTTGGTAAAAGCAAATCGTAGTTATATAAAATCCAAAAAACAAACGATTCAGTTCACACTGAGGAGTTTTTATTTTACCGCATTACTCAATATAAGGAAATCAAAAGTAATTTAGAGGAAACAATATCGGGTATAACTGTTTATCACATTGCTGTGTATTTTTGGGGGTTTATTTTTTTTACATCTAAACCTTATCTCTCCGGCATAAAATATCTATTCATCACTCTCAAATTTCGCCCAATCCTTCGAGTTCGGAATTTATTACAGCTCAAAACTCGCGCTCTTGAAAAACACCCGCAAGACATTCCTGGAATTTTCTGGAATATTCATTTTCTCTCAATATTCGAGTCGGGCGCATTCCTCGAGTGCCTGGAAGATTTCAGCTTTCACGCAAGGTGGCATAAATTCTTCCGGCGTTTGAAGCGAACGCTGTTCGGCACACGCCAGATCAAGATTTTCTTCTGCGTGTGTTTTTGCCCATTCGGAGGAAGGGCGCTACTGGACTGGATGTGGTTTCGAAATGAAATGATTGGTAAGTTATTGGTTTCGGGATGGACGAGGGATGAAATTGCAAGTATTTATTAAGTTCTAGACCAACCTTCTTTTATCTCGGGTCACATGTATATGTTTGCTACGTTACGCGACCCTCAACATCGTACACTATAACCTAGTAATATAATAATGTAAAAAAAAATTTAAAAAAAAAAAAAATTGAATAAACACCTAACTGTATCCAAGCGTTTATTTAAAGATTAGTGTGGTTTTTTATATTAAGACGAACTTTGACTATATTAGAGAGATCAGGTTTATACTTGCTACCTGCTACTCTCAATACGTCATCAAGGTAAGAATCAGTAAGCCGATTTCTATAACGTATATAGTAAAATAATATAAACAATTCAACATAAACAAAAAAATTTGTAATAACGCTGAAGATTTTTTGGAGGCAAGTGGCATTTTCGGGGAAAACCTACGTAAGAACAATTTCCGTAATAATTTCAGCAATTTAAAAGTTTAAAAAAAATGGCATTTAGACTCGGGTATATTTTAAAGACGCTTAGGATAGGGTTTCTGTTTCATACTTTTTTAAATTTCATTGGGGTGTGGCGCTGTGGTTTTGCTACAACGGCGTAACTACTAGGGTAAAAATTGGCTGCTGTTTCACCATAACCGTCACTCACTGCTTTAGGGTATGTGTGCATCTTTGCTTTAGTCTTTGCATTAGGATTGTATGTGTACTTGCATATATGGTGCGTGGAGCCCTTAGTGCAAACTGTCCGTCCGTGTCTTTTCATTTTCTTTTGACTATCTGTTTCAATGGGGATCTCGGGGCCTTGGGATGTCTTTTGGTTATACCTGCATCCTATTCAGAAAGTTCCCCTTGAGGTAATTGATTTGGTTAGGCTCCCTGATGACGCGACCAGTCGGTTACCTCGATTTCTGGTTTGGTTCCGGCACTACTACATAATCTTGCCATTGGTGCGTGGAGCCCTAAGTGTTTTTCTTTTTGTCTACATTCTTCCTATAATTATCTAGCTCTGTTGGATTATTTATATTTAGTTATATTTGTTCTTTACATATTTCATTTTGGAATGGGTTGATTTACAAAGATACGTTGATGCGAACAACGTGAGCAGCAGGTGAGAACGTTTTTTGTACATCAGTCTTGTCTTTTTCAGGCACTTATTTCCAAAATTATGTTTACAAAACTACTTACAGGTGTGAGTTTGCGGGCCGCACATAAAAGATTGGTGGTCAGCAGGGGAGTATGCCTTCCAGTTGTTAGAATAACAACTGGAAAAGGATATATTTATGACAACGCTTAAAATTCCTTTCATATCAGCTATAACCTTTTCTGTTTCTGGCTCTTCGAAGTATGTAGGCTCTCTCAAATGGCTCTTAACGTTGTTTATCTTAGCAACTTTTGATCTTGGACCATTTCATATCAGTTATAACCTTTTCTGTTTTTGGTTAGTTTGGTCCAAGACCAAAAGTTGCTAAGATAAACAACGTTAAGAGCCATTTGAGAGAGCCTACATACTTCGAAGAGCCAAAAACAGAAAAGGTTATAGCTGATATGAAAGGAATTTTAAGCGTTGTCATAAATACAGTGATTTCCGCTTATAAGAATCACGTTTGTTATTACTGTTTTTGATTCTTATAAGCGATTGATTCTTATAGCCGAAATTTAGGTTTTTGGACAGGCACACACACACACCTATGTATACATATATTAGACAATTTACCATAAAATACTCTTTAATTTACATTAATTATCTTTTATTAAAATTATTTTTTATAATTTTAAAAATGCAACTTAATTTCTAGACCTATAAGTAGATACACATTATAGTAAGAGAAGAAAAAAATCCAATATTTGTTACAACATACCTGCTTAACATTTTTAACATTTCAACTACAGGAAGGGAGCAAAAAAAAGTTTTCTATGGTAGTTTGACGTAATGAAGTTTTAAGGAGGCTGTTTATACCTCTTTCCATGCCAATAGTCTCAGACGAAGATTCCTCTTCTAGCTTACGTTTCACTGTTTGAAACGTGCTGAATCTACTAATGTCACGTTTGCCTAAGTGATAGTGGACACTTCGCCGAATATTTATATGTTTCAGGGTCCAGGAAGCCGCAACCAGGATGTGGGAGGTAGAATAAAGAGATCGGGCCCGGACGAGCAAAGATGCCCCCGGGTCAAGCTAATTGGACAGTTTTGTGCTAAACCGTTTAAGGGGAAACTATTATGTTATGTCTAACAAAGAAAGGGATGCATTTTACGACTGTATTCCATCCCATCTTATCAGTCTTTCTTTAAACAAAAAAAAAAAAAAAATTAAAGAACTTCGCGCCATTTGAGGGTTTAAGTGGCTTTTTTGGAAAAATGAAAGGAATGCGAAGAGTGTAAGCTGATTCTTAAAACCGGTGAATTGATTCTTTAAAGCGAAAATTTTAACATGGAAATAATACATTTGTTTTTGTTTTTGCGATATTGATTCTTATAAACGGTTGATTCTTATAACCACTGATCACTATAAGCGGTGGTTACTGTATATCATTCTCCAGTTGTTAGTATAATTAATATTTCTAATTCTAAAGTAGTTTTAATAGCCTTAATAATTATTTTTCTTTTAATTATATTTTGCCAAATTATTCAAAGCTGGCGTATGCTAATTTGTTGCAATTCGTAGCAATTCAGTTAAATCTTGATTTAACATCACTGAGCATTGTTTATTTTGTATCACCTAAGTGTAGAATGCATGGATTCACAGCTGTAGATTGTACCAAAAATGGAGGTTGTCCGACACGCCTCTCATTTTAATTCTGGGTTGTTTGATCCCGACCAAAGTTTTCAAAATTCTAGCGGAGATGCGCTTAATTTGTGGAGAAATTGTTGAGTTTGATCTTCCTGTATCTCTATTAGCTCCCTTCCAGCATTAGCTATCTAAGGAATTATTATAGAAGATATTGGAAATCCATCTTCACGAACTTTTATTGAAAAAGGATTGATGAAAAAAGCTGCGTCAAGTTTAAGAATCATCTCATATCCAAATCTGCTGTCAAAATCTAGGTTTAAGTTTATTTAAAAAAATTCATAGAGAAATTTATAAGGCATTCTTATCTAATTAATTAAATAAACATCTGTGAGCAGATTATCCCTTTTCGGAGTATTCAAGTATTGTACAGAAAAAAAAAAATTAAAATACAAATTTATTTTTGAAAAGATACCAATACAGCTCCTAAAAAATTAATATTACAGACTTTCTTCCAGAATAAGAGAAGTTTTTTATCATTATTTCAAATCAATCCTATCTAAATTCTTATATGAGATTTAAATAGGATGTTGTTCAAATTATCTCATGTAATCTGGAGTTAAGTGTAAATGGAATT
Source organism: Dolomedes plantarius (assembly GCA_907164885.2). Classification (NCBI taxonomy): domain Eukaryota; kingdom Metazoa; phylum Arthropoda; class Arachnida; order Araneae; family Dolomedidae; genus Dolomedes; species Dolomedes plantarius. Next base: position 154,317,113 of record OU015496.1, on the reverse strand, counting down.
AAACACAGAAAATTTCTGCAAGCCAAAATGATATCCTTACAGAGTTTTAGATATTTATTTGAATTTTTTTTCCTAACCAATTTGACTGCAAGTTTGATTTTCAGTCACTACTTAAAGCAAACTTATTTCCTCAAAACTCTTACCTCGGCCTTAACAATCTAAACTTTTGAGACAGCATTTTTCGATACCTGCTATCGGCTTGAAAAGCACTTTCTAAGGATTATTTCATTATCTGGTTTGGAGTTAGTAAAAGTTTAAAACAGGCCATCTCATACGGTTTTGAGCAACAAACTTTCAAGAAATGAATATTCCGTCAAAAACACTTTTCAGCTCCAAAATAAGTAATAGAAAAATCCATCTGAAACTCTTAAGGCGTTTAGTCGACTGAAAGTGGACCACTAAAGAAATAAGAGATTGCTCAGAGAGCAAGACATAACCAGCGACCTTGCAACTTAAGGAGTGGAAGATGTAAGTCAAGGAAGTTAGCATGCGATGAGAAATGGAGGGAAAGGTTAAAAGGTTAATTATTATTTGTATTTTTATTAATTAATATTTTATATAATTTTATTTATATTTTATTATTTTTTTATATCAATAAAAATATTAACTACTTATTTTAAGATTTTATTCATATGAACGCCTTGTAACCATGGAAACTGCGTTTGGATTTGCTTTCTGATTTTTTTTTCTTTTAAGTGTGTGTCGGTTGCTGCTTAATTAAATCAACTTCCCCACCAGATTTTCCAAACCCCATTTTCGGCTAAATTCCTTTCGCAGGAGTGAAAATGGGCTCGCAGCTGACGATAGAAAAATTGATAAAAACCTCAACTATTCCCCGCAAAAAATATTTAAAAATGCGCATGTTTCTTCAAAATGTAGGAAAAATGGAAAAGAAAGTATCAAGAAATAAATTACACAAAGCACACCGCTACCCTCAAAATGATAAAGACGGTTCTCCCCATATTTCAAATACAATAAATTTCAAAGAGACATGTATTTTTCGCTTTTCATATTCTTATCTATAAACCGTAAAAAAAGTATCTCCAGCAACATACAATATTTTTTTACTGATAAAAAAGAGGTTTTCTTCATAAAAATTCAAGCATTTTTATCAACAAAATGCATGGATTTCACACATGCGAAAACAACCGACGTTATAAGGGAAAAAAAGGTTAAAATATTTTAAGCTCATTAGCTGTCACAAATATTCAAACTTCTTAGACGAAAAATGTTATCTCGTATATATATATATATTATATATATATATATATATATATATATATATATATATATATATATATATATATATATATATATATCCCCAATACATCACGTCCTTAAATTATAACCTGAAAGGAAAAACTAGCTCACATTTACATGGCTGGAACTAGACTCAGCCTGAAAGAAATGAAAGTTAGATTTAAATGCAGTCGGGCCAAACTTCTTAGTACATCATTTATTAGAGCGAAAATACATCCATTCATTCCAGAAGAACGGCTCGGAATAATATCACCTTTCAACATTAAACGCGAGAGGGTGAGGTAGACATGTAACTATTATTTGTAGGGTCAGCAGATTTAAGGGTCTCGCGAAGCTAACCCACTCCTGAATTCGGGTATATACACGTGTAGAAATGCAAAGGCATGTTATTCATGGGAAGTTCTGTGGCTAAGGGTTTTAAAGCGATAAATTAATATTACTGGGGATTAGATTTAGGAAAGGGAATTTAAATGCTAGAATGGAGGGCATAATATTTAAGATATTACACTTACACACACACACACACACACACACACACACACACATATATATATATATGTGTGTGTGTGTGTGTTAGTTATGAGAATTGATTCGCTTTTTACTGTTGTTCAAAGTATTGACTCTGCAAAAATTTGTCTAAGAGAAGATTTCTTTAAATGGAAGTTCGCTATGATACAAGTCACATGTCCTTTTAAAATCTCACGCCAAACAAATTAATGTAAACTGAAAAACAAAGTAAAACCAAGAAACTCAGTTAGACTGTCGATTAAGATCCCAGTTCTTAACACTATGATAAAGGACACTTTCCCAAAATGATATCACATAAATGATACTGATTATTTTTCCACTGTAGTTGATCACGTTGATACACACATTTTTTGTTATATCATTTCGAGAGGATTGAAATTTTTGCTTCACTTGCCCATGTAGTGGCAAATGAAAGGATCGATACATGAGCAAATGATTAAATAATATTTGTTTTCCTTTCGTGTTTGGTGTTTCGTTTAAGGTTGTAACATTACCTCGTTTCTAAACAGATTTTTCCCAATTCACTTTCCGATAATTATTTCTCGTCAGACGTACACCATAAAACCTTGTATCGCAAAACCTCCTCACCAGTGGTGCAGGCTGAAAGAAGAAACCGCACGTATGTAAATTTGAAAACATGACATAGCTCAAAGCACAGGACTATTTAGCAAAAGCACGGGCAGTGCAATCAAGCGAGAATTCTTCCACGTTTGCAGCAGAGAGATTAGTCCCGAAGAAGCTGTCCTGTGCCGGAAGGAATCAGTTATCGTCCAGGTTAGTGGATTCAGCAAAGAAGCATTTATAAGGCTGTTTATGGGTCCCGAGATGAGTTGTTGTCGAGAGATATTCATTAGGAGGAGAAATTCTCAGTCAAAGATCACATAGATAAAGTTACCTTCATTTGAGAAAAGTTGTTTCATTCACTTGTCGATATTTTGCTCACCTTTCTATTCCGTTGTTTTAGCTGAACACCGGATTAGAAAGGTGATAAATCTGTATAAAATCTTGGTTATCACCAGGTCGTTTAGATAGGATAAAATTTTAGCTTTCTATACAAGATGGTAGCTTAGTGAACCGAAAATAGATTTTCAATCAAGATGTACGCACATTCATATGGATTATTTATATCATGGAAAACGAAAATAACTTTGATATTCATACCATGAAGTAGTTTTACTTCAGCTAAATTAATACAATCACGAGCATTTTATCTCCTAAAATACGGTTTTCAAAAGTGTTTTTTTTCTTTCTTCTATAAAAACGATCCCCCTCCTCGAGAACGTTTTGCACCTGCAGAACAAGAGTTACGTCCGCCCCTCTCCCCGATGATACGGAATTAGGGAGGGAGAATGCCCCTCAATATGTTTTTCACGCATTATTAGAGCTCCCGAGCGGACAACAATTCCGAACCATGACTGATAGATTGCGTAATAACGTCCGTGACTGCGCTGAAAAAGTGCTCTCCGCTTTTTTGCCCAAACGATAATTGAAAATTAGAAATCGGGGAAGTTCTACGCTGGCATTGTAAAACACAGATTGTTCCGAATAAGGCCCAGAAAACATTGTTAAGATTGGTTAAGAATCAAATTAAACAGTTCAAATAATTTTATCACGAAGTGTATCCAAAACAAAACTTCTAATTTATACAAAATATTTTTGAAAGCGCTCAAGACCATGCAGGGATTCTGTTCCCATTGCAGCATGAATATTTCAGATTAGGTGTTAAAAAGTTGAGATTGGCTTTAAAAAATAATTTTATCTGAGAATTTAAAATTAGTCAATTCGTCCTCTTTTTGATCCTAGTCTATTGATTCTAATCACCTTGTAAACAATTGTATTGAAAAATCTTATTACGTGTACAAGATGTCTAATGTTTACATTTATTGATTTTTAGGTTTTGGGACTTAAATATTACAATTCAATATTTAATTGTTTGCTATTAATGCAGAGGTTGTAATTATTTTGAATTTTTATAGTTCTCGGTTATTTGTATGGAACTCAAAACTTACGTGGTTTTAAAGGACATTTATGAATTTTTCATTATTGATGACATAAACAAATTTATCTATCTATATGAGGCGGTGAAAGGCAAAGTGGTGTAACTCTCATTTTCAACTTTTTTTATTTGAGGGCAAAAATGTAATCCCCATGTTCAATTTATAGTGGCATTGTAAATAATTATTATTTGCAATATTATAATAATTATTATGAATTATAATTTGTTCAATTTATAGTGGAATTTTTGCAGTGTGTAGTTTTTGCAGTAAAACGTTTTTGACTTACACCACTTGATTTACTGACTTACACCACTTTACCTTTCACCGCATCATATATTGAGGTGGTGAAAGGCAAAGCAGTGTAAGCCACATTTTCAACTTTCTTTATTTGAGGGCAAAAATGTAATCTCGATGTTCAATTCATAGTGGAATTGCAAATAATTATTATTTGCAATATTATAATGATTATTATGAATTATAATTTGTTCAATTTATAGTGGATTTTTTTGTAGTTTTTGCAGTAGAACTCTTTGGACTTACATCACTTGACTTACTGACTTACACCACTTTGCCTTTTACCGCCTCATATATATATATACTAGCTGAATACCCATGCTTCGCTACGCAGTACATTTTAGGATAATTACAATGAAAAAATAATGAAATCGCTCTTTAGAGGATTTCCTTATAAACAATATTTTCTGTTTTTTTATTGGGTGGAACTAATATTATCAGACTCGTCTGCGAACTTACGCGTGAGCAAGCTACGTAAAACTGACCGTGGAAGAAACAATTTTCTCTTAAATCTACGCCAGTGTATTTTAAAGTTTGGCCTTGAGACTTATTTATCATCATGGCAAAGCATACTTTGAGGGGAAATTGCAGTTTTATATTTAGGTTTAATTTAATATCCATAAAACATACTAATTTGAATTAAATTCTTTAAAAAAAACCATCTGAATTAGTCTAGTGGTTAAATTTTATCTTTTACCGTATTTTAATATTTCTTTTGTCAATTTATTTCATTGTCATGCGCGTGACGCAAAATTAATTTCAAGTATCACAAAAAGAAAAGAAACGAAGTGATCAGCATTTATTAAATTAAGTTCTAAAAATTAATCTTTAAAAAATCACCGAAAATCAGAAAATGGAGATAAAGATTCGAAAATGATTTCATTTTAAAGGAATTTTTATGATCTTTCTCGTGATATAAATTTTATAACCCTCAGATTATTATTTTAAATGCAAATGTAAAAAAAGTTACAAAAACAGCTTAAAAATTTAATTCTAAAAAAATCTAAGAAGAATTTTTCAAAAAATCCCTCTTAGTGCACCCCTATACTATAAGAAGAATCGCCATGCAAAATTTCAGCCCTTTAGGTCTAGCGGTTTGGTCTGTGCGTTATCTGTCAGTCAGTCACGGAACGGTTATATATATATATATATATATATATATATATATATATATATATATATATATATATATATATATATATATATATATGTATATATGATTTTTTGATTGAGTGATTGATTAATTGATTGTCTGCCGTTGTGTGTTGATTTTCTCTTTATAAATCTCAATTAAATATCTTATTTGGCTTAGTACGCAAGAAAATCATACCTTTATTTAGATACATTTTTTTTTTACTCATTAGAGAGAACTAGTTACTATTCAAACGCATATGTAGTCCGACATCTATGCTAATTATATTTTCAACTTTCGACAGACAAAAAATTAATTTTGACTTTCTAGAATTTCGTTTGTATACGGACATCAAGCACAAGTCCCATCTTCTTCTTTTTTATTATTGCTATTCTTTTCTACGCGACTTCTCTCAATCCAAAAATGGAAGCCATGCAACAATCCGATTAATCACGTTACGCCCATCCGATGTTTAAACTATTGCGCACCCGTCTGACATTCGAATGATTAATGACACCGTCGCATTATAGGCGCTTGATTTGGTGTAACGCAGGTGCGGGTGGACGAATTTCGGTGAAAGGGCGGGGGGTGGAAATACGTTCAAGCGAGTTATGGAAAAAAGAATAATAATAAAAAAGAAAGAAAAAAAATCAGTATCGTTTGCCAATAAGATTATGGTCGGACTGATTTTCACCACAGATATGTTGCATTTTCGATGATTACGATCCGCTCATATCAATCGTACAGCTTGGCATATTTATCGAGAGATCAGCAAATAGCTTCAGGACAAGAAGCTCAAAGATTTTTTTAAAAATAATTTTGATAGATATTAATGGCTTCATCAGTATAGTATTAGATGGGAAGATTTTTGGTAGCAACCGATATCTGATAATTCAAGGGCAACGAGGGTTGTTATTTGGGTAACTCCTGCAGGAACCTCATTGGATACTCCTTGGGACTGATACCTCCTTAGCCGAAGGAGGTAACTAATTCTTGCAGATTAATGTTAATGCTTCTATGAGGATAATTATCTTCCGAATGGTGTCACCTTGTACTACTATATATTCTAGCATACATTAATCATACAAACTATTAATAAAACGTTGTATTAATCATATATTAAACTAATACCAAATATTTGAAACCTACTCAAACTTCTGCTCCAATAACCTTAAGGTAATAAAAAAAAACACAAAAGTGTTGTACAGACAAATCATCATAACACAACATTGAATCAGTAAATTTCAACACTACACGTCATGAAAACAATTACCCTTCAGTCGTATATCTTTGTATAATACCTTTTGTTGCTAAATAGAATTTTTAAAAGTATCACTGTGAACCAATTAATCAGGATTAATAAATCATACACCCCTAATAATACACAAAAAAATTAATCCTTGACCAAGGAGCTTGAATCAAGTTCACTATCTATCTGATTGTGTGTTTAAAAAACTGATTAAAAGGGGGTAGGTCCCATCCCAAAATATTGATCTTTCGTGTATTATATTCAGCAAATCAAAAATGGGATAAAATGTGTCTAGCTATAAGCCGAATTTGCATCGTTCATCAGTAAAAGTATTTTTCACCAACAATACTTATGAACCAAAATGCGGTTTTTCAGATTACTCTTGTGTTGCTTTCGTCGTTGTTGTTTGTAATCCCTCCTGGTCAAGCGGAGCTAGACTAGACCAGATCCATAAGTCCATAAGTCCCCAGGAAGTCCATTAATAGCTGCGGATTGGCGAGAAAGTCCTCCTTAGATAGGTATAAACAAGTTAGGAGCTGACCAGGAGTGGCCTGCTCAGTATCGCACTTTTTGCAAGTGCGATATTGTAAAATATGTTTCTTGCTGATCCAATTTTAGGCGTCTTATGTGGCCACTTGAAAACCACCAGAACCACCAGGAAAGAACTGGGTAACTACCCTCTATGGGCCGAGCCCTCCAACGTAGGTTTGCATAGTATTTGACCAATTCAGAGAGAGGTGAAAGCTGATAGGTTGATATTTCGATCCGAGAGTTCTAACAAAACTGCTTAGTTGATCCCCGAAAGGATTTACCTCACATTTTGCTGGCAGAAAGTACAACTAAAGAGTAGAAAGTTTAAGTATCGGAAAAATAAATTAAAAGTGCCCCGAAGGAGCTTAAAAAAAAGGAGAGAAAAATATTTTTTATGTTATATAGAACTACGATCGTAGTTCAATAAAGTTTTTTATGAGTTTTAAAATTTTTATTTTATTTTAGGAATTTAAAATTTTTTTCTTTTACATTTTAAATTCTCACAAATCAAGACACAAAAACAAGCAAATTCTGCTCAGCTCTGTCATCCTACTCAGACCTTACAGAGACATAGTGTGGCGCTAAACAGACCTCTAAAAACATCCTTTTAAATCAACTTTAGAAACAATCTCTTAGGGAAAAATTAGGGTGAAGCAGTATTCCGACCTCAGGTGGAGAAGGAAAAATTCACTAAAAAATAAAATTAGTTCAAGAGAAATCTGTCAAAAGGTTCAGACTAGAAGATATAGCCTTGACTAAGTGTCCGGTCATATATACGACACTCTATATCACTGCTATATGTTCCAAATACCCCAATCCATATTTCACCACAAAATATTTTTAGTGTTTTGCCAACTATATTCCGGAAATTAGACAAAAGGTGCAGACTCCCTTGACTAAGTGTCTCCAAAGCTAATAAACAGAATTTTGTCTTTTATTCCAACTGAAATAGTGTATTGACCATACACAAAAAAGATATATTATACACAACACTCTTATATCATTACAATATTTACCAAACCCCCAATTCCTATTTCATCACATTTTTATTTTTTTTTGTGTGTGCATTACCAACTGTATTAGATGCATTACATGTGCACTTGACCATAACTTGTATTTTTGTATTGATACTTGTATTTTTGCGTGTTTCTGAAATTTGAATACAAATAGACTATCTGTTTAGTAACATTTTATTATGTAAGTTCTGCAGTTGTTTGTGATTTTTGTTACTTACTACCATGTATTTTTCTCTTTTGCAGTTCGAGACTGATGGATTCGGAGCTTCTATTGCTCTTCGAAGTCGGTACCAACAAGACGCTTTATTTCTTTTTATTTCTTTTAAACTACAATAAGGAAATAAATGGAATCAAATTCTTTATAGTTATTCATGACCATAGCACAAATGTTTCCTTTCGGAATTTCACGAAATTCATGAAATCTGAAGAAAATTTAGAATATGCGAGTAAGATTTATGCTAGAAATGAGCTGGAGCATCCAAGAATTTTGAACAATAATATCCTAATCACATGATGCTTTCAAGAAGCATACTTTTAAAAGATACATTTCCACGGGTTCTTCAGAAATTTCTTTCCTAGATCTTTAGCGTTATGAAGTTTTTAAAGACTTCCTAGTTTTATGTAAAATTATGATAATTCTGTCTAATTGACAAATAAATAATGACATGAAATAATAAACAAATGAAGTCATTCAGCAATGTCTTCTGACCCTGTTTATGTTATTTATTTTCTTCCGAAATTCGTTACTACATTCTGTTTAAATATTTTATATTGAATTGTTTTTAATTTAGACAACAGATGGCAGCACTTCTATTGTGTCTAATGAGCTTTGATCGAAATGTCATACAAGATTAAATAAGATTATCAAGAGAAAATAACGAGAGCTAAACCATAATATTGTAATACATCAGGACATACTTTTAGCATTCTAAATGATCAATTCTGATAATTGATTTTTGTTTTTAATTTAATCACATGCATATATTTGACTTAAATAGTTAACTGTTACGCAGTTCGTAGACTATTTTTTCATAGATGGCAAAACTTACATATTACACTTATATACATCCTATACATTACATTACATACATCTGTAGAATAATATAAATGTCCACATAACGTCGATATGTAATAATAATCAGTAAATGTGTAAAAAAAGTTTTGAAAATTTGAATTTGTTTTAAATTAGAGAAAAAGGCATTTAAATTTGAAAGGCTTCTAAATAGTATTGCATAGACCTTTCAATATAAGACAAAAGATGGCAGCACTATATAGTTGAATTCAATTTTTGTCGTACTACTGATAAATTTACTTTTGAGGTGTATCCACTTCATGCTAATATTTAAAATTTGGAGCTTTGATTATTTGGATGAGTTTCTAAAATGACTTCTTAACAGTACATAGACAAAACATGTTGAAGTAAATTGCGATCGAATGGTTCAAATATAATGTTTTAAAAGTTTATTAAAAAACAAATCCGAAAAAATTTAAAGCATTAGTAATTTAAACTGTTAAATGACTCTAATATAAATATCAATTTACGAAAATATCCATTACGCAACTATCCATATAATACGCAATTGACTTTATGTAACAATCCATTTACTTTTATGCGTGTATTATGAGTAAAGATGAATAAAAATCTGTCTTACTTTTGTTTTAATTTAAAAAATAATTATTAGAAATGTAAATCTTTACAGGTTATCATTATATTAAAATATTTTTAAAATGCAAGCTAAAATAATCATTTCTCTGGAGTACGCTGACTGGAATGATAGAGAATAACCATTATCTTAATGTACTGAAAAGTTTTTTTTTTCGACCACAATAAATTATTTGGAAGTTATATTTTTACTGGCCTAAGCAGTTTTATTCACTTGGTTATTCAAAAATTTTTAGCTTTGAATTATCCTTGAAAATTTAAAACAGTTAGTCAGTGTATTTAAAGCTTAGTTCCTTGGAACTTTGAATTTACTGCCTAACTGTACGTAGGTAAGGAACATTGAAAGAGATTGTAACTAAATAGATAATATAGAATGCTTTAAAAATTTATTAAATATATCTGAAAAATTTTAAATGCATTAGTTACTTAAACATTAAATTGTTACTTCTTATTAAAAACAATAACTTTTAGTTTTTATTTAAAATTCAAACGCTGCCATTTTTGTGTATGAAATTAATTTTTTCCATTTCCAGACTTGTTATACGTCCCAGAGGTGCAGTGTATGCCTTTCGAAAAAAAAAGTTTTTTTTTTTTTGTGACCTCAAAGATCAAGCAATGTAATTTTGGGAGTCAATGAGGAATTTGCCTTCGACAACATAAACATTGATACTGCTAGAAAACTTTTAAAACTCAACAAAAGATGGCAGCACTTCCTGATTTTTGTTGATGAAACGCTGTATTCGTTAGCTCAGACTGACTTACAATAAATTCCAAATTTTTTATTCATACAACTTTCTAAGAAAGATTTTTAACACTATGCAGTTTTAATTCTTAAAACAGACGATACTGCGGATAATTTAAAAATAAATAGTAAGCACATTTAATTGAACGATTTGAATAAGAATGTAAATATGAATAGGAAAAAGTTTTAAAATAAAATAAAACAGTGCAGCTTTTCAACATATATGAATTGATTTTTAATGTTAAATTATTTAGTCAGCAAAGTTTTGTAATATTATTACTCTGCAAGTTAACCCTTTTTACGTAGTCAGTTGTTTTCAGTTCGAGCTATTTCACTAACCCCTTTAAGTAAATACATTTTTGGAGATGCAGTCTAAAAATTCACAAACGGTATTTAAGCATTAGATTAATAATTCAAAGAGAAAACATCTTTAGTTTCAATTGTATTTAAAAAAATTGCTCTAAAATGTTTTCTCGCTTAATGTTAAAGAAGAATTTAAAATAAGATTGCCTTCTGAACACAAAATATGTGTTACTTATGTATCTATGGCAACATACATTAGCAAAGATAAAAAAATTACCAAATAGGGACAAAAGTTTGGAACTGAAATTCAGTGTGATATATTTACATCGTATTTTAACCATAACAGTTTAACTTCTCATTTCAAAATTTGATTTGTAAATTTATTTGTAATAAACAAAATTTCAAAGCCCCACCTCCCACCCACCCCCCAAATTTCACTAACTACACCACAGTAAATTTTCCCTCTCTCATGTCTCTTGCTTTCAAGTAATTGGAATTACTGTAACGTCTTCTGGGGTAGCTTCGATGTATTTTTAGTTCTCATAGAGAATTAGACCACCACATGCTTCATGTTAAAAACATCTGCCAGATTCTTTATAAAGAACTAACTGAATACCATTCAACCTCCCAAGAAAATGGAAATGCAGCAGTAACGGACGATAACAGAAATGAAAATTCAAATCCAAAGGCAGACAGCAGACAATAGAATCAATCTCACGAGAAACAAAATGCAAAAACTTATGAAACAAATGCACAATGCGACATGCATAAATTACAAGTAAACTACCCGTATAAACAAAATTCGTAATTCTCTATAAAGAGGACAAATTTTAAAATGTATTTTTCTATTATTATATTTATCCAGTTTCAAAAATGAAGCGAGAAAAGTTACATGGGAAAGAAGAATTATGCCAAGGATATACGACTCCACTGAAGGACATTTTAGATTTCTGGATCGTATAAATAGGTTAAATGGATCCATTGTAACTTGCCATCCAAGATAAATTACAATGTTTTGAGGAGGTTGGGGGAAAATTCAGAAACATTAGGGCCAAATCACGTAAATTGAGTATTTTCCACAAATGAGGACCCATATGCGATAGGTGATATCAGCTCTGGAAAATAAAAGCTATAGGTCCATTACATCAGATGGCATTTATTAATGGCATAGTAGATCTTCAATAATGATGTTATATAGCAGGGGTCCCCAAACTTTTTATCTCGTCGACCCCTTCATAGAATATTTGCCTTCTTATCGACCCCCAGATTAAGTATTTAACAAAAACATTAAATCATTTTTTTGCATTTCTGATGTTAAGCAATACGGAGACCTGCCTAACAATCCAACGAAAGAATTTATAGTTCCCATTTCTTATAAAATCCACCAAATAACATTAACAGAAAAAGGAGATATTCTCCACTGTAATTATAATCTTAAAAAATAATATAAAAATTATGGATAGATGGAAATTTGCCTATAGTTCTTAAACCGTAAGTGTCATAATTACGTAAAATACGCAATTATCGCTGACAATATAACATAAATTAAATTGGATGAAAAAAACCTCTTACTGTCATTTTGCGATTACTACTGAATACCTCAAAAATATGCAAACATACCTTTTATTAAAATTGTAGATATTAGTAGGATGGATGTGCCTGAAGAGAAGTAGCAAGATTATTGATATTCGGTTGAAAATTGGTAAGTTTTAGTCGCAAATCACTACGAATTCCCAAGTTCAATCTGTTTCTCTGTTTTGTTAAAATGCATTCGCGTGGCTAAAACCAGCTTCAAGCATGTATGAAGTTGGGAATGCAAGTAAGAAAGGTTCGGCTTCTGCTCTGAGCTTGGGATATTTAGTGGCAATATTGTTATTGCTCCAAAATTCCCTGAGGTTTTTATTTTAAAATAACGTTTTAGCTTCGAGATCTACACATATTTCAATCAGTTCATCTTCTAAGCCAGGTTCACTACCTTCATTATCTATTTTTACATTAAATGGTGTAGCAAACCATTCGGAAACATGCATATTCTCCAAGTCTTCGAAACGTGCTTTAAAGTCTTCTCTTAATTTATCAAGATGTTTAATATGTATACATCCAAATCACGGTGGATAATCTTTTCATTTTCTTTTAGTACTCTCAAGTTTGAAAAATATTTAAAAACTGATCGTACCAGTGAAGTTTTAAATAGCTCCATTTTTACTTGAAAGGCCATTATGATTGTTCGAGCTTGAACAATTGTAACTTTTTTCCTTGCAAACGCTTCTGTACTTCATTAAATTTCGAATAAAGGTCTGCCAAATAGAATAGATAGTTCTTGCATTGTTTTAACTCGTCACATAGTGATGATCCACATTCCTAAGAAACTGTTCAGATGAGTCGTACAAGTCAACAAGCCTCGGCCAACTATCATCACTTGAAAACCACCTTACCTCAGTATGCAAAAGTAACTGTTTGAAATTTTCATCATTTTCTTCACATAACTTCGCAAATAGTCGGGAATTGAGAGGATGAGCATTAATTTTATTAATTGACCCGATGCACACTTTTAGAGTATCATGAAGTTCGACACTTACTTTTTCGGCTACAAGATGCTGCCAGTGTAGGACACAGTTAATGGTATGTACTTTAGGAACCTTTAACCTCAGAAAGACGAGAAATCCTCTGTAACGGCCTACCATAGCAGGTGCACCGTCAGTAGCTACTGCAGTAATATTCTCGAAAGGAATGCTGTGCTTGTTCAAATAATCTTGCAAACATAAAATATCGCCTCAACCTTTTGAATCAGTTTCAAGATATTTAGCAAATAGAAATTCATCAACAGTTTCATTCAGGGATGGGCTATGAAACCTAACATATTCCATGAGAAGATTTGAACTTCCGAAAGTTCATTCGTCAAGTTCAATAGCAAACTTACAATGCTGGAGCTCAGAGATCAAAGTTCTTTCCAAATCATCGGCCATTTCCTCAATGCGTAGCTGCGCAGTACTTGCACTTAATTGTATGCATTTTAAAACTACTTGAGTCTTTCTTCATAACATTTTCAATTACATCTTTTATAGCTGGTATTATAATCTCTTCACCAATAGTATACGGTTTGCCTTTCCTTGCTATATTACGAAAGATGCTGTAGGATGTCTTCTGTCCTCCATCTTTATCAACACTAGCAGATGACTTCAAGTATGTATTCCAATTTGGCCGAACTCTAAATTTCTCTTTCAGTTTTTTGAAATACTCAAAATCTTTGTTTTTCTTATCAAAATGGATCCTTTCCAAGTGGTCATTCATTTTCGCCGGCTTTATAGCATCATTGCAGAAAGTTTTTTCACATTACAAGCACACGGGAATAGTTTCATTAGCAAATGATGGCACAAAACCATATTTCAAATACTCCTGTGAATATTCTCTGCATTTCTTAACTTGACTCAACTTAACTTGAACTAAATTGAAACGTTATTAGAAGTTCAGTTAAAATCGGAAAATGGTAGAAAACTTTTAAGAAAGGTGGTTTTTTTTTCCGATTTTTCAAACTGTGAAACTGAAGATTCCAATTATGTCTTTAGCCTTAACATAGTTTTTACAATGATATGATCCATAACAAAAATTCGATGCTATTTTTTTCTAATTTTATTATATTATATTTATTTTTCTCATTCTATAACTTTTGAATACCACTCAAACATCAATTCTATTGTTATTCAATTTCAAAAAAATCATATTTCATATTTAAGGAACCCGCCAGGCAGTCAATGCGTGGAGGAGGAACTGAATTCAATTCGTGAAAAAAAAAAAAAAAAGTTAGAAGCACGCTACGGCTATGACCCCAAGGGGTCGATATCGACCACCTTAGGGACCCCTGTTATATAGGAATCCATTGATAAAAATATTCGTACAGGTTGAATGGTAGTGCTAAGACTTGCAAGCGTCGGTGGTATAACGGTTAGCATAGCTGCCTTCCAAGCAGTTGACCCGGGTTCGACTCCCGGCCGACGCACGTTTATTTTTGTTCACTTATTTTTGTGATTCATTGTTCTGTTAAATAAAATTTATATAATTTCTCATATTCATTAATCAAAATAAAAATACAAAATTAAAATTAATAATTTATAATTACGACCACCTTTAAAAAATATTACTGAAATTAGAGACGCCATAGGTGGCATTAGTTTGTAAAAGTTATTTTAAATCATATTAATTTGCAAGAGTTACATTAAAAATTCTACCAATTCTTTATATTATAAAGGTATTAAATTTTCGCATTTCAGAAAGAATTTTAAATTTACTTAATAATTCAAAGAAGATTATCTGTCTGTAAAGATTATCTGGCCTTAAACATGCTTGCACGGGTTTTGTTTTTTATAAAATTATTTGAATTTTTAATTGATTATAATTGAAAATTTGAAAACCATTATAAAAGTACTACGGCGTTTGGTAAATAACCCTTTAAATTTATGGTGTAAGTTCTTTTTATTCTTTTATCAAAAATACGAGTTTCTATGAATGCGGTTTCATTTTTCTTTTTTTTCTTTTTCTTTGTGATTTTTTAAATGTATTTGCTAAAGCGTCAGAATAATTTAAAAACTTGTTGATAGTTGATTCCACAAATATGACTGAAATATAGCCTTCAGCAAATTTTCAGGGTTCAAACAATATAGGCCTTTTATAAAAAATGGTTAGCTTTCATTTGTTTTTTCTAAATTCCTCAGGATGAACAAGAATATAGACATAAATTTTCCAGTAATCTAAATAAAGCAGTGTTTTAACAGAGGATAAATTAAACGTAGAACTAATTAATTTCAACAAATTCCTTCAAAAGTTCTCATCAGTGTTTGCTTTTTGACTGATACATTAAAATATTTTAAAATAGTCTGAACCCACCTCCTTCTGTTTATTACCTTAATAACAATTTTATTGGGGAGAGCATTTCTTATATAAAAAGAAGGAATTATTTTTAATATTTTCAGAAATTAAATATTTGAGATTACGTTTTAAATATTTAATTACGTTTTAAATATTTAATTTAATTACGTAAAAGCCAACTATTAGATCTATAGTCCGAGTTTAATCTAATTAAATATATAGTCTAAGTTTCCTAAGGGGCAAAATTATTTGAAATTTCAACAAAAATTTCATGTTTAATATTTTCAGAAATTAAATATTTGAGATTATGTTCTACAGATGGCAGCACTAAATGTCATAAAATTATTTACTTTTGAAAAAAATTTCTGTTGATATATTTTAGACACGAATGAAAATTCGGAGTGATTAAATTTTTTACCAGAGCTAAATATGTTAGATATAAACTCGTTACTAAAAAAATAATATAATTTATTCATAAAGGGATTATTAGAGCCGAAAAAGTCAATCAACTAAGTTAAACGTCGTTGTTTGAAAGTGTCATTCTGAATTGATTGATAGATTACAAATCGTCGATCAGTGTACTTATTTGACCATTCAAGTTAAGATTTTTTTTTAAGACTGTTCTATTTTTTCAACTGACTGAATTTGACATCTTTTTTACTCGGTTGATAGAAAATTTCACCTTGAAGATCGACATTCCACAAGCAGTCAGAAAGACACACACAAGCAGCACGAGAATTCAAAATCTTACAAAACAGTTATGTTAGAAATATGGATATTTCTTGAATCAAGGCAATTACTCATCATATCTTTGATTTTTTTACATACATTTGATATTTATTTCAGATGAAATCAGAAGAAAAAAATTATAGAATTCGTTAAATAGAAATAACCATAGTACTGTTATATTAAATACATTTATAATAAAAGCCAACTATTAGATCTATAGTCCGAGTTTAATCTAATTAAATATATAGTCTAAGTTTCCTAAGGGGCAAAATTATTTGAAATTTCAACAAAAATTTCATGTTTAAAAAAGAAAAATCGTCTTGACACAAATTTTTATTCGTAGTTTAGTTTCATTCCTATTCTTTCACTTGCTAAAAGGAAAACGTGAGTTCACTATCAGTTTTGTATTTAGTGAGATTTAGTATTTTTTATTGCAGTGTACTTCAAGGTATTTAAAACTGTGAATGATGTCAGGTTAACTCTCAAAATCCTGAGATGTTTCAAGGATTAACTTGAATAGATTACTGAGGAAAATGTTTTGGAGTAGCTCTTCTGTCAATAGATGGCAGCACCATAGCAAAATAAGCAGTCTCCACAGAATACTCGGTTTTTTTTTATCATGGTGAGATAAAATTTTTAAATTTAGACAACAGATTGTCCATGGCGAAAAGCAGGGACCAGTTGCATTGTTTAGAGACATACTTTTTCTAGCAAACTCTCTTAGAATAGGTGTTGTAGTGTGTAAATCCCATTTAAATATTTGCTTAGATCTGTTATTTGTTATTTGAGGTATGACAACTTACTAAATAAAAGCAGTTTGCTTGAATAGCACAGATCTCCAAAAGAATGTTTTTAAAAGTTGTTTGTAGTTTGATAACTGTTTTCTATGTATTTTTCAGTACTTATTTCAAAAATGAAATCCATTTTTTTCTATCACGTCAGATTATCTCACAAAAATGGTGTGTATTTTGGGTGAAAAACTCAATTTAACGCAATTTTGTACATTTTTTCTAAAGGTTCTAAATTTTAATAAACAGATAAAAGATGTCATGGTTTAAATTTACACAACAGAATATTGGAAAAAGTGCATAACTATAAAGTCAAAAGTCCTTGTAGAAGCGCTTTCGCTTCACATCAAAACTTCTTTTAGTGCTCTTTCTGCTGTGGACAGCTTGATCGTCCCTTTTTAATATCCAGCAATAATCCGCTAACATGTTAACATTCCATCTTCCTTGGTAAGTTTTTCCCATTTCCTTGATGTCTTGATGGAACATTTTGCCCTGCTCTTCACTGACATCACCAAGATTTGCAGGGAAGAAGTCAAGGTGTGAATAGAGAAAATAAACTTTTATGCTCATACTACAACCCCGCTTCATGAAGTTGTCTAGAATGTCAGCGACGATTGACTTGTAGTTTGGATCATTTCCGTTTCCCAGAAAACTGGTCACAACTAGTTTAAAAGATACCCATGCTGCTTTTTCTTTTGTTTCCATTTTTTTTTCTTCTCAAAGCTGGCATCCCTCATTAGTTTTCTGATGTCATGTCCGACAAACTCTCCTTCTTTTATCTTTGGTTCGCATAACCCAAGAAACTGCTCACAAAGGTATCTAAAACATTCTCCTATTTTTGGCAATGCCTTGACAAATTATTTCATAAAACCCAGTTTAATGAGTAGTGGTGGAAGTAATACCTTTTTGGGATCGACAAGACTCTCCCTGTCAACATTTTAAAACTCCATCCTGCAAAGTTTTTCTCAGCGGCCATTCTTTCTTTATATAGTGTTGCTTCCTGTCACGCAGGAAGCAACAATATATAAAGAAAGAAGTCCTATTCGCAGAGAAAGCAAGGGAACTTTGTGTAGCCTCTCTGTTGACCAAGCAACATTGAAATCACTTTTAAATCTCCACAAATCGTTCATTTATGATCTGAATAACAAATCTATATATTTAAGTTGCTAAGTCGACTTTTTGGGCAGTCCGAGAGAAAACTACTGCATCAATTTACTTAATTTTGGTTTTAAACGAAAGATTGTAATCTGTAGATTTGTCAAATTTGGTTTTTGTAACTGCAATTTCTATTAATGAGCGATAATTTACAATTAAAAATTTATTTCTGCGCATGCTCAGTGGCATGTTTAAATCTGTCTTTAGAAACTCACTGTTTCTCATGCTCAGTGACATGTTTTAATGATAAACACGTTTAATTCGCGGAATCTCTCTAGATCTCTCTCTGCCATTTTTATTTTTATGATAATTATGTTTGTGAAACGTAAGATTAAACCTGATGGAAATTATTTTGCGCTATTTAATCAGCAATAATTTACAATTACAAAAATTGCTTTCCGTTCATGCTCAGTGACATTTTTAAATCTGGTTTTAGATACTCACTAAGCACTAGGCAGCTTAAACACATTAATTTGTTTCTGCGCATTATTACGATTTTCAACATTTGGCAATGATGTGTTGAGTATAATTTGTGTATTAGTATATTTATTTACTATCTAGCCGTCATGTTTTGACGGGTACCAACTAGTTTTAAATAAAGTACCTTCAGGCAAAAATGCATCAAACACGACCTCATGAGAAGGGCCACTAATGCAAATATATATTCCTCCAGCGTACCTAGCAGATTTGGATCTAGGTTTCGCCCATTTTATGAGCTAATCAGCAAGACACAGCCATGTAGAGAAATTTTGCATATGGAATTCTTCTCCCTACAGTTTGCTTATTAGCTAATGTTTAAATCTGTCTTTAGAATGTTTAAATCTGTCTTATGTTTAAATCTGTCTTTAGAAACTCACTGTTTCTGCGCATGCTTAGTGACATGTTTTAATGATATACACGTTTATTTCGAGGAGTCTCTAGATCTCTCTCTGCCATTTTTATGATAATTATGTTTGTGAAATATAAAATTAAACCTGATTAAATGTGTTTAATTAGCGATAATTTGCAATTTTAAAAAAAATTGCTTTCTGCGCATGCTTAGTGACATTTTTAAATCTGGCTTAAGATACTAAGCACGAGACTGCTTAAGCACATTTTTTCCTGCACATTTTTATGATTTTCGACATTTGGAAATGATGTGTTGAGTATAATTTGTGCATTAGTACATTTATTTACTATCTAGCCGTCATGTTTTGACGGGTACCAACTAGTTTTGTTTAAGACCAGCTCAAGATTCTCAAAATATTCTTTTAGATGTGGTACAGTGGAAGGTGGTGGGAAGGAGGATGGCGGGAACAGACAGGCACTGACACGAAAGATGTCAGTGGAGAGAGATAGTACGGGATGGGAGGGAAGGTCGACAGACAGGCACTAATTGGAAAGTGATGCAGTTTTAACTGTATAACATTAGTTTTAGTACAACTGTCCAGTATATATTAGAATGTCTATTTCATCGCAAACGCCTTAAAATTTTCTCACATTACTTTTTAAAAGTGTTTGTAAGCAAAATATAACAGCTTCTTTGGAAATATATATATATATATATATATATATATATATATATAACGCGTAGGTATGCGGCACAAAAATCGACTATATTTCTACTCTCCGAATGGCAACGGCTGCAACTAATAGATGTAAACATAAGCAGCTGAACGCAATTTGCAACCGCGTGTCAACCGCACTGAAATCAGGAATGCTCGAAAGCGAGCTGCACGATCAAGTGAAAATTGGGAACAGTCTCAAGAAAGAAAGCGAAGAAGAAATAATTCATTAAGAGAGAGCATAAATGATCGCGAGGTTAGGCTTAACTGTCGCCGGCATAGCAACCGATAGCCAGTAATAGTTAATTTTCTACACTTTTTTTACTACTTGCTGAATTTTTACTCCATTTTATAAGTTAAGTTAAGAAATTTTTCCTTTAATTTATTATTTGATATGATTAAGTGTAGATATCTGAATTGGGAACAATAGTATGTACAGAGAGTGATGTAGTTCACACTATATTTTAGTACTTACTGAGTTTTTATTCCTTTTTTTAGTAAAACTTTTTCCCCAACAATTTCTTATTTGATGTAATGATAAAGTGTAGATATCTTAATTTTGAAAAATAGTACATACAGTGAGGAATATAATTTTTAAAATCATTGGTGTTGGGTTTCTCAATCTTATCTTTAAGTCTGTTCTGAAGTAATGGAAATTCACATTTTTTAATCACGATGTTTTAGAATCAGCCTTATAGAGAATTTAGCAATGATTATAAATTTTTGGCTGAGCTCCCACTATCCCTTAACGTATATTTATGATGACAGGTAATGGTAACATTTCTTACATATGTTACTTTGTTGTTTTACAAAAGAAAGTATAAAACTAAGTTAAGTTGTTTTACAAAAGAAAATATAAAACTAAAAGCGACCATGCTGGTCGCGCAGCGGCTAGTATTTGAAATTTTGTCTAACTCAAAGTGCTACCTTACTTTAAAAAATACACAAATTCGACAAAACTAGACATGCTAATTGTAACAAAACTGTACGTGATGGAATTTTTTCAATTATTTCCCCATAATCAGCACCAAAAATACTATAAAAATCACTGATTACATTTGAGACAATTTTTTTTGTCGCAGACCTGTGTAATCTATTCTATCACCTGTTAAAAAATTATAAGCTGAGCGTTAATTCTGTATTTTGGGAGAGTTTTGAATAATGTGGAAGAGGCTCATTTTTTTTTATTTCAGTTGAAACAAAGAATTATTTGGTACCAGTTAGGATTCTTTTGAAACAATAAAAACGTCTATGAATATGATTATTTATCACTTACGACCACAGCTGTGTTACAATAACCTTAGATTTTGAATGAATTGTTAAAAATAAAATATTTATAATATTTATAATATATGTATTTTTTAATTTCACTTGAAACAAAGAATTATTTGGTACCAGCTAGGATTCTTTTGAAACGATAAAAACGTCTATGAATATGATTATTTATCACTTACGACCACAGCTGTGTTACAATAACCTTAGATTTTGAATGAATTGTTAAAAATAAAATATTTATAATATTTATAATATATGTATTTTTTAATTTCACTTGAAACAAAGAATTATTTGGTACCAGCTAGGATTCTTTTGAAACGATAAAAACGTCTATGAATATGATTATTTATCACTTACGACCACAGCTGTGTTACAATAACCTTAGATTTTGAATGAATTGTTAAAAATAAAATATTTATAATATTTATAATATATGTATTTTTTAATTTCACTTGAAACAAAGAATTATTTGGTACCAGCTAGGATTCTTTTGAAACGATAAAAACGTCTATGAATATGATTATTTATCACTTACGACCACAGCTGTGTTACAATAACCTTAGATTTTGAATGAATTGTTAAAAATAAAATATTTATAATATTTATAATATATGTATTTTTTAATTTCACTTGAAACAAAGAATTATTTGGTACCAGCTAGGATTCTTTTGAAACGATAAAAACGTCTATGAATATGATTATTTATCACTTACGACCACAGCTGTGTTACAATAACCTTAGATTTTGAATGAATTGTTAAAAATAAAATATTTATAATATTTATAATATATGTATTTTTTAATTTCACTTGAAACAAAGAATTATTTGGTACCAGCTAGGATTCTTTTGAAACGATAAAAACGTCTATGAATATGATTATTTATCACTTACGACCACAGCTGTGTTACAATAACCTTAGATTTTGAATGAATTGTTAAAAATAAAGCGAGGGAGAAGAAATATTCTTATCACAATATTTAAATTGTTTAAAAGTATGTTATTTTGTCAAGCCTTAAAAATCGAAGACAAAAGCCTGTGAGTAAATTCTCGTGCAAACTAGGGAAAAAAAATGAACAATTAATCAACAATAATAATTAAAAAAAATCAATGATCAATTATTTAGAGATAGTGCTTAGTACTTTTTAGGCATGTAAAGTACGTCGAAATGGGTTGTTAAAGCGAACTTTACATCTCGTACATCAGTGATGCGCAAGCTATGGGTTGCGACCCCCTTGTAGGTCGTGAATATAATTAGAGGGGTCGTGGATAATTTTAAGTAAATTTATATCATACTGAATTATCAAATTCAAAAATTTTCTCTAAATATGCTAATAATTTTGAAGTCATGCTCTTTTTAATTTTTAATTTTGTTTATTTTTGCCTAAATGAAATACAGTGGAGTCCCTCCAGATAATCAGAAATTATTGGGACCATACCCTTTTCGAATTAACGAATTTTTTGGATTAAGCGAAATCATTCTTAAAATATACTTAAATTGTATAATAACGTGTGATTGCATAAATATTACATATTACGTGTGAATACACAGTTTATTTTATAAGATAAAATAAACTAAACATTACCAAATCTCGGGACGAAATGGATGATAAGAGAGCGGAACGCTGCGTAGTACAGTACAGTAGAGTGTAAGTTGTTCGTTCAGTAGAGTGTAAGATTTTAGACGATCGGTAGATTGTTGAAATGGTTTCGAAAGAACCTGTCAACGTTTCAGACAAGAGTGAAGGTGAAGCAGACGGTGACAGCGAGCAGAGGGTATCCCACTCAGGCACCGCGGCTGCATTGGATGGCGTAATTTGGCTTCAAGGGAGAGGTATTCTTCTCTTCGAAAAAAAAAAAAAAAAAAAGATTTTTTTCAAACCAGTGTAGTTCAGTAATAATTAGTTCAGTACATTGTCTAACTTTCAATTTTCTTGTAATTTTCAGAAATATACTTTATATTACTTAGTATCACAGTGGTTTTAGTGTAACCTATGTTCTTTTGACTTTTGGTTTCATGTTAAGCGGACTTTCGGATTACCAAAGTTCAGATTATCCTCTGAACAAATACACATTTTATTTAAATATGAACTTTTACTTACATGAGATATGTCTAAAACAAGCACAGAAGGCAAGCGACACTATTTTTTATTGTTATTATGCAAAGTAAATAGATACCAAAATCTACAGTTCATTTAAATTTAAAATAGTTTTTCAAAATTTGCCCATTTCTTTTTTCTATTTTTGATAACATTTTCCTAGTTTTTAAAAAATAATTTTCTACTACGAAAAATTTTTCATAGGGGTCGAATGATTTTTTAATCTGAAGAAAATGGGTCGCGGTCAAAAAAAAAAAGTTTGCGCACCGCTGCCATACATCATCATGAAATATATTGTCTTTAAACAATTTTTTCTTTTACGTACTTGAGGTTTATGATCACTATAATTCATAACCACGAAAAGACGCTTTTCTTTTGTATCGTTATTTTAAAAATAAGTTCCTACCGAATAAGCCTATTATTTTTCGGATTTATAATACTTAAAACATGCCTCTCTATCTGTGTGCAACGGCTATTCTTTGGTTTGATTAAATGATTTTAATGCCGTGTTCCAGTTATTAAAGCAGGAATTTCGGAATTGAAAGTGACTTTAGTAAATTTAGTAATTATGTAAACTTCTATTGTTGTCACTACGGATGATGGAACAATATTTGCAGACTTGTTTGATGTTAATAGACTTTTATTTCTAATACTAGGGGCTTCGCCCCTAGGCTCGCTACGCTCGCTCCTCTGTTAGAGTCAAGGTCAAGGTATATTAAGTTTGTTGGAGTGCCATGGTCTTACGACTTTACCTCCAGTAGCAAGATATGTACATCAGAAAATATGTGCTCAGCAGTAAAATAAAAATTAAGCCCTCTTCAGATAAGTAAAATAAAAAATATAATAACAATTAAAAGAATAAAATTCAAATATTTAGAATAATTAGTAAAAATGAGCGTCCACCGGGGACTATCGCATTCGAGCAGCGCGCTCTAGCACAGCGCCAATCATGGCACAGTAAGTTGAATGAATAAGTTGCTAATAGCAAGATACATAGGGTTGATTCTCGGGCAATGCAATAGCTTCCATCCATTTACTGTTGTCACCCTTATGCGAAGGGGAATCACTGTTGAATCATCACTGTTTCAGCTTTAAAATTCAATTAAAAATTGAAAATTTAAGATATAGACTTGAAATGAGGTTTATATGAATAAGAAAGCTTTCAGCTTCCAGATGATGTAAATATTTTTTTTGTAAGATAAAAATTCGAGAAGCATCGATATTATATCCCCTTTGAGGACGATATTTCTTGAAAACTGTATTTCATTTTTTGATGAAAATATTAGTCTGTTTTAAAATATTTTTAAACAAATGAGATCTAATTTGAAAGAGAAATGTCTGTAGTCTTAGACTGTAAAAAGATCAAAATTCTACGATCATTTTTTGGCGAGTTATCGTAATCTGAAGAGGAAAAAGTCAATATTTTCTCACAAAACATAAAATTAAAAAAAAAACTTAAAGTCCGATGAAGATGAGACATGTCTTACTTTGTTCCCCATATTATTCTGCATCTATTGGTATCGGTCTCGACCCCATACCCCCAGCGGTTTCAGAGGAGATAGCGTGACAAGCTTTTGACAGCGGCTGCGGCGGCGGCGGTGACTTTTTTTTAGAATAGAGAGATCTTTAGTAATTATATAAACTTCTATTGTTGTCACTGCGGATGACGGAACAATATTTACAGATTTGTTTGATGATAATAGACTTTTTATTTCTAATATCTTTAGTAATTATATAAACTTCTATTGTTGTCACTGCAGATGACGAACAATATTTACAGATTTGTTTGATGTTAATAGACTTTTTATTTCTAATATCTTTAGTAATTATATAAACTTCTATTGTTGTCACTGCGGATGACGGAACAATATTTACAGATTTGTTTGATGATAATAGACTTTTTATTTCTAATATCTTTAGTAATTATATAAACTTCTATTGTTGTCACTGCGGATGACGGAACAATATTTACAGATTTGTTTGATGTTAATAGACTTTTCATTTCTAATATCTTTAGTAATTATATAAACTTCTATTGTTGTCACTGCGGATGACGGAACAATATTTACAGATTTGTTTGATGATAATAGACTTTTTATTTCTAATATCTTTAGTAATTATATAAACTTCTATTGTTGTCACTGCGGAAGACGGAACAATATTTACAGATTTGTTTGATGATAATAGACTTTTTATTTCTAATATCTTTAGTAATTATATAAACTTCTATTGTTGTCACTGCGGATGACGGAACAATATTTACAGATTTGTTTGATGTTAATAGACTTTTTATTTCTAATATCTTTAGTAATTATATAAACTTCTATTGTTGTCACTGCGGAAGACGGAACAATATTTACAGATTTGTTTGATGTTAATAGACTTTTTATTTCTAATATCTTTAGTAATTATATAAACTTCTATTGTTGTCACTGCAGATGACGGAACAATATTTACAGATTTGTTTGATGTTAATAGACTTTTTATTTCTAATATCTTTAGTAATTATATAAACTTCTATTGTTGTCACTGCGGATGACGGAACAATATTTACAGATTTGTTTGATGTTAATAGACTTTTTATTTCTAATATCTTTAGTAATTATATAAACTTCTATTGTTGTCACTGCAGATGACGGAACAATATTTACAGATTTGTTTGATGTTAATAGACTTTTTATTTCTAATATCTTTAGTAATTATATAAACTTCTATTGTTGTCACTGCGGATGACGGAACAATATTTACAGATTTGTTTGATGATAATAGACTTTTTATTTCTAATATCTTTAGTAATTATATAAACTTCTATTGTTGTCACTGCGGATGACGGAACAATATTTACAGATTTGTTTGATGTTAATAGACTTTTCATTTCTAATATCTTTAGTAATTATATAAACTTCTATTGTTGTCACTGCGGATGACGGAACAATATTTACAGATTTGTTTGATGATAATAGACTTTTTATTTCTAATATCTTTAGTAATTATATAAACTTCTATTGTTGTCACTGCGGAAGACGGAACAATATTTACAGATTTGTTTGATGATAATAGACTTTTTATTTCTAATATCTTTAGTAATTATATAAACTTCTATTGTTGTCACTGCGGATGACGGAACAATATTTACAGATTTGTTTGATGTTAATAGACTTTTCATTTCTAATATCTTTAGTAATTATATAAACTTCTATTGTTGTCACTGCGGATGACGGAACAATATTTACAGATTTGTTTGATGATAATAGACTTTTTATTTCTAATATCTTTAGTAATTATATAAACTTCTATTGTTGTCACTGCGGATGACGGAACAATATTTACAGATTTGTTTGATGATAATAGACTTTTTATTTCTAATATCTTTAGTAATTATATAAACTTCTATTGTTGTCACTGCGGATGACGGAACAATATTTACAGATTTGTTTGATGTTAATAGACTTTTTATTTCTAATATCTTTAGTAATTATATAAACTTCTATTGTTGTCACTGCGGAAGACGGAACAATATTTACAGATTTGTTTGATGTTAATAGACTTTTTATTTCTAATATCTTTAGTAATTATATAAACTTCTATTGTTGTCACTGCGGAAGACGGAACAATATTTACAGATTTGTTTGATGTTAATAGACTTTTTATTTCTAATATCTTTAGTAATTTTAAATAAAGACGCGCTACCGCAAGGCTCGAGGTAGCCTTGCGGTAGCGCGTCGGCTTACGGTGCTGGGATCGAACCTTGATAACGCTGTTAAACACATATGTGACTAATGGCCAGATATGGGCACGTTAAATCCGTAGCCCGGAAAGTCCCTCCGTGAGGTCAGAAAGGGCGAGAGAGGGTACGATCTCCCAAGATGTCGCTCCTGGGTGTGATCGGTCAAAATTGAGGTGGCAATTAGCTAAGACTCCGACCCTTGTGGTGCTATATCGACCAGAGCCGCACACTTCAGCCAGCAAAGCCTATATGGACTTGGTCTGGAATTTCTGGGGCGTTAGAAACAAGGGGCGTTAGAAACAACAAGTTCGACAACATTTCCAATAAAACAAGTAATATAGCAATAGCTCGGCAATGTTAACATAGGAAGAAAAAGTAATGAATTTAATCAATGATATCTTGATGTTCAGTCAAAATCTAAAACCGATATTTTATAACAGTAGTTCAGTCGAACCCCGTTATAGCGAACGTCAAGGGACCAAAGGTTTTGTTCACTTTAACGGGTGGTTCGCTATATCCGAACCGTTAAGAAAAATGTTAGAGTTCACAAAATGTTTAACTCATCAGTTGCTATATGTATTCAATAATGATGTATTAAAAAATGATAAAATCTATTAAAAATGATCATTAATGAATTAAATTGACTAAAATCGATTGTATTAAACTGACACAATACTAATTAAATTAACTAAAAATGAAGACAGATGGAAATAAATTCATTTTAACTTAAGTTGTTGCTCACTGTTTTGATACAGAAATAATCGGTAATCTTCTGCTGACGTGATGCCGATTTCAAAAATGTTTTATGAATTTCTTTGCTCAATACATCAAATGACTCCAACATTTTCTTCCGCATCTTGTGTGGACAAAAACTTATTAATTACACGCATCGCTGCTGTAGAATCTGAGATGGCGGGTATTTCGTGTACTCCTCTTCATCAGCATCAGATGCAGAATCTTCGATTTCAGAATGATTCATTTAAACTTCTTCCACAATGTCTTTATCAGTCGGATTTTCACATGTAATGACTTCATCATCACATGTTTCGAACAATTGCGTGTCACAATGTGAGAATGAAGAAATGTTGTGATTTTGTATCCACATCGCGATGGGTAAATCTTCATCATCTTCTTCAACATTCTTTGCTTCTTCAACTTTCGTTGTATCTTCACCATTCTTAAACAGTTTAAAAATAAAAAAAAAATCAGCAGTCGTCTGAAAAAAGGTTCGTTATAGCTGATTCTTAAGATTTCGGAGGTTCGCTTTAAAAGGATAAATTAGCATTTAATACAATAGGAAAACGGCGGGACCAAAATTTTCGTCCGTTATATCCGTGAGTTCGTTATATACAGGGTTCGCAATAACGGCGTTCAACTGTATTGGTAAAAAAAATTTTAAATGCTAGAATTGTACAGATATAACTTGATATTGTAATATCTGTTTAAGTTTAGTCAAAGATTTTACGTAATTTTAGGAGATAGTTTAAATTGATGAAATCAATATTTGTAATATCTGCTTTAAATTCTCTATTAAAACTAACATTGACTCTAACAGCTGTATCAAATAAAATCATGTCAAATAAAAATATTGGTAAAATCTGATTAATTTAGGATTAAAAGAAAAAAAAATACTTTAACTAAGATATAACAAAAATATTTACTAAATCGTCAAACAAGATATTATTAGTCAAAAGACTAGAAAAATACATAATTTTTTCCCAGCAAATCGTAGCACATATGATGGTAAAAATTATTTACACGATACAAGTATTTATTTGCTTTTCTCTACCCGCCCCCCAAACCCGAACATGAAATATACTCATTATAAACAAGTAATATATAAAAAAAAATTTTAAAGTCAATTCCTACTTAGGTCAACAAAGAAAAATTTGAGTGTGAACTAATAGTAGGAATTGAAAAAAAGGATTGCCTGCCAGAACCTTGCCTACTGTGCGAGATTAGGGGGGGGGGGGAAAGAGAGAGAAAAAGTTTGTCAAGTTGGGGATTCGATCTCGCAATCTACAGGACGGGAGAAGCCCGCGATACAGCAGTGCTACCGTTTACACAGTAACAAGAGGGAAATTACTATTCAAGAGCAAGAGACGCTCTAGGTCTAAAACTAAAATTGATGAATTAAATTTAATTAATGAATTAATATTTGAAAAAACTGTATTAACATCAAGTGTCATCCACTACAAGTTTTAAAAAATGTATTTGAACTTGAGTGGATGAATAAAAAGTACTTTTATTAACGATTGAAAATTTGAACAAGAAATATATGGTCTAAAACTAAAATTGATTAATTAAATTTAATTAATGAATTAATATTTGGAAAAACTGTATTAACATCAAGTGTCATCCACTACAAGTTTAAAAAAATGTATTTGAACTTGAGTGGATGAATAAAAAGTACTTTTATTAACGATTGAAAATTTGAACAAGAAATATATGGTCTAAAACTAAAATTGATTAATTAAATTTAATTAATGAATTAATATTTGAAAAAACTGTATTAACATCAAGTGTCATCCACTACAAGTTTAAAAAAATGTATTTGAACTTGAGTGGATGAATAAAAAGTACTTTTATTAACGATTGAAAATTTGAACAAGATATATATAGAGAGAGTGTGAACTAATAGTAGGAATTGAAAAAGGAATATTAAATAATTATTTACTTATTCGAGGATCGTCGAAAATAAATAAGTATTTATTGTTCTCGAAGACGATCTTTTTATTACGGTGAATTTTTATCATGTTTTGACTAAATGCGGATAATCGTACTTCTAAAGTTTGGATGCAAATTTTTCACGACGGCAGACGAGAATTGAACACGAGTTTGCCAGCCAGTTTTGAAACCAATATTCTACCAATTCAATTACGACGTGGAATTATTTCCAATGACTCCCACACACAGTGGCGGTTCGTTGCTAAAATTAGTGGGGGTGCTGCTTCAGAAAAATGTTAGCCATTATTTTATTATTGTGTAAAAGTGTAAAATTTGTATTGTGTAAAATTTCTCATTATTAAATTATGTTGATATGCATAATAGTGAATAAAATGTGCATTGCTATAAACTGCTTTTGTTTTTGCTTGAACTCCTCCATTTTTGCCTTTCATTACACTTGCACTATCGAATGTCTGAACTATTATCTTTTGTCTATTTCCTTGAAGGATTATGTCCATATGTCCAACTGTTCTAGAATATGTTTCGATATGCCATCTGCAGTTTGATTTTCTGGAATAAAGAATCCCAAAAAACGCTCAAATGTTTCTTCATTAAACACGTACCGTAGAACAATGACCATTTGAGTGTGTTATGAGGGTACCAGAGATACCTCTTTGCGTTGTGTAAAATTAGGGAGGTGAACTCCAAAGGGAACTATAAATAAAAATAACAACATTTATTATACAATATTTTACAAGTAAAGGTCAGGTTTACATATTATATTTAAGATCTTGGTTATACATATTTTAACAGAATTAGGCCATACTTCATCCGCTTCCTGCGGCAGAACCATTACAGGTCGAGTGAAATAAAGTCTCGTAATTTCTCAAAATTTCTCGTAATCTCTCAAAAGGCATGAGCACTATTTAAAGGGGAAGAAATGACCAACCTGGGGAGTTTTTGATGGAACAGCAGAGCATGGAGTCGTTGAGGCACTTCTACCGGAGGAGGCTTTAGGCATCGGGCTAAAAATCATGGGGCCCTTCATTGGAGGAGGCAGCAGAATCGGCGCTGGCGGTTGAACACAGACATCTCGCCATTTTACAGGGCGTCTTTTTTTTCCAGGCTTTCTTCACAGCTCGCTACCTCAAATCGCTCTCTCGCTCTCCCTCCGATCGTCGTTTTTTCTCCCACACTCGGGGCTCCCCCATTTTGATTATAACTCCTCCCCAGGTCAGTTATTCACGTAAATTTATTGCCTCTTCGAGTTTTTTATTCGAGGGCAGGATGCTCCGACATCCCCACGGTTGACCCACGTGGTACTCTTATTTCCAAGAAAATTGGATGTCCGTTGAATTTCCTGGAATTTCTTTCCCCCGTCCTGAGGAATTCAGGGGGTGCGATGTTTCTTGGAAAATTGGTGCAGTTCCTCCTTTTTCCAATATGGCCGTTTTATGTCCCGTAATCGTGTTGGAAAAACAAAATGGCTATGACGTTGGAAGGAGTTCAAAATGTCCAAATTGTGGATCCTTCACAACAAATCGTGTTGGAAAAACAAAATGGCTATGACGTTGGAAGGAGTTCAAAATGTCCAAATTGTGGATCCTTCCCAACAGAGTGTGTTCTAAAAATCTGTTGTGCCATCAGCCATGACGGCTACGGAGTTTCCGTCTGTCGACGAAGTTTCTACGAAGTTTCTACAAAATAAATTACAGTCTATTATTTTGGATAAAATTTCACGGTTCTTCTTAACCTTCGTGTTATGCTCATTGAATGAAATTCTGTATGCCTCACTTAATGTTTACGTTTCCTAAAAGTGATAGTGAAACCATATTTTCAATATACTTCTTTGACTTCTCATGTTTTTCAGTTTTTCTTTCATTTTTTTTTACATTTCTAAAACCGTCTTTTGTCCATGTTGTATCACCCCCAAACAGCAAACACGGGAAGCAAAACAATGCATTTTTCACTTCACAGTCGCAGAGCCAAATTTTCCGTTGGTACCATTCAGAATTAAAGGTACGAATATACTTCTTGCAGTTGCTTATTCCTGACTGAATTATTCGAATATCAGGTGTTGAACGGCATTTTATCTTAACTGTAACCTTCTCATGGAGAGACAACTGGGAAAACATAAGCTGTTAAATCTCACTTACTGTCACAGAATTTATTTCCTGGGGATTCGAGGAGATCATGGTTAATAATTAAAATTTTCTATTCAACAAAACAACAAAACAAAAAAAAACACTGAATTAAATAGAATAGATGATTGTCATCTACAGTTTATCATATTCAAGAATATGGTACACGGTTTTTAAGCATAACACACGCGAGGTCAAAAATGAACACTTCCACACGCTCGGACAACAGCGTCGGCACTGCGTGGGTGACAGTACCGACGCTACTTTAGCCAGCGAGACAAATCTCCAGTGCCTCGGAGACGCGCGCATGCGCACAACAGCCAAACACGGCATTACTGGAACTGTGAAGAGCACAGTTCCATACAAGTATTTTTGTCGTTTTTAGAGAACGAGGGGATGGCTACCGACAATTAGCTTAAGTATTATATAATGTACGGATTATGTAATGTAAGGATTATATACTGTATTACTGGAAGAATTAATGGAAAAAAGACTCATTATACCTTCTGAATGTTAGTGATAATATCGAATGAAAATAGGGGGTTCTTCAGTTCCGCAGTGCCTATACACGAGCCGCCACTGCCCACACAACTATAGCGTGGAAAAAAAAATAAAAAAATTCATAACCTGTAACATAAATAATTTCATCCTACTTTATCCCATTACTAACTCATGGCACAACAGTCCGAATTGCTTTTCAGCATTATGGACCAAGGCCTGCGGTGCCCATCTCCACTTTCATGACCGCGGGCTGGGGTGCCATGCAACATATGTTTCGGTCAGGTGGTCAACCTGACGCGAGACCCCCAGAGTTAGTTCCCAAGCATGCTTGTCCGCATTTTATCGACCCACTCAAGGGATGAAAGGCATGTGTCGACCTTGCCCAGTCGCAGGGTCGAACCCTGGACTTGTGGTGTGGCAGCTTGACGCTTTTAACTACTACGCCACAGGGTGTCACTTTTTTTCCATTACTGTAACATAAAAAACTGTACATAAACATGTATTGTAGCATAAAAAAGCTGTAAATTTTATTAGTAATATAAAAAATTTCATCCTACTATATCTCATGCCCTAAATGGATGATGAGTAATTCCTCAAAGAGCAAGAACATCTAGTTCCAAAACCATTCTATTTGCGGCTATAGCGTGAAGAAAAACCTTTTATAAAGTGTAACATAAAAAATTTCATCCTACTCTATCCCATTATTGTAACATAAAAAAATGTACATGTAAGGTAACAAAAGCTATAATTTTTTTACTGTAACAAAAAACTTCATCCTACTATATCTCACTCCCTAAATGGATCATGGGTAAATTCCTCAAAGAGCACGAACATCTAGGTTAAAACCATTCTATTAGTGGCTATAGCGTAAAGAAAAATCTTTCATGAAGTGTAACATAAAGAATTTTATCCTACTTTATCTCATTACTGTAACGAAAAAAAAACTGTACATAAACAAGTACTGTAACATACAAAAAATTGTAAATTTTTTTATGTAACATAAATAACTTCATTCTACTATATCTCATTCCCTAAATGGATCATGGGTAAATTTCTCCAAGTGTACTAACATCTAGGTTAAAACCATTCTATTAGTGGCTATAGCGTGAAGAAAAACCTTTCATGAAGCGTAAAATAAATTTTTTTATTCCTACACTATCCCATTACTGTAACATAAAAAACTGTACATAAACATGTACGGTAACAAAACTCCTAAATGTTTTACTTTAACATAAAAAATTTCCTCCTACTATATCCCATTCCTTTGAAAGCAACCAATGATTCTCGTTGTTAAAGGGCTAACGTTTTCATTGACAAGTGCCCCGCATTGGCAAAAAGAACAACAACCCTAACTATATCCAATTTTCCGGTGAATGGTCCGGCAGAATTGAAACTGGAAATTGCCACCGAGGAACGACACATCAAGGGGTTGAATAAGTCCAGATTGGGGTTGGGGGAGTGTATTAGAGGAATCTTCTGTGGGACATCCCACACCACCTGCCCTTAGAGCCTTTTCTTGGAACTGACTCTAAATGGATCATGGTTAAATTCCTCAAAAAGCACGAACACAGAGGTTAAAACCATTCTATTTGCGGCTAATCCGCTTACACGGTTCTCACTCATTTTGAAAGTGGAGGCATTAGAATGCTGACACGGGGATGGTGTCTTTCATTTCACAATCCTAATCTTACAAATTGTCACTTACGCCCCAGCGGGCACGAGAAATGTGAAATTTACTCTAAAGGGAACTACTGCATTAAATCTTTTTAAACGACACCCTCCTAGTCTTCGTGTCTTCAGCGAGGTATGTAAGTAAAGAGGTAGATAAAAGCCAAGGAATCCTTGAACGGGACGGGGTAGATAGTGAATGACAGGTTAGTATTGTTATCTGATGACTTTCACGTACTCCGGGTAAACAGGAAGCCGAGAGCGTTAATTTGCAGAGAAGGTGTTCCAGAAAAGAGATCTTTGGAAAGCAACCATGTATTGAAGCATTGTCCAAAGACGTCCTTGAAACTTGGAGCTAGTCTGTGAATGTTGATAAGATTAAAATCTTAAAATTTTAAACATATTAAATATTCAAAACAGAAGGGAATTACATTGAAAATTTATAAGTTACAAATCGATAAATAATTTGAAGCATTTGTTTATCACTGATTGATAGTCCTCATATTATCAAAAGCTCTTGGTGGTAGACATTCTTCAAACTAGCGTTAATACGTCTGCCTTTATGGAAAGAAAAAAATACAAGCATTTTAACTAAAAGTTGTAAATAATAGTACTGCTGTTAAAAATACCTTATTATACGCCTAAAAGAACAAAACAAATTATGATTCATTAAAATTAAATTCGTGTTAAGTAAAACATTTTAAAGTGATTAAATGACAAAGAAATGCTTCAAATTATTCATCCTTTTGTAGAAATAAAATTTTGAAAGTAATTAACTTATTTTAGGAATATTTAATACGTTTAAAACTATAAGATTTTAATCTTTTCCAAATGATGAAAACTTTAATTGTTCGCATTTTAAATATGAATCAACAAAAAACTGGATAACAAAATCACACAAATTTCTTGGCATTAAGAAGTATATTGAATGGCATTAGCAGAAATAATGAAAGGTGAGCGTGTGTTTGTCGAAATGCTATATGAATCTTCTATATATTCTTGATACACATAAATCTATTCCTGATAGTGTTTAAAAAAATTCAACCATAAAAAAATACGAAATTTTAAACTAAAAGAAATGTCCATGCGTACATTGTAAAAATGGAACAGTTTTTGCAATCATAGGAGCAATTTTTTATTCGACCCCAAATAATTTAGAACAGTGGTAAGCAAACTGTAGGTCACAACCCAGAGGGAGGTCGTGAAAAAAATGGAAGGGGTCGCGGGTAGCCTAAAGTAAATTTATATCATACTGAATTATTTAAATAAGAAAACATGCTTTAAACTTTCTATTATTACATATTTTTAATATTTTAATTTATATTTTTATATGTTACGATATCGTTAAATAAGGTATTAAAAATATACGATAATAATGTACGATAGTAATAATACGATAATACAATAATGATACAAGATATTGTTATGTAAATAAGGTGTCAAACAGTATTAAAGGATACATTGCTTCTGTTCACTTTTACCTATATCGTATATTATTATCATAATCGTTGTGGAAATCGAACCCAAAACATGACAGAAATTAATTATTTGTAACTTAAATGTTGATAATAAAATGAAATGTAATTAATATCTGGAATTGCCTCATGAAATAAAATTGATATATTAAGGACTAGTATTCTTAAATTTTCTTTTGTATCGCACATCTGATTTATCAATGTAAAAATAATTAAAAATAGCTCACCCATATAGATCCACTTGTAAAAGACCAACAAAAAAAGAAAAATACACATTGGATAAACATACAATTTAAAACCGAATTACAAAGAAAATTCTTTAATTGAGATTAACTTTAGTAGTAAAAACTGAACCCATGAAGCTATATCTTTAGCTTCATGGCTTCACTAGCTTTATATACCCGGTGTTGCACGGCCGTATCCTTAAAAAAGCTTACTTGTATGTTATGTAAACTTGAAGAAATACGAAGAAATATGTAAAATATACGTTTTGCCCCCTCCCCTCCTTGGGGGGTGAATTTTGAAAATCCTGAAACTGATTTTTCGGTGTTCGTCTTCCTTTCATTTTAAAGCAAGAATCTTATGGATATCCGTTTCCTACTTTCAGATATAAAGGTATGTGTGAAAAACACGTTTAGCCCCCCCCCCCCTTCCCTTGGTGCCGAATTTTGAAAAAACCTGAAATCGATTTCAGGTAATCAAGTTCTTTACATTTTAAAGGAAAAATCTTATGGATATCTGTTTTATTTCTTTGACATATGAGAAAATATGGGAAAAACACGTTTTACCCCCTCCCCCCCATGGAGACCGAATTTTGAAAAATCCTGAAAGTAATCGTGTTCCTTTCATTTTAAAGCAAGGATGTTATGGATATCTGTTTTTTTCTTCGAGATATGAAGGAATATGTGATAAAACACGTAAAAACACGTTTACCCCCCCCTCCCCCACTTGGGGGCCGAATTTTGAAAAATCCTGAAATTGGTTTTAGGTACTCATGTTTCCTACATTTTAAAGCCAGATTCTTATGAATATCAATTTCTTTCTTTGAGATAAGAAGAAATATGAAAAAAAAATCATTTTGCTCCCCTCCCCCCCTTGGGTGACAAATTTTGAAAAATCCTGAAACTGATTTTTCGGTATTCGTCTTCCTTTCATTTTAAAGCAAGAATCTTATGGATATCCGTTTCTTACTTTGAGATATGACGGTATACGTGAAAAACATGTTTGGCCCCCTTTCCCTTCCCTTGGGGCCGAATTTGGAAAAATCCGGAAAAATCCGCCTCCCCCCTGGGGGGCGAATTTTGAAAAATCGCGTCTTAAATGACGCCTTCAGCGCAAAAGTAATAAGCTCCTAAAATTTGATATCTGTATCTCCAATAGTTTTTGCTGGGCGTTGATACGTGAATAAGTCAGGACTTCTTCCTTCATATACATAGATGACTGAACCTGATAAAGCAAAACAGACAGACAAACTATACTTAAATAACGTCTGTAGTACAATGTGGTAGTGTGGCCGAGAGGTCTAAGGCGCTGGTTTAAGGCACCAGTCTCTTCGGAGGCGTGGGTTCGAATCCCACCACTGCGAATTAAATTTTTTGTATTGGTATGCTGCCGAGCCCGGCCTGCCCGCTTTGCAGCAGTTGTATTATGGATAGAGACCCCACGGACGGTGTATTGCAATCCCTTGGACGGTGTATTGCAATCCCTTGGACGGTGTATTGCTATCCGTATGAATTCTGAGACTGAGCGATATTGGTTTGCGAGGCTGCGCATGAGTCAATGACACTTTTTATTGTATTATTATTAAATTATTTAATTTTTTTGTATAAGTTATGTACCTTGCCATTGGAAAAACAAAAGTAGTACAATAATACACCAATCGCCTCGTTAAAGTCCCTCCGCATAAAGAAAAATGAGTTTATGTCAATACAAAATTGATAAAATAGTAAATATTACGCACAAAATATAATAAGACGAATTTTACATATTTCCTAACAACGCAATAGGAAATGAAAACAAATGCTTTATTAAATACATTATTTTAAAGAAACAGAACTTTGCGGTAAAAAAAAAGAGACTTCTGGAATTTTGTACACGCTAAACATTAAATTTTCAACTGAATCACATTGGCTGTACATTCCTAAACTGAAAAAAAAGAAAAAAATTAATTGTGAATTTCATATTGGAACATAAAATTATCTGTATTAGTTTTGCATTTTAGAAATAAATAATCCAACAGAGATAGATAAAAATAATACTAAAATAGACAAAAAACAAACAGAAATCAAGCACTCTGTGCATCCACGCACCAACTGCAAGATTCTGTATAAGTGCCGGAACTGAACCATAAAACATCAGAGGTAACCGACAGGTCTCGTCATCAGGGAGCCTAACCATGTCAGTTACCTCCAGGGGAACTTTCTGAATAGGATGCAGGTAAGCCCAAAAGACATCCCAAGGCCCCGAGTCCCCCAAAGAAGCAATTAGTCGAGAAGAAAATGAAAAGACAAACACAACTTACAGTATGGGCTCAACGCACCTTACATGCAAGCACACAAAAATCCTAATGCAAAGTAAACGATGCTTACACACCCCAATTCCGTAATTGACGGTTATGGCGAAACAGCAGCCAATACTATCCTAAAGGTTACGTCATTGTAACATTACTATAGCTACACCCCCCATTACAACTTAACCAAATGAAAACACAAATACTATTCTAAACATCTTTAAAAATTCCTGAGTCTAAATGCCATTTTTTTAAAACTTTTAAATTGCCGAAATTTTTAGGGAAATCGTTTTTTCTTAAGTTTTCCTCAAAAATGCTACATGCCTCCAAAAAATCCCCAGCGTTGTTACATATGTTTTTTATTCTGTAAAGTTGTGAGTAAAAATATTATAATAAATTTTATAGTTTAAGTTGCTATGGAAATTGGTAAACGTAATAACCTCGAAGTTAAAATCTAACCTTTTATCATAAATCCCTATTTTTATTTCCCTATTTTGAATTTTAATTTTTAAATCCAGATAAGTTGCACAAAGATTATTATCGTTAGTCCGGTTTAAAGTAAGTTCCTTTGGGTAGATTTGATTAAGAAACTCCAAATCGTTGCAGTTAATAATTATGAGGTCATCAATATATCTAAATCCGGTAACATTATTTGAGTTAAGAAATTTAGTTTCGTAAAAATGTAAGAATAGGTTGGCAAATGCACTAGAATAGCTATTTCCCATAGGTATACCCTTTATCTGTTTAAAGAAACAGTAAAGGGTGCATTTTAGAATTTCTCTTAGATTATAAGTCATTTTGTAGATAACTGTCATATGTATCATGTGTCAGAAGGCAATAAAAATAGTAGCATTAGAATTTTGTGCAGAGTGATAGGCGTTTTAGCTAAGTTTCATTAAAAATTACTTCAAATCGACCAATTTATAGAAATGTATGGTATTTACAGGTAAGTTTTTGTTCATTTTTTAATTTTTAAGTGCTTTTTTACCATAAAAGACCAAAAAATCCTTTAAAAAATTGAATTAAAAAAAATGGCTCCGTACTTAGGCAGTCACCTCAAGTTTAAAGTTTGATTAAATCGACAAATTGCAAATCTGACTTCTCACGAGTGAAATTTTGTGAAAAACTGAAGCCAGAGCACGAATCCTCGAAAGTTTTTCTGGGGTTCCCAGAACTAGAATACCTATATCGTATACATATCGCTTTTACCTATATGTATACGATGATACGATAATAATACATGATAATAATATACGATACTGTCAAATAAGGTGTCAAACAGTCTTAAAAGATATACACTGCTGGCCACCCAAATTGCAACACCAAGAAAGACAAGAGATATCACAACAAAATTTATTTTGTAGATAACATGTTGACCAAGTATCAAATGATTAAATTTATAGACTTCTGTGAAGTGTGGTTTCTGCCAAAATCAGTAGCCAGAGTAGCCGCCATTGTTGGAGATCACCGCTGCCACACGCCTCGGCATTGATTCAAAGAGACTTTGGATGAGTTCCTTGGGTACAGCAGACCAATCAGCTTCCACACGTTGCCAAAGTTGATCTGCTGTGGCAGCTGGGGATGGAATCTGGGTCAATCGTAGAGCAACCATGGACCACATGTTTTCTATCGGCGAAAGATCCGGAGAGCGAGGCGGCCAGGGAAGCAATTCAATCTGGCGATTGACGAAGAACCGTTGGACAATGCGTGCCACGTGTGGTCGCGTATTATCCTGTTGAAATATGGCTGTGGGCAAGCCCTGAAGGTAAGGAAGGACAACTGGCTCCAACACCTTGGAGATGTAGCGCTGGCTGTTTAAAGTACCGGCAATGCGTACTAGAGGTGTGCGAGAGTGATATCCAATACCACCCCATACCATAATACCCGGTGCAGGACCAGTGTGGCGGTGCATAACGCAGCTGTTCAGCATCCTCTCATCACGGTGTCTCCAGACTCGAATGCGACCATCGTGGTGTTGCAGACAGAAGCGTGACTCGTCAGTAAAGACAATTTCATTCCATTCTGCCGTCCACATCCTTTTGTCATCGCACCATTGGCGGCGGAGACGTCTGTGGTTCTGCGTCAAGGGTATACAAAGCAATGGACGTCTTGCGGACAGACCACTCTGCTGTAAACGGCGTCGAATGGTACGCGCAGACACTGGATGATGCGTTACAGACTGCATGTGCTGTGCTATGGTTCGTGATGTGACTGAGCGATCCGTCACTACCATGCGCACAATTTGCCTGTCATCACGTGAAGTGGTGCGCTGAGGTGGATGCGATCGAACATGCCGGTCCGTCGTACCCTCCTGCATCCAACGATCACATATTCGCATTACAGTTGTTTGGTTTCGTCCAACACGACTACCGATTTCCCTGAAAGATAATCCACAATCTCGGTAGGCCACTATCCTTCCTCTGTCGAACTCGGATACTTGATCAAAAGATGATCGCTGTTTTCGACGAGGCATAATTGATCTTTTTTTTTAAAAAAACCACAAGAAAAACACAATTGCCGAACTTGAAATCGTCGAAATCTCCAAGCCTTAAATAGCGCTTTGATGTGGCGCCACAGGCGCGCGTGATGTGCTTCTGCGCTGAAATTCTAATCATTTGCATATCTCACCTCCGCTAATGCATGTTGTAACTTTCATGTTATT
The DNA here is from genome assembly GCA_907164885.2 of Dolomedes plantarius. Taxonomy (NCBI): domain Eukaryota; kingdom Metazoa; phylum Arthropoda; class Arachnida; order Araneae; family Dolomedidae; genus Dolomedes; species Dolomedes plantarius. Next base: position 154,276,598 of record OU015496.1, on the reverse strand, counting down.
TGCATGTTTCCTTCAGGGTGTTGCATTTACAGTGGCCAGCAGTGTATTTCTTCCCTTCGTTTTACCTATATGTGCAAGACTGGATTTTCAAAATGAGTAGCTATAAATACAAAAATATTTTGATAAGAGCGTAGCATTCTCAAAATTTCCCAAGTATTGTATTAATATTATCTGAGGTCCAGGCTCACCCTTTATTAATATTTTTTTCGTGAATAATTTAGTGTTATAAAAATAAATGAAGTTTATGATTTTCAAAGTTTTAATAGGAAGCGTATACAGTCAAACCTCAATACAATAGAATTCCATGATAAATCCATTTTTCCATTCCCCTTGAACCTGCTTAACACTCCCATGTTATTTTTACCTCTAGATATCGAAGGACTGGTCAGGAAGACTTCGATATTTCGAATTTTTACCATGTTTTTATCAACTTCCTTTCTTGTTTGTCTGTTTGTGTGTTTGTCAAGTACAAATCTTGCAATCGATTTTTAACTAACTTCCCGACTAGATAGACATTTGAAACTTTTAGAATAGCTCAGAACACGATGACAATACATTTTTAAATACTTTTAGCCATCTTTAAGCAGAATTAAATTAATTTTCAGTTATTTTCAGTTAATTTTGTTTTGTAGACGGGTGCAGCCATCTATTGGCCGGAACGGGAACGAAAAGTTATATGCAAGTTAACTTCCAAATAACTTCATTTCTTTCAAGTTGATGGGATAATTCATCCAAAAATTTTTTAAAAAGTATTTATTAATACATAGAATTGTCAAGTTTATATGATTCAACATTTTTAGCCCTCCCCCCCCCCCCTTGGGGCCGAATTTTGACTGCCTACGTTGGAAATTTCATTTTTTGACTATTTTGGTCAATTTTATTATTTGCAAGAATTGTGTAATTTAATCTTTTCTCCTTTCAAAACCGCTTTGATTTTCATTCTACATGAATTAGAAGCAGAGTTACATCTATTTTAAAAACTCCATCTGCTACAAAATTGAAGTGAGAAACAACTTTAAATGCGTTTTTCTGAAAATTATGTTTTGTAGCACAAATCTCTACCGTTAACATGATATCTCACATAGTAATGCATATAATTTGTTAAAATTTTCAGGAAATGTTTTAGATGCTATTGTTAATGAAATGACATGCAATAATTGATGTATTATAATAAATAGTTTTTTGTTTGGGGTCGTTTTTATATGGAAAGGAATGACGAATCGGGGAAAATTTTCATTTTGGAACATAAAATTGTCTGTATTATTTTTGCATTTTAAAATTTCTCTTAGATTATAAGCCATTTTGTAGATAACTGTCATATGTATCATGTGTGAGAAGGAAATTAAAATAGTAGCATTAGAATTTTGAGCAGAGTGATAGGCGTTTTAGCTAAATGTCATTAAAAATTATTTTAAATCGACCAATTATATAAAAAAAGTATGGTATTAACAGGTAATTCTTGTTCATTTTTTAATTTTTAAGTGCTATTTTACTATAAAAGACCAAAAAATCCTTAAATTTTTTTAATTGATTTTTTTTTAAATTGGCTCCGAACGTAGGCAGTCATCTCAAGTTGAAATTTTGATTAAATCAACAAATTTCAAATCTGGCTTCTCGCGAGTGAAATTTTGTGAAAAACTGAAGCCAGAGCATGAATCCTCGAAAGATTTTCTAGGGTTCCCAGAACTACGCAAATAAACCTAATTGTATCACGGTCCGTTCCCCACGAACACTTGAATCCAGATGTACTCTACTTGTGAACACGAAATTGTAAAAAGTGGAGGGAAGTAATTTGCACATGAATGATAATTCTGGTCTCTAATCCACCTATTTAAGGATTTAAATGTTGAAGAGGCAAAAAGGTTCTACAGAGCCCCTATAGACATCATTTCAACATTCGTATTTGAAGGGAAAAAAATGAATTTCCTCATATTTGAAGATAGTATACTAATAGTGAAATCCGTAAATCACATCAGATATGTTGATTCAATATCAAGAATATATTTTTAGGGCTTATTGTGAGGTATAAATTCTTTATGTAGTTAGGGAACTTGCGATTTATGAATGATTCTGGATTAAAATATGAGAACTGTTTTTTTTTCATCTCACTTATACACTTAGTTTCAGTGATCTAAACTTTGCTTGACAAAATTGGAGTCCATATCTGCAATTATTTTAAGGCTGCTGTGTACTAACCCTATTGGATTCGCTCACCTCAATGTATAACTAGGAAGAAAATGTGTCCAAGGATTGCCGACTTGGATTTAAAGATTTTATTTTTTTACTGTACTCCGTAATAGAGAAAGAAATTTTACATCTTGGGGTATTTTTTTAAATGCAAATAATATTTAAAAATTTAAATTATTCGGGGGGAAAATCTGGTATAGTCTGTTTTGATAGCTCATAAATTGTTTTGGTGGATGAAATTTATAAAATGAATCCTGTTGCAAGGTGCAGAAAAGTTCAGGCTATCTGAAAATACCATTTTTGTTGGATAAGCAGCATTTATGTAGCTGTAAATAGTAGCCAAATTTTCTCCATGGGTTAACATTGAGGTGAGAGAATCTAATAGGGTTAGAACACAGTAGCCTTAGTAAAAAAAGGGGTAAATGAAATGAGTATTTTTTAAAGAACTGAATGAACTGCTGAGGAAAGAAGGTTAGTAAAAATGTCCTATTTTGCTGATGTTGTCATTGTTGCTTCTTCCATATTTCTATAGACTACCCATTCTGACTTCACATAACTATGTCATACTAGCTAAATACCCGTGCTTTGCTACTGAGTACATTCAAATTAAATTCAACGGTCAATGCATGCAGTTAATGCCAATATATATATATATATATATATATATATATATATATATATATATATATATATATATATATATATATATATATATATATATATATATATATATATATATATATATATATATATTTATAAAAAATCGTAAAATACCATTTACATTATTGGATTGTCTGCATTTACGTAGCCGTAAATAGTAGACACACTTTCTCCATAGGCTGACATTGAGGTGAGCGAATTCAATAGGGTTGGTACACCGTAGCTTTAAGGTTTCATTACGGTTTTTGTTTCCATTTCACATAAAAAACTAGTTACGGTTATAATTTATATACAGTGGAATCTTGATCTATCGTTTTTCAAGGAACAGACTGAACTGAACTATAAATGCGGAAACATAACAAAGAAATATGATCGTCGGGACTGAGTGAAATACATACGGGAAAACGATGATTGGGGGAACGATCGATCGATATTCCACTGTATATAAAACGGCTCCGTAACTGACTGACTGACTGACAGATAACACAGAGACCAAACCGCTGGACCTAAAGGGCTGAAATTTTGCACGGCGATTCTTCTTATAGTGTAAGGGTGCACTAAGAAAGATTTTTGAAAAATTCTTAGATTTTTTAAATTAAATTTTTAACCTATTTTTGTAACATTTCTTAAAGTTTGCATTTAAAATAATAATTTGAGGGTTATAAAATTTATATCAAGATCATAAAAATTCCTTTAAAATGAAATGTTTATCGAATTTTTACTTCCGTTTTCTGATTTTTGGTGAATATTTAAAGATTAATTTTTAAAATTGAATTTATTAAATGCTGATCAAGTGGTTTCTTTTTGTGATATTTTCAATTAATTTTGCGTCACGTGCATAACAAAGAAATAATTTGGCCAAAAAGATATTAAACTACAGTAAAAGATAAAATTTAACCACTAGACTCATTGAGATGGAAGTTTTTAAAGAATTTAATTTAAATTAGTATGCTTTATGGATATTAAACATACAAATTAATTGCATACATTGACCGTTGTATTTAATTTGAATATTTTCTTCTACAATATTTTGTATATAAAAATATCCTTTACGATTTTTTTATAAATAAATAAATAAATAAATAAATAAATTAATTAATTAATAAATAAATAAATATATATATATATATATATATATATATATATATATATATACATACATACATACATATATATATATATATATATATATATATATATATATATATATATATATATATATATATATAAGAAATAGATGATAGAGAAACCAGTAATAGCTCTAAAGCTACTTGCAGCCAGGAACAAATAACATGAAAAGAAAAGTATGAAAGAGGTTTTAGACAGCATTTCTTCATCAGCGGTGTCAATGCTGTCTAAAAACCAATGGATTGTTTCCGATGAGTATGATCTATACAATAAACACACTCAGACACCGTACAATCCACGAAAACAGAAGAATTGATTAATAATTGAATAATAGTACTTAACCAAAGAACACCAAGCCTGGCGCTAGACAGAGTGGAAGTTAAGAACATGTAACCGCAAGATGACTGACGTCCCAAAACTTGCAACCATGGAGGTAGTGGATTCTCAGTATATATATATATATATATATATATATATATATTGCATTAATTGCATCCATTGACCGTTGTATTTATCATAAATATATATATATTTTTTGGCCTTAATTGCATAAATTGGCTGTTGTATTTATTATAATTTTTTTTGGCATTAATTGCATCCATTGACCATTGTATTTATCATAAATATATATATTTTTTGGCCTTAATTGCATAAATTGGCTGTTGTATTTATTATATTTTTTTTTGGCATTAATTGCATCCATTGACCGTTGTATTTATCATAAATATATATATTTTTTGGCCTTAATTGCATAAATTGGCTGTTGTATTTATTATAATTTTTTTTGGCATTAATTGCATACATTGACCGTTGTATTTAATTTGAATGTACTCCGTAGCGAAGCACGGGTATTGAGCTAGTAAATTATAAATGAAAAAACTTCTGTGCTGACTGCAAATTGGTCTAAAAATTGTTCTATATATGGTAAAAAAATAGGGGTATCACACACGTCTCAAAATTTTACAGCAGAGGCTACGAATAACTGATGTCTTCCGCGGATGGAAGTATAAACGGATGAGTGGTGAATCCTATCCCAAAGAGTCACATTCAGCGCAAGGTTCTTTCAAGAAACGCAGCTCAAGGGCAAAGATCTCCACTCATTTCCACAAGATGGAATTCTCGCCGCATATTTCAAGAGACTCCACTGCACGACCGAAATTTTCAAAGACATCACAACATCCGGTCCTTTGCGTCCACAGAAACGACAATGGCCGCCGACTTTTCTCGACAAGTCAGGATCTTAATAAGGCTCCCAAAACCGACCTTCACAGGGAAAAAGATTTGAAAAAAGAAAAGAAAAATGCCACGAAATCCACGAATGCGGTGCCGAAAGGGGGCTTTCCTTTTCTCGTTGGAGAGGGGATCAGGTCACAAGCCCCTCTCGCCCATTGTGCGAGCTGCCAATAAGCTCCGGCACGGAAAGTCACAATGAGGCCTTGGAGAGCCTGGACAAATTCTGCCATCTGTGGAGTCTATCGACAGATTATAGTGTCCTGAATGGAGGCAGAGAAGGGGTAAATTAGTTGTCCCATTTGTCCACACCTTGACGGTTTGACGCGGCGCTGGAAGCTCCTTTTGTTGACGGCTTTCAAGTGCTGAGGCAGTGCACGGAGGCGGAAGCTTTTGTGGAGTTGCTGGCTTTTAGAATAAATAAGCAAAGGCTGTTATTATTTTTTCAGTTATCGTGGTAAATTGTTATAGAAGACATCCTAATTGCTCGGAAGTTGCTCTTGCAAGGTTTCGTAGCTTTAACCCCTTCCCAATTAATTGCTGCAATGTATGCGAAACATTGCTTTTTCGTTAATCTAAAGCAGGGGTTCCCAACCTTTTTCCTAAACCAGCCCCTTTTAAAAGAATGATTTTCTTCATCGACCCCCTCCCATTTTTCTCTATAATATACAGCATACAACATAATTATAATACTAATAATTGCACATAAAACACTTAGAGATAACAATTTGACTAAGAATATGAACAAAAAATTAGAAAAAGTGGTTCATTAGGTTTATGTTTCATTATTTTTGCACTATTTTCAATTTTAATTTCACAAATGTAAACAAGATTTCAGAAACAGATTGTAATTGCAGAAACATCGCCAAGAGAAAAACAAAACTGCTTCTGATTGGTTGCATCGGGAGGAGCCATTTGCTGTTTAAGGTCCAGTGGATTTTCTCAATTCTGCCTAGTGTTAGTACACAAATAAAAGCCGACGGCGGCATTCGAGGTATATACAAAAGCGTCATGACATTCGACTTTTGAAGCGTGGACCACTCCGCCTTATGCAAATCTGTATTTATACATATTAAAACGGATATTATTATCTAAAAATTACATTCCTAAAAATTAAATTAAATTTTAAAAGAGAAAAATTTATCATAGACCCCCCCCCCCCCCAATATACCCCTGGAATACTATAGACCCTTTTGAAACTTCCATCGACCCCCAAGGGGTTCACCTGGACCCCGTTGGGAATCATTGATCTAAAGTATTCCCTTAAAAGGTCAAGAAAGTAATAAAAAACTAGCCCGCGGAAACCCTATCGCATAGATAAAAAAATATATAAAAAAGCATATTGAAATTTCAAATTAAGTCCCTATTGGATTCTCTCACTTCAATGTTAACCTATTGAGAAAATGTGTCTACTATTTACAGTTACATAAATGCTGATACTCCCCCCCCCCAAAAAAAAAATAAATAAATAAATAAATAAATAAATAAATAAATAAAAAAAAATAGGGGTATTTTCAGATAGCCTGGACTTTTTTTAACCTTGCAACAGGATTCATTTTATAAGTTTCCCCCACCAAAGAATCAAAACACACTAGACCAGATTTATCCCAGATAATTTAAATTTTAAAATATTATTTGCATTTAAAATAAAGAAAACAGAAATTGCCCTAAGGTGTAAAATTTCTTCCTCTATTACGGAGTACAATTAAAATCAAATCTTTAAGTCGGCAATCCTTGCACAAATTTTCTCTATGGGTTAACATTAAGGTGAGCAAATCTAATAGGGTTAGTACACAGCAGTCTTAAGTTTACCCTGAAATTGCTCAAACTTTGGAGGGTGCTTGTGTTACTATTTTATTCTTTATGCTTGGCAACTGTTGAAGGGCAAATAGAGCTGTTTATGCAACAATATTTGTTTATTGAATGTACACGTATTTTGAAATCTGCGCATAATTTTAAATACGATAATTATAGTTTAGAAGTTGGAAAATATAACAATAAATTCCTATTTCCCCAGTTTCGAAATATGTTGCCACGATGATATCATTTATGTGATATCTCAAACTTTATAATGAGTTTCCTTTTTTCAGCTTAGCTAGTATGGTAATTAGCAAACATAGGCATGAAAGATTACTTTTTGCTCTAAATTATTTCTCATTAAGTTTTCTCAAAAATTATATTTCATGTTCTAGTTCATACTTTCATCTACTCATAGACAAATACACACAAATGCGTGTACATTACTTAGGCAACACAATAAAAATGCCTTTATGCTTAAATTAATTTTCTACCTTTTCCAGTTTAAAAAATTCAGGACCCGAAGATAAGAGAACCAAAATGACAGATCGTGAAGTGGTAAGAAATGCTCGAAATATCTGTTCTTAGTTCATACAAAGGCGCAGCTAAATGTGTGTGTGTGTGGGGGGGGGGGGGGGGGGAGTTAGTTGCTTCAGGACTAAGAGAATGCCTGACATGTGTTATGAAGCCGGTAAAGTTTCATTGCTCACCTTGACATGGGATGAAGTTAAGAAATTATTCCAGGCTAGTTTTCCTTACTTGGCTCCTGGTCATAGAGACTAGGATAAGTTATAATTTATCCGAAAGAAAATCAAACTCTGAATGCCGACAAAAGGTTTTGAGTCAGTGTCAATCGAGGATGATATATATATTGCAAAGAGAGAAATTTAAAAGTCACATGGAAAATTAATTTGAATAGAACTTAAACTTTTACTGTAACACATACGCGTATAAATGCTAAACTAACACTCGTTTCACTTGTTTTATAAATAAATAAGCATTTATATTCCTTTTTTTTCATTCGGTAATTATATATATATAAATAAATAAATAAATATATATATATATATGTGAGTGTGTGTATGTATGTATATATATATATATATATATATATGTGTGAGTGTGTGTATGTATGTATATATATATATATATATATATATATATGTGTGTGTGTGTGTGTGTGTGTGTGTGTGTATACATATGTACAGGTGGTTATTAAAATAATTGAAACACCTATCAATATTAGTGGTCTTATGAATGTGCTTCGTATTCCTTAAAAACAAGTCTGGCCACCGGTATTTTTTATATAATATAGTGCATGTATTATTATACTATCAGGTAGCAGTAATGAAGCTAAGGGCATCGTGCTTTTGGGGGAGAACATCGTAAAATGTGAAACCTTGCAGACCTTGCGAAAAAGGCAAATTGTTTGAGCGCGTTTAAATTGGACTATCTGTTACTGCAACCCCCAGCTGAATGGGTGTTTTTCGAGCTATGGTATCGAAAGTCATGACAGCATACAGAGTGCACGGAAAAACATCCTTCGCCAAACAGAATAGGGGACGAAAGGGAGAGCTGAGTGAAAGAGACGGACGAGGTATTGCAGCGGATTGTGACACGAAGAAAGAAAACAATTGCAACCAAAATGACCGAAGAGTTCAATCTGCATCTGCATGTTCCGGTATCAACCATTAGAGGTAGAAGGGAACTTCACAAACAAAGCATTTACGGAAGAGTAGCTATTTCCCAGTCACTTGTAATAGATGCCAATACAAAATATCGTCCACAATGGTGCCACGAGCGCAAATCCTGGTCGAGTAATATGTCGAAAAACGGCATTTGGTCCTACGAATCATTTTTCACACTGTACCTCGCAACGGGACGTGCGTATGTCTGGAGAACGCCTACCCAAACGTAAGATTCTGGCTCTCTCATCTCAACTGTCAATCATGGAGGTTGATCTATCAGGGTTTGGGATGGCATCTCATGGTTTTCTTCAGGCCCTATTGTAACCCTAAAAAAGGAGATTGAATGGGAAGTACTATGTCAAAATTTTAGCTCACTAGTTCATCCTATGGTGCAAACATTGTTTCTTGCAGGACATGGCGTTTTACAGGGTGATAATCCCCCTATACATACAGCTAAATCTATCAAGTATTGGTTTGAAGAGCAGGAAAAAGAAGTCAAATATCTTATCTTGCCCTGTACAATCCTCCCGACTATGTATCATCCTACCACTGTGATCTGTATAAGCGGATAGAACCAGGTATCGATATCCACCACAGAATCTCTACAGGAACTTTCAATATTTTTTCCTGAAGAATGGCATAATATATTCTTAACCACTATTCATGACTTGTATTATCCAATTCCAAGGTGAATCGGATGGTAGTACATAACAAAGGTGATCCGTATTAATAATGGTTTTCATGATGTTTCTTAGTGTTTCCATTATTTTGATAACCACCTGTATATATATATATATATATATATATATATATATATATATATATATATATATATATATATATATATATATATATGTATGTATGTATGTATGTATGTATGTATGTATGTATGTATGTATACTAGCTGAATACCCGTGCTTCGCTACGGAGTACATTTTAGGAAAATTAAAATGAAAAAATAATGAAATTGCTTTTTAGACGATTTCCTTATAAACAACATTTTTTGTTTCTTCATTGGGCAGAACTAATATTACTAGTTTTGTCCGCGAATTTACGCGTGAGCAAGCTACGTAAAACTGACCATGGATCAAACAATTTACTCTTAAATCTACGCTAGAGTATTTAAAGTTTGGCCTTGAGACTTATTTATCGTCATGACGAAGCATACTTTGAGGGGAAACAGCAGTCTCGTTGGTCGTTGGGTGGTCGTTGGGTGGGTTGTGGTAGGGGGTGGTCGTTGGGTATTAGAGGAATTCGTGGCACGAACACTTTTTCTCCTTGAGCACACACGGTTAAAATAATAGCTGCGATTAAATTTTTATGCAGGGCTATGACTTGTTGTCTAGTGCCATTACACAATTTCGGTGGTTTGAAATTCCGAAGGAGCATTATGGGTGTGCCCTTCCGCTAAGAGAACTTATGGTATGGAAGACCCGGTGGTTTAAGGGAATTTAGAAACTCTACCGGATAGTTAACGGCACTATTTGAATTACAAAGTGTCTATCGACTGTCAAAATTTCAGCCCTTTTGGTCCAGAGGTTTGGTCTGTGCGAGGTGTGTCAGTCTGTCACGGAACTGTTATATATATATATATATATGTGTGTGTGTGTAAGTAAGTAACATAAAATATATAACATAAAATTGTACTGGTATGATTATAAGCGATTAATATAAATATTAAAGGGACGCTGATAATCGAACAGAAGGGAAAAAAGGCAGATCATGCATCTTTGCGATATTGTCAAGGAAGATTTCAGGATCTTTATTTCCTACTTCCTCCCACCTGTCGACTTTTATTTTAGATGGACCTTATATCTGTTTTTTCATGGATATTTTTAAGAAATGTATTTATTTAAATGCTACATTTTCCATTAAATACTCAATGGCCAGTTACAATATTGTTTACTGCCTGTAAAATTATACCCAGGTGTCAGATATTCTGTTCCCCCATTTTTTTTTCCACACACGTACACACCTCGGTCCATCCTTAGTAGCTATTTGAATCTTTCAAACCTTAAACAGTCTGAAAGAGCTTACAGCACGGTGCCTAGACCCCCGGTAGCGCCAATTCAGCTGTGGGCTGACTCCGTTGTCATCAACCTAAATTTAGAAACCGCCAAAAGCCCCCCCCTTCCCCGACGTTGCATTAGCAACCGAAATCTGCTTAAATTGTCGTTGACGACTTCGGACACACCCTCCCACTTAGGCCGAATGTCCTGCCTCCATCTGTTGTTAACCCTTCGCTGCACACCAATGGCAGACCCCACGTTTCAACAGTGACCATCGTCCGCATCAAAGGACCGGCCGAGGCTGCAATATAAATCCGTAGGAAATGAGCAATAAGGTATTATGCATGGGGGCATGAGTCCGCGGACCTGCGGTTCCAGTTACAAAGAGGGTGTCTCTAATCCCCGAACGCCCCCCCACCGCGAATTCTTAGAGAAATGGTCAATGTTCAGGGCATAATTAGCTCTAGTCCGACTGCCAGGGAGACTATAGGATTAAAGATATGATGCCCACTTTAGGTTTAACTTTTAATTCGTTGCTTTTGCAGTTCCAGAAATGTTGGTGATTCTTTTTTTCTTTGCATTCTTTCTAAACCCTACATAGGAAATGTCAAAGAATTACGACTGTACAAGAAACTTTGACTTTTACCAAAGAACTAAACTTTAATAGAGAAGTAAAAGGCTTTATATATTACTAACTTTAATAATTCGGATATAGCCCAAGTAGAAGAAAACCCTTCTTTGTGGGGATGTAAAATCAATTTACTTACATTTTGCCATTAGTTCACAGTGATACGTAATTTACAAATAAATAATGCACTTATCTTTATTCAGTTACGTAAAGTTTATACATATCTTAATAAAAATTTGATAATTTATTACTCTAACGTCCTTTTCGAGCTTCCTGGGTGAAAATGCAAAAGTATTTTGTCGTGTACCATTGTGGAACAGGCAACATATAGCTGCCTTCCTGAAGCTAATTCAGTGCATTAAATGTAAACAATTTATTCCTTTGAACTTTTCCTTTAACTGATAATCTTTATTAACTATGTAAAAGTCATTGAGTTTTATTGTTGTGCCGACGATGACACAATTCCAAGTTTTCAAAGATTCATTATCCTACTTTAAAAGATAATTGGTTTGTTGTCCCAGTTCTTTTACATTCCAGGTAGTTGTGCCGACCTTTAAATCAACAAGCCTCGTCGAAAGCTGGAGAATCATCACGATATTGCGCTGAATTAAGGTTAAAATAGTGTTTACTACCACTTATTAGTTATTTTATTATTGAAAAGCAACGTATCTTGTAGATCCCCGAATCTTTTACTATCCAGATAGCTGCATTGACCTTTACATCACCAAGCCGTATCAAAAATTTAACAATAAACATCATGGGGTCATGCTAAATTAAGGCTAAAATCACTTTATGACCATTTAATAACTATTTTTTAGCAAACTTCGAGAATTCCAATTCAACATACTATATAATTATTTAATTGATGTGCACTTGTAAGGCCTTCAGTGTTAGTGACCGTCTTTCAATGGTTAATGGTTCTATTATAGGATTAGATCAAAGGGACGAATTCTGCCCCAACTTTCCAAACTTGCTTCCAGATGCTGGTAATGACTTTACAAACTAGCTTGAACTGCCGTTAAATTCTTAAGGGGATGCATAAGTGCATGGACAGGCAAAGAATATGCATTGGGAATCCTCTTGTCAACAGCGATTAGGCCTTTTCTTAACGGTTTTTCTGCAACTGTCCGGACAGAAAACATGCGAACGTAAATCCAAACTTTTCACTAAAATCTCGATTATGTGGGAAAAGGGTGATTAAAAACCGCAATCCTCACAGTTATGCAGCGGGGCAGTAAAAAGCAATACAGTCGAACCCCGTTATAACGAACTTTAAGGGACCAAAGGTTTTGTTCGCTTTATCCGGTGATTCGCTATATCCGAACCGTTTAGAAAAATGCAAGAGTTCACAAAATGTAAAACTCATTAGTTGCAATGTGTATTCAATAAAGATGTATTAAAAAATTATAAAATCTATTAAATATGATCATTAATGAATTAAATCAACTAAAACCGATTACATTAAACTGACACACTACTAATTAAATTACGTAAAATAGGAAAACGGTGGGACCAAAATTTTCGTTCGTTATATACCGGGTTTGCTATAACGGGGTTCAACTGTAATTAATGATTGCAAAATTTACAATAAAGTAAAGGGATTAGTATTTTATTAGGAGTTTTACAAACTCTCCTTTAAATTAGTAAATTTTATAAGCTTTTTGTAAATACGAGAAGCCATTATTTAACAAAGGCCGATGACCTAGTGTTGATTCATTCATTCACAAATCTCCACGTAACTTTTAATGCGTAAATATCTCTCATTAATTCAGTAATCTTCACGAAACATTAAAATTTTTAAGTCTCCTTCATTATTCGTAAATCTCCAATTTAATTCACAAATTTTCTTCCTCAATTCCCAAACCTACAATTTAATTAACAAATCTCCCCGAACCTGCTGTTTAACCTCTATTTAACCGAATACAAATATTCTTTAAATCGAAGTTTAATTCATAGTTATCAGATTCAGGACAATAATTTTTGGGGATCATATTATATCTCAACTGCGCTTGATGCCAAAATCGATATCAATTCGGTGTTTATCTACTATAATAATGGCTATCAATAAAAAATGACACCAAAGTCCTAATAAAATCCGTTTCAAAAGAAATATTAAAATTCATTGTCTCTCAGTCCTGGAAACCATTCTTTAAGATGAAGATTCTTATACACGAATTCTTATTCGAATTTTATCCGAGAGTAGCAAAACAAATTCAGGAAATCGTGAAATTAGTTCAGTGGAGGCATTCTACTGTACTCGTCTAAAAGGAAGATAAACAAAAGTTTTGTTTAAAACATGGAATATTTGCAACTTACTCGATTCTATCAAGGAGAAAACTCATGTTTGTACAGGCAAAATGATGAAAATAAAGAAAAGCAGTTCTTTGGTCTACTTTGCGAAACAACATCAGAAAACGTACAATTTCAAGAAATATGTTTACGAAAAAAGATATGGTGGTAATCCGTAGGATTCAATCTAATCTGTAAATTGCCTCCTCTATTTGATGTATAAAAATGTCGGTAGTTTAAGCATAAATTTCTCCAATTAATTCTTAAATTCTTTGAGAAACCTATTTTCAAGGAATGAAACTCCTAGTTTTGTAAGGGTATTGCTTTTTGGATGTTTCACTTTTTCAAATACATAAATAAAGCCTAATTGTAAAGTTGTTGAGATACCTGGATTATATAAGCTGAACAGTCAAACAGTTTTATTGTTCAATAGCTTTACTTCATGGTAATTGCTTAACTTTCTGTCTAAATTTGTTGAGATATCTGGATTACATACGCTGAAAGTCAAACAGTTTTATAGTTTAATAGCTTTACTTCATGGTAATTTCTTAGCTTTCTGTCTAAAGTTGTTGAGATACCTGGATTACATAAGCTGAACAATCGAGCAGATTTATAGTTTAATAGCTTTACTTCATGGTAATTTCTTAGATTTCTGTCTAAAGTTACGAAATCTATTAGGATTTGTATTTAACGTGCATACATATTAACTTTACCTCCTTGACTTTAGGGTTGGTTGGTTGACTGAGAGCACTACAGTCATTGCTACATTTTTTGCTACAGAGGGCTAGTAAAACCGGGACCTACTGGTTAAAGACGATTCCGAAAGGCTACAAACACCCATGCCAATAGTGGGATTCAAACCCATAGACTCTGGTACCGAATGCCAGTGTCATTCGACAATCGCCCTTGACTTCAAGGATATGTAATATGTTAGCATGTTATGAAATGTGTACATACATATTCCAATGCTTCCATGTTTTAGACAAGGCCCGACATAGCAACTAAGACCTTCCGCAGTTGTTTCCCTGCTGGTGAATATGCTGCCACCACAATTTAGACCGAGTATCGTCAGGGGTGATATCTGGGGAGATCGTAACCTCAAGGAGGGAAATTTTTGTCATTAAATCCATTAGATTAGATATAATAGTTTATAGTCAAGTAAATTGCATTTAGAGGGTTATTTGTTGTTCCTAATGCCTCCTGGCCCGGAGTTTCAGACAAGGTTCATATAGGTTTCAGACTGAGTAGTGCGGCTCAGGTTTATAATAGCACCACAAGGGTCGGAGTCCGACTTGGCTAGGTGCCAACACAATTTTGACCGAGCAACCCCAGGGGCGACATCTGAGGGGGGGGGGGAGGGGATCGTACCTTCCGCACCCATTGACTTCATAGAAGGGCTTTCCGGTCTACGGATTTAATGTGGCCATATCCGGCCTAGACACAAAGGTATTTAACGGTGCTTGTCGGGATTCGATCCGCGCACCCACAGTACCGAAAGCCGACGAGCTACCGATAAGCTACCTCGGGTCCACATTTAGAAGTTTTACTGGTTTTGTAATTATTGAGTGTTGAGCATTAAACCACGGTGTTGAATTCGAGTTCAGGAAAACACCGTTTAACATGGCCACTAGGTTCCTAAAAAATGCCAAGTTATGCGAAATGTTACACTAATGAATGAGCTAGTACAAATAACAAGCTAGGTTTCAAAAATTACCAAAATTTTACTATTTAATTTTTATAACTAAGAGAGATTTATTTATTAAAATAGTCAACAATTGATCAAAAGTATGAAGTTGGATTTTTCTTCTTTCATGTAATGTTTTTCATATAAAAGAGTCTGTAAGGATTAAATTTTCATTTGAATCTCACGAGAAAATGTGTGGAAGATGTTTTAGCCCTTTAAGTTTGCAGAAAAAAAAGTTTGTTTCTCGAGTACTTACTCGTATTTTATTTTTTAATAAAATTTAAAAAAAAGTTTTTTTTCTCTTCAGGAAAGTATCGGGTGTGATTGGGACGTTCAAGTTATTTTTTATCGCTAAAACAATTATAGTCATACAGGGTTCATTAGAAGCGACAGATTATCCAAATCTGTGCGGAAAAGAAGACGGAAGCAAATTAATGCCTAGCAAAAACTGCCGAAAGAAAAATATTCTCG
The DNA here is from genome assembly GCA_907164885.2 of Dolomedes plantarius. Classification (NCBI taxonomy): domain Eukaryota; kingdom Metazoa; phylum Arthropoda; class Arachnida; order Araneae; family Dolomedidae; genus Dolomedes; species Dolomedes plantarius. The sequence continues at coordinate 154,260,827 of OU015496.1, read as the reverse complement.
CAAGTACTTAAAGCGAAGTAGTTACTTTCTATTAAAAGTTTCACTTTTTAATAAAAAGTTTTATTGATTTTTATAAGTTTATCACATTTTACACTTCTATTGTGACTTTCTCCGGTTGTCTCCTTTAAAGACCACTTTAAGCGTTTTTATCACGTGTTTTGTTGTACGGAGATTCCTCCAATTTTCAAACCGTGTTTAAGAGAAACCATGAGTAGGCATTACGTGTTGAACGGGGGTTGTCTGTACATATTTCATGCTACCTAAAGTTTACTACTTAGGGCCTGTTCACATAGGAGTCCGGTAGCGGAGCGTTAAAGTATTGAAATATATTTAACCAATGACAAACCGCCTATGATTGGTTTATTTTCGTCTCAACGTCATCTTTCCTTTAACGCTCCGCTACCGGACTCCTGTGTGAACAGGCCCTTACACCGAGTTCGCTATATACCGGGTTCGCTATAACGGGGTTCGACTGTAAGGCCTTCTCTTAGGTGAAGGCCTTCTTTTAAGGCCTTCTCTTAAGGTGAAGCTGAAATATATCGGCCAGTTCTCAGAAAGGCCAATCAAGAATGGTGTGGAAACCTCTCCGTAACCGTAAACATATATTAAATAAATTTTGAAATCATAGTTAAACATCCTTGCTATAGACTCAGAATATATACAGTCGAACCTCCATATATCGAAGTAGAAAAATGAGCGAAAAAAATTCGATATATAGAATTGAGCTTAGTCTTATCATAATTCTCCTAAAAAAAAAAAAAAAAAAAAAGCTAATTTTCGTATACGAAACTCCATTTCTAATTTATATGCGAATCCCATTAAATGAAAGTGAATAACTAAAAAATGAATTAATATGAAAGATTTATTGATTACTACATATCTTTAAAAAAACAATAATGCAGACAGTGGTTACAATGATCACAGTTACATTCTTTAAAAAAAAAACCTACGAATATCTTGCTGAACAATTAGTTTTGCGGAAAGTTCAAAGAAATATTCGTATTTATTCAGTCCACTAAATACTTCATCAGGGACATTATCCGCGAATTGAAGTCCACGACGTATTGTTTCAAATGCCAAAAAATGGGAGATTTTATTCTAAAGTGGAATAAAATCTCCCAATTTGTCTTGAAAAAAATTTCGATATATAGAGATTTTTTCGATATATAGAAACAATTTTTCTATGTAATGAGCATGGAGATTTGCTAAGAGTTCGATATATAGAAAATTTCGATATAGGGAAGTTCGATATATGGAGGTTGGTCTGTATATATATATATATATATGTGTGTGTGTGTGTGTGTGTGTGTGTGTGTGTGTGTATGTATGTATCCCATACATGTGTGTATGCATGGGAGAGGGCGCACAATTTATTCAGTTATTAATGAATTGAAAACAGCTACCAGGCAATCGGATTTAATTTACTAAGAAGCAATAAAAGAGAGGTCATAATTTAATCTCTCTCGGAAATTTCCCGCTCTATTTCATGTGTGGACACAATGGCTAGGAGGGGGAAACATCCCGATTTCTTCCTAGTCCATTTGCTTAACATTCGATAACCACAGATCCAGCTTAGTACATATTGTCTGCGGTATAGGAACCACAATACTAGCAAAACGCCAGATAATCTTGCGGCGGCAGAGCTTAGACTATATAAATAAATCAGTACAATGGATCCCCTTTGGATTAAAGATCGGCCCCACTGCTGAGGGGTCTATTCGATTCGCTTTTAAAAACAAGCTTCTTGATTCCAGTAAATCGGTATCGAGGAAAATAAAGGTTAAGTTACCAAAGTAGAAATAGGAGAATGTTTGAAAGAGCATTATACCTTACATATTTTGCAGGACGTATGGGAAGTTAAGTTCGGAATACACGCTATGTGAATTTCCACGTCAAAAAGCCTCCGGATTTGGCAGATGGATTTCAAAAAAGTTCTCCAAATAAGTTATTTACTTTTGCTGCAGGATAAAATATGGACTTATATACACCGAAAGCAGACAAATTCAACAACAAAGAAATTTCTGCTTGCGAAATAAAGCTTATTTTTAAAAGATATCTGCTTGAAATGGAAAATAAGGTAGCCAGAAAGTACAGAAAGTACAAGCATATACAGAGAATTCTGTAAATGTAAAAGATTTGATATTATGTAATCAGTGTACCAGTTGACATCACAAATCTCCAATAAGAATGTTAAGCTAGCGGGGATTTTTCTGCCCATTCTTTTTCTTATCACAGATTAGTAAATGCATAATTTTGAGTTACGCTTCTGCATATGAAGGTAGATGTTAAAGTAACTGGCCCACAGTTTTTCAAATTTAAAAATTGTCCATGGTTATTTTTGCAGGATATTTATTTATTCATGTCTTTCGTCGCGAAATTAAATTTGTGCTGTCGAACCTCGTTATAATGAACTTCAAGGGACCAAAGGTTTTGTCCGCTTTATCCGGTGGTTCGCTATATCCGAACCGTTAAGAAAAATGCTAGAGTTCACAAAATGTATAACTCATTAGTTGCAATGTGTATTCAACAATGATGTACTAAAAAATGATAAAATCTATTAAAAATGATCCTTAATGAATTAAATCGGCTAAAATCAATTACATTAAACTGACACAATACAAAATAAATTACGTACAACAGGAAAACGGCGGGACCCAGAATTTTCGTTCGTTATATCCGTGGGTTTGTTATATACCGGGTTCGCTATAACGGGGTTCAACTGCATTTAAAAAATTATAAAATCTTTTAAAATGATCATTAATGAATTAAATCGACTAAAATCGATTACATTAAACTAACATATTACTAATTAAGTTACGTACAATAGGAAAACGGCGGGAACAGAATTTTCGTTCGTTATATCCATGAGTTCGTTATATACCGGGTTCGCTATAACGGGGTTCGAATGTACTTTTAAAAAACTTGAAATAAAAATATTTTTGAGAACTTTGCTTTTAAAAGGCTATTTTCAAATTCAGAAAACAATAATATGCATTTTCTCATCTGTGTTCCTTATAACTAAACATTACGGTTAAAGATGTGCGATGTCATCTGATATGTCGGGTTATTCATCGGCGTGATAATGTCACTGAATACACAAAAGTTCCCAAAGTGTGCTCGTAGGAATCCTAGGGTTCCGTCTATAAAAAGTGATTTGTTTAGATCAGGGAAGCTCAAACTGTGGGTCGCAACCCACACGGGGGTCGGGGAAAAAATCGGAGGGGTCGCGGAAAGATTTAAATAAAATAATATCATTTGGATTATTAATTAAAATAAGGCTCTAAAATTTCTATAATCACATATTTTTATTATGTTTATTTATATTTTGCTATATGTTTAAAAAATATATAATATTAGCTGAATACCCGTGCTTCGCTACGGAGTACATTCAAATTAAATACAACGGTCAATGTAAGCAATTAATGCCAAAAAAAATATATAAAAAAATCGTAACGAATATTTATATAGACAAAATAAGGTAGAAGAAAATATTCAAATTAAATACAACGGTCAATGTATGCAATTAATTTGTATGTTTAATATCCATAAAACATACTAATTTGAATTAAATTCTTAAAAACTTCCATCTCAATTAGTCTAGTGATTAAATTTTATCTTTTACGGTATTTTAATATTTTTTTGTAGATTTATTTCGTTGTTATGCACGTGACGCAAAATTAGTTGAAAGTATCCCAAAAAGAAAAGAAACCCCGTGATCAGCATTTAATAAATTAAATTCTAAAAATTAATCTTTAAAAATTCACGGAATAAAAATTCACGGATTAAAAATTCAAGGAATTTTTATGATCTTCTTCTTGATATAAATTTTATAACCCTCAAATTATTATTTTACATAAAAACTTACAAAAAGTTACAAAAACAGCTTAAAAATTTAATTTAAAAAATGTAAGAAGAATTTTTCAAAAATCTTTCTTAGTGCACCCTACCCCCTACACTATAAGAAGAATCGCCATGCAAAATTTCCGCCCTTTAGGTCCAGAGGTTTGTCTGTGCGTTATCTGTCAGTCAGTCAGTCAGTCAGTTACTGAACTTTATATATATATAGATGATATTGTTAAATAAGGTATTAGACAGTCTCACAAGGCTCTACTTAGACTCACCTTACTCATTAATTATTTTCTACTTTAGTTTTATATAAATAAATAAAGTTTATAATTTTCAGTATTTTAATATAAACTTACAATCTTGAAATCATGTTCATTTTTAACTTTTAATTATCGTTAATTTTTACCTAAATGAAATACATATCTATATATTTAAGTTGCTAAGCCGATTCTTTGGGCAGTCCGTGAGAGAAAATTACTGCATCAATTTACTTCATTTTATTCTTAAATGAAAGATATTAATCCAGAGATGTGTCAAATTTGTATTTTGTAACTGCAATTTCTATTAATTAGAGATAATTTACAATTAAAAATTCCTTTCTACGCATGCTCAGTGACATCTTTAAATCTGGTTTCAGATACTCACTAAGCACGAGGCCGCATAAACATATTAATTTGTTTCTGCGCATGCTCAGTGACATGTTTAAATCTGGCCTTAGATACTAACTAAGCACGAGGCCGCTTAAAAACGTTAATTTGTTTATTCCAAGGAATCTCTCTAGCTCTCTGTCTACCATTTTTATTTTTAATTATGTTTGTAAGATATAGAATTAAACCTGACGGAAATTGATTATTTAGCACTGTTGAGTAACCCTATTTCTTTTTACTGGGTTCAATTGTAACTTTTTAAAATGTATTTCTTTATTCTTAATAGTATGATTTTCAACATTTGGCAATGATCTGTTGGGTATAATTTGTGTATGAGTACGTTTATATACTATCCAGCCGTCATGTTTTGACGGGTACCAACTAATATTTATTATTTTTTATATATGGAGTTTTTGTCACAAGAGATTTGTCAGAAACAAGTACAGAAGGTTAGCAGGACATTTCTTTATTATGCAAAGTAAATATACACCGAAAACCAACAGTTCATTGATTTTTAAAATAGTTTTTTAAAAAATTTGATACTATCATGAATTTTTATTGGAGGGTCGAGTGATTTTTTATTGAAAGAAAATGGTTCGCTGTCGAAAAAAGTTTGCGCATCACTGGTTTAGAGAATTATGGTCAACTTTTGCTACACAAAGGCTAATTTGACCGGGACCTACAGTTTAAAATCGACTACAAATGGCTTTAAATCTCAGTTTATCAAAATGAAAAATAAAAGGATGGATAAAATTTTATAAAATATAATTGCATTCAAGACAGTTTAACATAGAGTAAACATTAGATGCTAAAATACATTTAGATTTGCGAAACTAAAGTCTGCTTTTTGTTCTTGTGTGTTCGAAAGTCCTTTTTTGTGGTTCAACAATACTTCGTTTCGTGTTAAATCTTTTTGTAACCATGCTTAACTGCTGAAGTCAGACCATACTTCCATCGCTTCCTATTAGAGTGTTTCTCTTCATTTATTGTCAAAAAAGTTACAAAATCACCGAAATTTCTCACGCAGAATACGCCAGTTTTTTTCCGTGAGAAAACGATGACATCATTCACAAAGAATCGCGAAAGAGAGAGAGAGAGAGACTGAAGTTTCAACTTTACGCTCTTTTCTCAAACAAAGTGAAAAACGACCCTCGCCGCATTCGCAGAAACATGTGCAGTGAAGATGCACGAGAAATAAAAGCGACGGAGATAAATCAACGAACCGAAATCAAGGACCCGGCAAGACTTGATACACTTTCCTGTACTACTCCGGTGAATGCATGGAAATGCGTAGGAGAGGATGGAGGAAATGCATAGAGAGGGGACAAGGAGTTTTTACGCCTTTTTGACTAAAGGACTACTTCCCTTACGTTGAAGGGGGACCTTTTTTTTGGTGGTTTTCTTATAGTAATACACCCCCGTCTGGGGGAGGGTATGAATGAAAGGAACATGTAGGAAACTTGGGAGTGAAACTTATTTTCAATACATGCGCAGACGCTCTTGTACCGTTTTGTATAAGATTTATTATAAAATATACTATAAATATAGAACCTGACAGTTCAGACAACTATTTTAAGGGAAATCCAATTTCATTTTTCTTGTACCTGAATTATAATTATTAGAATGAGACGACAGTTAGAGAATAGTGATAAATATCGGAAAAACTCAATGCGAATGGAAATGCTATGTCAAATTTATTAGCAAACAAACAGGTGCAAAGGGTGGCAGTGAAAGAAGCTAAACGAACACAAAACTAACTGCTGATGGAAACTGAAATATAAAAACTCTATTAGCACTGTTTTTTTCTTAAGCAGCTCTAACGGAGTGTCAACAAATAAAAAAGGTTTAGAGTTCATTAAATTAATTCAAATTTAAAAATTTATTTATCGAATAAATCTCGTTCTCTAATTTACAATCTATTTAAATGATATATAGATCAGGAAAATAAATGAGATTAGGACCACTGTCTCTCGCTAAAAGTTCCAAGGTGGTGAAATAAAATTAATACATTGGTTATTATAGTAGTTAACTCTGATATCATATTTGCGTCTATAAAGAATGAAATTAATAAGTGCATACGATCATAATTATAGAATGAAAAGTTAGTTTGAGAAAATTATCCGATTTTAAAGCCATTTAGCACAAGCAAAAATGCAGTATTAAAATATTTTATACACATAGGTGCAAAATGCTGATCCAACAATAAAACAATATATAATTAAATGAAAACATGAAAGAGCTGACAAAAGAAGAAAATTAAGGCTGCTGTACACTAACACTATTGGGTTCGCTTACCTCAATGTTTACCTACGGAGAAAATGTGTCCAAGGATTGCCGACTTGGATTTAAAGATTTTTTTTTAAAATGTACTCCATAATAGAGAAAGAAATTTTACACCTTGGGGCATTTTTCGATTTTTTTAAATGCAAATAATATTTTAAAATTTAAATTATTCAGGGAAAAAGTATGGTGTAGTGTGTTTTAAACGCTCGTCAATTCCTTTGGGGGACGACATTTATAAAATGAATCCTGTTGCAAGGTGCAAAAAAGTTCAGGCTATCTGAAAATACCATTTGTGTTGGATCAGCAGCATTTATGTAGCTGTAAATAGTAGACAAATTTTCTCCATGGGTCAACATTGAGGTGAGCGAATCTAATAGGGTTAGAACACAGTAGCCTTAGTAAAAAAAGGGGTAAATCAAATGAGTATTTTTTTAAGAACTGAATGAACTGCTGAGGAAAGAAGGCTAGTTAAAATGTCCTATTTTGCTGATGTTGTCATTGTTGCTTCTTCCATGTTTCTATAGACTACCCATTCTGGCTTCACATAACTATGTAATACTAGCTAAATACCCGTGCTTTGCTACGGAGTACATTAAAATTAAATACAACGGTCAATGCATGCAGTTAATGCCAAATATATATATATATATATATATATATATATATATATATATATATATATATATATATATATATATATATATATATATATATATATATATATATATATATTTGTAAAAAATCGTAAGGGATTTTTTTATAGACAAAATAATCTAGAAGAAATATTGAAATTAAATCTAATAGAACATACTAAAGAATATAGCACAATTAATATAGTACAGTTTGAGGAACATTTCTTTTACTGTATTTTAATATTTTTTTAGATAATGTCCAATCGTCTGCCGCATTAAAAAGAAAAAAAAATTGTCAATTTATTTCGTTGTTATGCACGTGACGCAAAATTAATTTAAAGTATAACAAAAAGAAAAGGAACCACGTGATCAGCATTGAATAAATTAAATTCTAAAAATTAATCTTTAAAAATTCATCAGAAATCAGAAAATGGAGGTAAATATTCGAAAAAGATTTCATTTTAAAGGAATTTTTATGATCTTTCTCGTGATATAAATTTTATAACCCTCAGATTATTATTTTAAATGCACACTTTAAAGAATGTTACAAAAACAGCTTAAAAATTTAATTAAAAAAATATAAGAAGAATTTTTCAAAAATCTTAATTAGTGCACCCCTACACTATAAGAAGAATCGCCATGCAAAATTTCAGCCCTTTAGGTTCAGCGGTTTGGTCTGTGCGTTGTATGTCAGTCAGTCAGTCACTCAGTTACGAAACTGTTTTATATATGTATTGCACTAGCTGAAAACTCGTACTTCGCTACGGAGTACATTCAAATTAAATACAACGGTCAATGTATGCAATTAATGCCAAAATATATATATATATTTATAATAAATACAACGATCAATGTATACAATTGATGTAAAAAAAACGAAAAAATATATTTATAAAAAAATTGTCACGGATATTTTTATAGACAAAATAATGAAGAAGAAAATATTCAAATTTAATCTAACAGAACATACTAAAGAATATAGTACAATTAATATAGTACAGTTTGAAGAACATTTCTTTTACTGTATGTTAATATTTTTTTGGATAATGTCCAATTGTCTGCCGCATTAGCAAAGAAAAAAAAATATTTTTTTGTCTATTTCGTTGTTACGCACGTGCCGCAAAATTAGTTTAAAGTATTACTAAAAGAAAAGAAGCCACGTGATTAACATTTAATAAATTAAATTCTAAAAATTAATCTTTAAAAATTCATCGAAAATCAGAAAATGGAGGTAAAGATTCGAAAAAGATTTCCGTTTAAAGGAATTTTTATGATCTTTCTCGTGATATAAATTTTATAACCCTCAAATTATTATTTTAAATGCAAACTTAAAAAACTTACTAAAGCAGCTTAAAAATTTAATTTAAAAAAATCTAAGGAGAATTTTTGAAAAATCTTTCTTATTGCAACCCTTCACTATAAGAAGAACCGCCATGCAAAATTTCAGCCCTTTAGGTCAAGCGGTTTGGTCTGTGCGTTGTATGTCAGTCAGTCAGTCAGTTACAGTACTGTTTTATATATATAGATAAGACGTCATCATGGAAATGCTTATTTCAAGAATGACGTTATGTTTTATGGATTTGATCACGAACTTTTCAATATGTAGAATCGAAACTGGGCTGAAACAAGGGTAATACATCGTTTTCGGATGTCTCGAATGGCTGCGTCTACTCATGAGGGGAGAAAGGTAGATCAGCCAAATTTCGATCTTACGATAGAAAAGATCTTTGATCATTATTCCGTCGTTTTCTTTTCTACCTTCCTTTTCAAATAGAATTAACCATTAACTTGACCTTAAACTTGACCTTAAACTTGAAAACCGTAACTTGAATGTATTTTGTGTGATTAAGTGTGTGGAAGTGTACATTTATCTGTACACATAGATGCATGAAGTTTTCTAAATTTAAAGAACTTTTTCGTGTAAAGTAGTATACACTCAAACCTGTTTTTGTGCAGTGGATAGGGACTGCATAAAAAAAACGCACAAAAAAATCACGCAAAAAAAAAAAATACTGAAAAAAACTTAAAATTTTCATTTAGTTAATTTCTTACTTAATTTACTTAATTTCTCTCTTTTTCTCAATTTTTATTCATATTATGTATTTTCATGGATATTTGTTTTATATGCCGCACACAAAAAATCGTACAAAAATAATAGCACAAAAAAATCGCACAAAAAATGCTCAATAAACTTTAAATTTCCATCTATTTAATTTATTACTTAATTTAGTTCATTTCTTACTTTTTCTTACTTTTTATTCATATTATTTATTTTCAGGGACATTTTTTATTTATTCCGAATAGAAAAAAATCGCACAAAAACAATAGCACAAAAAATTGCACAAAAAATGGCCGCACAAAAACAAGTTTGATTGTAATGTCAAAGCATCAACTGAAATTTTCCTCTGGCAAATAAACATTACCAGAATAGTTTTACTGTGATCTAATAACCTTAATAATTTTGCTAGATGCATACTATCGAACAAAGATGACTGCTTCCTCAATATATAAAGAATTATAGTTATAACAAAAGGAGAGTTTCGATTCAAAGGTCATATTTTACTAGATTACAGTTACAAAATTCCCGCTCATGTTGCTAACCTGTTATTGGAATACAAATCAAGCAAAAGAGTTGCTTTCTTTCCTGTTCGAGAATAACTAATTTACACATCACTGGTAAAGAATAGGTGAAATATCGAGTTCCCAATTCTCAATATAGAGCGACTTCTAATCACATAATTTCTATTTATACCAATGAAATTTATTTTGCGTTTGATTCCTAACCTCTGTTTACAACGTAAATAATTACATGAGTAATTTATTGCATAATATTTGTTGGGCGAGAATAAATCATTTCCGCAATTTCTTCGTAAATATCTCTGTAGAGGAATTCAAGATTTTTGTCATGTTCGTGGATTTTTTTTTTTTTTTTTGCATACAGAAAAACTTCAGTTTTGTTAATCTATTTTAGTTAGGTTTTAACTTTCCAATAATTTTTTTTTGAATAAGCGCCATTTTCCTTTTGATAATTTTTAAGTAGAAATCAAGTAAATTGGTAAAAGAATATAAATTTAATTGAAGAGGTTACAGATTAAAAAAAAAAGGAAGAGATAGAGATAAAATTAATTTTACTAGCACACATTTAGTCTGGATAAAAGTCTTAAAAAAAATTCATAAACTGTAACATAAATAATTTCATCCTACCTTAACCCATAACTAAACTAACCCATAGACTTATGTACAGTCTTTTATGTACCTGTAACATAAAAGACTGTACATAAACATGTATTATAACATAAAAGACTGTAAAGTTTTTACTGTAACATAAAAAAAATTCACCCTTCTATATCCCATTCCATTATCTTTCTCTATTCATGTTTCCTGGGCAGTTGAAACTGTGCGACAAAATTGTCATCCAGAATATAAATTTGTTTGGAGAGTTACAGATTAAAAAAAGGGAGAGGTAAAAGGTAAAATCCATTTTATTAGCACACATTTAGTCTTAGATAAAAGTCTTATAAAAATTAATAAACTGTAACATAAATAATTTCATCCTACTTTAACTCATAACTGTAACATAAAAGACTGTACATAAACATGTACTGCAACATAAAAGACTGTAAAATTCTTACTGTAACATAAAAAAAATTCACCCTTCTATATCCCATTCCATTATCTTTCTCCATTCATGTTTCCTCCTTAGGGCTACCTTGCGATTGGAGAAGCTAATACAAAATTTGAAATGCAAAAAATTATGTCTGGAATTATTGTTGGAAATTTTGGAGAACTGGAAAGAAAGCAGATTCGCAAATCTATCACTGCTATCACTTCATAGCAGTAGCTCCTTAGGGCTACCTTGCGATTGGAGAAGCTAATACAAAATTTGAAATGCAAAAAATTATTTCTGGAACTATTGTTGGAAATTTTGGTGAACTTGAAAGAAAGCAGATTCGCAAATCTATCACTGCTATCACTTGATAGCAGTAGCTCCTTAGGGCTACCTTGCGATTGGAGAAGCTAATACAAAATTTGAAATGCAAAAAATTATTTCTGGAATTATTGTTGGAAATTTTGGTGAACTTGAAAGAAAGCAGATTCGCAAATCTATCACTGCTATCACTTGATAGCAGTAGCTCTTTAGGGCTACCTTGCGATTGGAGAAGCTAATACAAAATTTGAAATGCAAAAAATTATGTCTGGAATTATTGTTGGAAATTTTGGTGAACTTGAAAGAAAGCAGATTCGCAAATCTATCACTGCTATCACTTGATAGCAGTAGCTCTTTAGGGCTACCTTACGATTGGAGAAGCTAATACAAAATTTGAAATGCAAAAAATTATTTCTGGAATTATTGTTGGAAATTTTGGTGAACTTGAAAGAAAGCAGATTCTCAAATCTATCACTGCTATCACTTAATAGCAGTAGCTCCTTAGGGCTACCTTACGATTGGAGAAGCTAATACAAAATTTGAAATGCAAAAAATTATTTCTGGAATCATTGTTGGAAATTTTGGTGAACTTGAAAGAAAGCAGATTCACAAATCTATCACTGCTATCACTTGATAGCAGTAGCTCTTTAGGGCTACCTTGCGATTGGAGAAGCTAATACAAAATTTGAAATGCAAAAAATTATTGCTGTGAATTAAAAATCCGAGTCTTGCGCACAAACCGTTTCATTCATTAACTCTCGCAAGTCCCATTCCGCTAACATTTTCTCGAGAAACGATGAAGTTTTACTTCAAAATCGAGCTACTAATTGCAGTAAGGCAACTTATAACACCTCTTTTATAGAATTACTGATTTAAAAAATTTTTTTTTTTTTTGGAGGGGGTAGTAGTTACACAATCCCTATTCATTTTCCTCTAATGGAATTTCCTCTTCCTTTCATTTTTCTCTAATGAAAATAAACGTAAATTGGAGTACAAATAAATTTAATTTCAGTAACCATTAATAAAAATTATAAGGTCAATGGCTAAAGTTACTGTTGTGAATAAATAATATGATTCTTGCATAAAAGTTTGATGCAATTTTTCGTTTTCTTGCCATTTTCGTTCTGTTTTCCCTTTTCGAAAGCAGTGCGTCAAATTTGCGCTCAATAATGTCTATAATCGTTCATTAAAAGTCTCGGCCAGATAAATAACGTCTCTTTAATCGGAATTAGCCTTGCGGGCTGCTTCTTATTAGTTCACTCACCTTCTGAAGCTCAACTCCCCAAAATTTCTCATTTGCATCCTAGTCTTGAAATACATTGCATTAACCACAGCGGCGAACACCATTTCTCTCTCTCTCTTTCTTTTCATCTAGCGTTCCTTTCAAAGAAGTTCTGGGAAATCGAATCTGCCCATGGAATTGTCGAGGAGTGCTCCTCATAAAGCGCTGTGAGAAAGCCGAAGCAGGGCATAAAGAAGGGATCTGAAAAATCGTCCCTGTCGAAGTAAGATTTCCTGTGGCAAAAGCACTTCGGCACTTGAAGATAAGATTTACCGCCGTGGTTTCTCGATTGCGGGGAGCGAAATAATGGGACAAACACAGAAATGTGAAGTTGGAATGGGACGAGTAGTTAGTGAAAAAAGGTAAGGTGATTCAGTTTCTCTTTAGTTGAAGGGGGAGGGAGAAAGAGGAGTTTTAAATAACTTTCAAGCTAGGGGACTATGCTGTACTTTTTACCTATAACTTGTGATGAGCACAATCCCTTAAATCATTTCTTAACCTTTAGCTTACTGGACCCATTTTTCCAATTACCTCATTAGAACGGGAAATTTAATACCCCTTTTATAAGAACGGTCATTAAGGGGGTAATATATCTATCTATCTATCTATAAATAAATAAATAAATAAATATATATATATATATATATATATATATATATATATATATATATATATATACACAGTAGACGCTCGTTAATTCGAACTCGGTTAATTCGAACTTTCGGTTAATTCGAACTAATCCAAAGTCCCCCAAAAACTTGTATTGGAGTTAATGTTAAAAATATCTCATTAATTCGAACTAAATTTTTATCAATTCGGTTAATTCGAACTAAAAATTTGACAAAAAATTTTCTTTTTCCTCAATTAACGGAGAAAATACACGCTGTATTTATTATTTTGTGTGTCAAAATCACCTGTATGTTTTTTTCTATGTAAAGAGGCACATGCCCGCATTCCTAGACTATTGTATTTCCGCTAAACGTTAGTGGCTATTGTCCTTATAAGTGCTTAACGGACAAAACGATTTTTCGTTATTTGTATCGATTTTCTTAGAATTTCAGAAAAACCAGTCTTACTACAGATTCTAGGGAGCTGCGTCAGTTATGCCTGCAGTGCAGGCAAGTTAATGTGATCTAGTTTTTCTTTCTCAGTGTGTGATGTGAAAGTTTAAAAATTCGGGATGTCTACGCGTGGAAAGTACAAAACCCTAATTTTGGAGACAAAGGTAGAAATTTTAAAGAGAGTAGAGAATGGCGAATGTAAAACAAAGTTAGCAACTGACTATGGAATTGTCTATTGGAAGAAAAAAAATATATCTTGTCAACTTATTTGAAAAACAAGGAGTTAATTTTAGATTCATGGGAAAAATCAAAATTTGCTAGAGGAAGGAAACGCATGATAAATGCATCCCAAGAATATCTAGAAAAAGCTCTACTGCTATGGTTCCAGGATGTTAGATCTCGAAATTTTCCGATAAATAGACCCCTAGTGCTGACGAAGGCTGATGAATTGGCAAGTCGAATGGGTATTGAAGATTTTAAATGCAGTGATGGATAGCTTTCTCGATTTAAGTCGAGGCACAATATTTCTTATCAAACTGTATGTGGCCAAAGCTCTGATGTAAACGAAGACGTATGCACTAATTTCGGTAGGAAACTGCCAGGGCTTTTTTCTACTTACCTGCCGAAAGATATTTTTAACGCGGCCATAATGGACAAAACCATAATGGACTCTATTAAAACTCTGCAAGCATTTATTCAGATGGAACCTTCCTCTGAAAATGAATTGAAATGTTTACTTCAAATCGAGAAGTTGGCTGAACAATGTAGGCATCATAAACAAAACCAAGCATTCACTTTACAGTTGTTCCCCAAAGTGCAATTCGTATTTTTAATTAAAGTTTACTTTCTACTGAATATCTTTTGCTTCATTTTATGATTAAGGCAAGTCTGTATTGCTTTTTAATATGTTAATTTTAGATAACATAGTATAATATATTTTCTGGGGTTATACATACTAGGAGATTTTTCTTCTTCAGTGATGCACTTTTAAAGTTATATATTTTCTCTTAACATCGGATAATTCGAACTTTTTTCCGAGAACCTTTGAGTTCGAATTAACGAGCGTCCACTGTATATATATATATATATATATATATTGGGATATTCTTGGGTAACATGCTATCCCAACCCGTAAGGAAAACGTTAATAATCCCCGATAATGCGGCAAAATTTGGCTTTTTATTATGTTATAGTTCAATGATTCTCAATCCGTGTGTGGCGGCACTTCAAGGTGCTGTGAGATCGGCCAGAGGCACCACGAATTTTTTATTTTCCAAACAAAAAATTTTAGTAAGGCCCACTTAAAATTAATATGAAATTAAGCTGAATTAATTACCCTCACATCCAGCAGATAGTAGGACAAATCGATGTACTCGTTGCTGTGGATGAATTAGCTACCCTCACATCCACAACAGTTAGCTTTGATATCAAACATTTGTGCTCTAAGCATCCATTGCAAGTCTCACATTGTTAGAACAAAACTCTTTTTAGCGATTTCCATTGTTGTCCTCTAGTGTAATATGATTCTGAATCACATAGCTATTTTTGAAACTGTAATAATAGATCCGATTCTAGTGTCTGTTACTTATATCTTTCAATCTATATCTATGAAACGCGTAGGTATGCGGCACAAAAATCAACGATATTTCTACACTCCGAATGGCAATGGCTGCAACTACCAGATGTAAACATTAGCGGCCGCCCGCAATTTGCAACCATGTGTCAACATGGATTTATGCACTAAATGCTCGAAAGCGAGCTGCACGATCAAGTGAAAATTGGGAACAGTCTCAAGAAAGAAAGCGGAGAAAAAATTCATTAAGAGAGAGCATAAATGATCGCGAGGTTAGGCTTAATCGTCGCCGGCCTAGCAACCGACAGCCAGTAATAGTTAATGTTCTACACTTTTTTCAGTACTCGCTGAATGTTTACTCTATTTTATAACTGAAGAAATTTTCCTAACAATTTATTATTTGATATATGATTAAGTGTGGATATCTGCATTGTCAACAGTACATACAGAGAGTGATGTAATCCACACTATATTTTAGAACTTGCTGAATTTTTACTCCATTTTTTAAGAAAAAAAAGTTTCCCAACAATTTCTGAAAAATAGTACATACAGAGAGAGATGTAATTTTTAAAATCATTGGTGTTGGGTTTCTCAGTCTCATCTTTACCTCTGTTTTGAAATAACGGAAATTGTCATTTTTTAATCACGATATTTTTGAATCAGCCTTATAGAGAATACCCCTTAACAACGTATATTTATGATGACAGGTAATTGTAACATTCCTTACATATGTTACTTTCAGTTGGGTTGTTTTGCAAAAGAAAATATAAAACTAAAAGCGACCATGCTGGTCGCGCAGCGTCTAGTACTTTAATAAAATCAGCAGTGTAGTAAGTGCTTATTTGAACTTAAATTTAACACTAGTTGGTACCCGTTAAAACATCACAGCTAGATAGTAAATAAATGTCCTAATACACAAATTATACTCAACACATCATTGTAAAATGATAAAAATCATAATAATGCGCATAAACAAACTAATGGCCTCGTTCTTAGTGAGTATCTAAAGCCAGATTTAAAAATGCCACTGAGCATGCGCAGAAAGCAATTTTTCAATTGTAAATTATCGCTAATTAAACAGCGCAAAATAAACAATTTCCATCAGTTTGAATCTTATATTTCACAAACATAATTATCATAAAAATAGAAATGGTAGAGAGAGAGAGAGAGACTCCTCGGAATAAACGTATTTATCATTAAAACATGTCATTGAGCATACGCAGAAACAGTGAGTTTCTAAAGCCAGATTTAAACATGCCACTGAGCATGCGCAGAAATAAATTTTTAATTGTAAATTATTTAATTGTAACTTATAGAAATTTCGGTTTGACAAATCTACAGATTACAATGTTTCGTTTAAGACCAAAATGAAGTAAATTTATGCAGTAGTTTTCTCTCACGGACTGCCCCAAAAGTCGGCTTAGCAACTTAAATATATACTAGATATTCCTGAAAAATATTCCATTTTAATTCAATATTTAAAATACTGGAAATAAAATTCCAACAAGGGTGCCTCAAGTTTCTAATCCCATTCCCAAGGGTATCACAAACATAAAAAAGTTGGGAATCCCTGTTATAATACATAAATAGCAGTGGTTCAAAAATAACTATTGTGATAAAGATCAGGCTCTAGCTCTGGCAAATAGCTTGCAGTGATCACAGTCAAAAGTATTTTTTTCACAATTTACAGTCACTGCATTTTTTTTTTCGTTTCGGGGGGTTGTCAGGAACCAGAGAAAATTGGGAATAAGAAAAGGTGTTGCTCTTTCAATTTAAGGACCTCGATCGGTTTCAGTACAACCATCAGGTTTTGGTTACAGTCATACCTTTCTGCATTAATATAACAGGAGAATAAACATGTTTATATAGATAGTTATTATCATACGGAAGTGTTTAAAAAGTATGAGATTTTTAAAGTTAACATAATTTAATAAGAACATAAGAATTTCATAGTTAATTTTTGCACTGGCTAGAATCACGAATTTAGTACCCAATTACAGACAATAACGCAGAAATTTTACGCTAGTGTCCTCTTGAGAATAAATTTGTCAATGTTGTATCCTGATTTTCTAAAGAAGAATATATATTTTTTTTCCACTTAAACGTGGCCATAGTATATTTTGCATTATGGGATCAACTTTTTCAGATAAAGAAATTTTTGCTCACATTTCATCGAAATGCGCGCTGATAAAACTATAAACGCATGGAGTTAATATTTTTTAGCAGTATGTCCAGAAACTGATTTTACAATTTTAAAAATTTAAGCACACCGACTCCTTGCTATTTTACTAAAAAACATTACATTTATCCATTGATTAGATTTTATAAATTCTTCTTGCCCTTCATGATCAACAAACAACATTTACAAACAAAGTTTCAGTTTCCGCTTTACAGCCTGTCTTAAATTTTTTTAAGACAGCAAGAGTGGTCCCTTGTTGTTTAAAAAAAAAATTCAGATAGGTTTATCAAAATAAAGAAGTTTAAAAGGACTAAATAATCAACTGCGAGAAGAACTTAACTCGATTTATTTTTTCTAGTCTGTCAGTCCCCGACTTCCCCTAACCTATCAGATCGGTTAAGTACTATGAATTTAAAGCCTAATGGTCCGCGGGCTAAAGGACTATACCTACCAGTACAAAGCTGCTTGCTACTTATGCGTCCCATTTTGCATTTTAAAAGCTTTTATTTACAATTTTATTTTCCTCAGAAGTTCATAAATTCTAAAGAACCATGGATAATAAAATCCTTCACCGATCAAGTTGGCCTTATTGCACCTATCCGTTTAACCGAAACCCTCAAAGTCTTCCGCAATATTACACAGATTCAGCATCAACAGTAAACAAGAAGGATAATCCATGTAGCCAGCTGCATTTGATCAGACAGTTCTCCTATAACGTTATTAAGTCCATTTTGGCAAAAATGACAGGACAATCAAAAGAAAATCGTAAATCGCCTTTTGGAAGTAAGAATGCACTTTTTAGTAGCTATATTAACTTATTGTGTTGTGCTGTTATCAATGATGATTGTAACTTTTGCATGCAACGAATAGTCCCCTAATAGTTCAGCAGTTTAATAACCAGAAAGCTTAGTAGCGCCGGTTATTAAACTGCTAAACACAAAGGTACGATGTAGTACCTTTGTGTTTACCAGAGTAGGATGACTAGGAAAGCAAATTTTTAGTGAATATGTGGTAACAGAGGTGCATATTGGCTTATAAGGAAACCTAATATTGTTCAAATAAGATTGTCATTTTTTATGATCAGGGGGTAATCAAACGTTGAAGTTCTCTTGATACGCTGTTAACATCTACGCTAAACTAACGATTTTCAGTGCTGATTAATGTATGGGCTTTGCACGAGAAAAGCAAAAATGCAATTGATCCAAAAATAGGTCAGTCAACCATGCGAAACGAAACGCTAAGACTGTTTATATGAACTTCATATGCTGTTTTAAATGACGTTTAAAACAGCATATGAAGCAAAAATCTACAAAAGTCATCTAAGTAATTTTTAAGAGCAAAAATTACTTAGATTTTCAGATGGTCTTTAGTGAAAAGTCTTCGATGATGACATTCGAAAAGTTTGTATTTTATTTAACCCCTATAACAATAATTGGAAGCTCAATGTATGTATAAATGATTGTTTTCGGTGTTTCTACATGAGGATTTGAAACAGAAAGAGATTCTTCCCTAACGGGTGTCTCTTGCTTTAATGTTTCCTTTATTGGTGACAACAGAGAGTGCTTCGTCTTGCGAGAGAAAAGTTTCATCTTTAACATTTAAAGATGATTATTATGAGCTAAAATGTCTGAAGTAATATTTGTCAAACCCAAAACGTGACAAAGTAGGTTGCTGATTTCAAAACCACAAATGTTGTTTAAATTTACTCTTATACTTTTTTGCTATGAACATTTATATATGGCACCGAATACCTCTATTTTAAGTTGTCTTAAACTATTTAGGATTAGGTTCGGGTGTCGGCGCTACTAAGATTTTATTTTACATATTTATTTACTATTTACTTAAGGGTGATCGCCAAATTACTCGGAATTTTTTTTATGTTGCCCAGCTAACGCGGATTTCTTTACATATGCCAACTTTAAGTCTTTATAGCGATAGATTGGGATTTAAACAAACAAATTAACAAATATTTCCTCTGAAATGCTTAACTTTTAAATGATCAAACTTTATTCGTATGTACATATTCTTCATAGAAGTACTATTGCAAAAATTTTCAAACGTAAATATTTACCATCAATATGATATTTCCCGCTCTTCTTGGAGTTATTACGTAAAGCACAATACATCATCTGTCTATTAATGCTCTACAGCTTAACCAGAACAAATACTGTTGTGCCAAAAAGCTTAATATATTATCATTTAGTCAAAAAGCTAAATATAGCAGGAGTGTAAATTTAGCGGGCGGGGAATTTTGCCGACAATATAACATTTGTGTATTAGTTATATTAGATGATACAGACGAAAGGCTTTTACGTTGACCAACATATAGTCTTCTAAACTTTTTTTTTTGTGAAGTAAAAATAAAATAAAATAAAAAATTTTAGTTCTTCATTTCTTATAAACAAGATAACTTGAAGTTTAAAAATTAAAGAATATTTAAATGATAAAATTCATCATAGATGGGCTTTTTCTAACATATAGAATTATTGGCTCTCCCTTAGAAAGCGAACAAAAGATTTTTAGCTATCTTTAAAAAAATTTTGACCTTCTTGTTAAAAGTATTTGCATTAGTATTTAATGATGAAAATTTCAAGATTCTGTATTTGAAGTTTTAAAATGCTGGTACAAGTAAAGTAAACTTCTGCTTTATAGAATTCAAATACAGAATGTTAGCGTAAGAAAAAACATGGAGTAAACATTGTGTTTTTTTTAAATTAAAGATTGTGTTTTATTGGTTATATCCTATTACACAAAGTATCAGAATAATAACAGGAAGCATCAGAATTTTAACACGGGAGTATCAGTCCTTTTCTGTCGTTAAAATATTGTGTGTAATTATTATGTGTAACTATTGTGTATAACTGCTGTTAAAAATATTGTGTAGGCTTTCTTCATAAGATATTCTAATTACCTAAAAATAATTTTTTATATAGGAACATAAAAATTGGGGATAAAACATGATATATTACTACATTTCATGTTAATTAATGTTGTTTGTACATACTATGATGTTTCTATACTATAATACACGTTCGGTCTTTATACATAGAAATAAGTAAGTTGGGGTTAACATAGACTATACTGCGTTTTAAATATATAGTTTTCATACTGCTGCGTCCAAAAGGCATTAATATGTATATATTAGCTATGGTTGGCCATGACACCGATTGCTTTACTGAAAATTGTGCTTCGCAGCTAGAATAAAAAGGAGTAGTAGTACAGTCGAATCCCGTTATAGCGAACCCGGTATATAACGAACGAAAATTCTGGTCCCGCCGTTTTCCTATTGTACATAATTTAATTAGTATTGTATCAGTTTAATGTAATCGATTTTAGTCGATTTAATTCATTAATGATAATTTTTAATAGATTTTATCCCTTTTTTAATACATCATTATTGAATACACATTGCAACTAATGAGTTATACATTTTGTGATCTCTAGCATTTTTCTTAACGGTTCGGGTATAGCGAACCACCGGATAAAGCGAACAAATCCTTTGGTCCCTTGAATTTCGTTATAACGAGGTTCGACTGTAGTTTAAAAAATGTAGTTAAAAATGTTGTGGTTTAGATAAAATATTTTGCTTCATCAGTGCCATTAAAAACTGTATGTTTATAGTATCTAAGATATGCATTACCTGTGATACCAGATAATCCTATTTAAATATGCTTTACAAGAAGATATAAGAAAGCTATGGTTAAAACATTGTGTTACTGCATTCAGTGTATTTCTGCCAGTAGGGATTTTGATAAGATGTCCATAACTCGTGATATGCATTAATCTGTATAAAATTGTGCCCTTGACGGATTGAAATTGACAAGTTGTCGTCAAAGCTTGGTGTATTGCGTTCTGTGCAATCAATCGCGTGTAAGTACGGATTATCCAAGATGTCCTTGACTCTTGATACCCCTCATTCCACCTATATGTGCTTTACAAATAGCAATAAGCAAGCAGTGGTTAAAATATGTTGTATTTCCGCCGGTAAATTAATCATATTTTGTGTAAGCGAACTAACTAAGACGTCTATTAACGTGATGCCTGTAAATCTGCATTATAATAATATTCTTTACAGAGAAAAACAAACGTGGCTAAAACATGCTACGATCCCTAAACATCTCGTTTTTTAATTAAGGGAATGGTGGACATTACAAAGCAATTTTTGAAATTTTTCCCTCAGAGATATGAAATTTTGCATAGATATTCATTACCGTATAACTATATCAAACACCTTATAAAATTTTATAAATATTGAAAAAGAATTTGTTTTAAAAATTGAAATTTTTATTGTTTTTTAAAATGCTCCTTGCAATCCAATTTTTACCCCCCCCCCCCTTAATTTTGCATTTATATTGCTTATAAGTAGATTTTGAACAGAGTTATCGATTACTTTGGGCTTTTGTTGAATAGTTAATTTTTAGGAAATATTTTTATGCTTGTACTCTGAATTTTCGTGAAATTTTTGTACTTTTCTACATTTAAGTTAAACTTTGATAATCTGAATGATGTAGAAAATTTAAATGGATATATAACTTTATTTTTATGTATTAGAGGAGTCTTAGACGAAATTTTATAAAATTTGTAACACAAATTATCACGCAAGGAGCATTTCAAAGACTTGCAAATCTGGAAATTAAGCATTTTGAGAAAAAGCTATTTACAAGATATTTTTTTCACCTACCTTTAATATTTATTTTTCTAAAGCCACCATATTTTCATTTTAATGTTCATTACATAATTTAAATGCATTTTATTTAGATATTTACATATTTTTAAAATATTAATACTCCCCCCCCAAAAAAAAAGAAAAAAAAAAAATTCCAATTTTGTTCGATTTTTGGTAATTTGAAGGTCCACCATCCCTTTAATCATAATAGTTACGTAATAAATAGTATGACTCGTAATTACTTTTTAATCTAATTCGCTATGGTCTTTACAGCTCTTAAAAGCTATTAGCTTTGTTGCGGAGCACTTTTTTTTTTAGCCCCTTCCTTTAGTTAAGGTTTCTTAAGATCCGTCCTTGAGCTCTTGGTCCTTTTGGGAGTCACTATTTTGCTTGGATCTTAAACAAATCGCTCAAATGACTGGAAAGATAACTAGAGAGAGGGACTCTGTATATGCCGCCAGTCATCATGCAACTATTGAAGTGGAAAGTTGTTTATCAGACTCCCAGAAAGGGTTTCTCAAAAGACGCCGAGCGACCCGTGGTAGGGAGCCAGGTCTTGCAAAAGGAGACTCCTTTATCTTTTTTTGCCCGAAAAATTGGACTTGTCACGTCGTTTGAAGATCAGCTGTATGCTTTTGAGAATAAAAACACCGGCTCTGGTTTCATACTCTGTGTGCGGCCATTTTTTGGTCAACCGATTTTCAGTTATTAAGTGGTTTGGTACACAAAGGACAGACCACAAACATGCTTCAGAGAAGTAGAAACGCTATCGATGAAGCTGTATTGCTTTCCGGTATCAACAATGAATGTTTTGCTCTGTGCATTTGTTTAAACTAGCTAAACGAATGAGATTCATCAGAAATGAAAATTTTAGAGGTATAATCAAGTATGGCAGTTATTAAAGCAGTTACGTAGAAAGTATATTTATAGTTTTTTTTTTATGATTGTGATAAAACACGTTTAAAGAAGAAACATCGTTGACTAATTTGTAATCGCTTTATTTTGTAAAATTTTCCGTATCTTTAAGTTACAATCAAGATAACTACACCTGTTATTTTTTTTTTTTCGGATGGCTTGTGACCAGTCCACAAAAGATGACAAATAAACATGAACTAAAAGGAGTAAAGCAGAATGAATGAAGCTTGTGAATGTTTTAATGCAATCAGAAAAATGTTTAAAACGGGTTTTTCTTTATAATTGTTAGTGATATTCGATATGTGTCGAAGATATAAGTTAGGGGACTCAGGTAATGGAGCATAAAAGTCATTTTAGAAGTGGCAAAATACGGTAAAAAGCTTTTATTATTTTCACAACAGCCAATATTTTTCTCCTAGAGTTTATAGGGTGAGAAGATACAAGTATGAAAGCTGGTGCTTTAAGACTCGAAAATATTTTTATATTTTTTGCGCATATATTTGTGTATTTTAAAAGACATTTCTTTAATGATTATGAGAAACATTCTTTCATGATAAAAGATTGGATAACTCGTAATTATTTTAATTATTGTCACCTTGATCAATCGTGCAAACTGAACCATTACTCAAGGGGATTTATATATTTCATATCCATATTTTTCTATGCTTTCATTTTGTTTCCCACCATAGCACATCTCATTGATTCATTACTATCATTAGCTCATCTTTGGAATTGAGCAATATATATATATATATCCCCATTACATCCCGTCCTTAAATTATAACCTGAATGGGAAAACTAGCTCATATTTACATGGCTGGAGCTAGACTCAGCCTGAAAAGAATAAAAATTAGATTTAAACGCAGGCGGCCACACTTCTTAGTACATCGTTTATTAGCACGAAAATAGATCCGTTCGTTCCAGAAGAACGGCTCGGAATAATACACCTTTCAACATTAAACGCGAGAGGGCGAGGTCGACATGTGACTATTATTTGTTGGGTCAGCAGATTTAGGGGCTCAGGAAGCTAACCTACTCCTGAATTCAGGCATATACACGTGTAAAAATGCAAAGGCATGCTATTCATGGGAAGTACGGTGGCTAAGGGTTTTAAACCGATAAATTAATATCACTGGGTATTAGACTTAGGAAAGGCAATTGAAATGCTAGAATGGAGGGCATGATATTTAAGATATTACACAGAGAAAAAAAAGTCGGTCAGTTGCCGGAAAAAGTGGGTTCTGCAACCCACTTCGTGTAGGTTATTGTAAGAGGTGAGTTAAAAAACCACTATACGTGTTTTTGAACGCGGGTGTAAGTGAGTTAAAATAGAACTGAGTTATCGTTACTGAGTTATCCAAACATGTGTGTTAAATGACTCACACGTCGTGAGATTTTTATAGTCAGTTTACTGAATTGGAGAACCAACTTTAAATATTAAAACGTATATACTATGTAACTTGAAAGGTTGAAATGGATTTCCTTTGGTATGAAATTTTTTATCTGTACTTAAAATGTTATCCATTACTTTTTATAGGAAAAGAAGTTAATTTTTGGTATACAATGTCTAAATTTTTTAGCGAGAATAACAAAAATTCTTGTATTGTATTTCAAATCAATTTTTTGTTTATAATTTTTGATCTCAAGATAAAAAATTTTACCTTTGTGTAGGATTTTTTCATTTAATAGTAGAGTAATATTTAAATCCAAGTTTTTAAAAAATTCTGCAATTTTTTTTTAAATGACATAAAAGCACAAAGCAATTACAAGATCAAAAAAAAAATTTGTATCAAAAGTAGCATTTTATAAAAGAAAAGATGCTAATGTTCTTTAGTGTATGTTATTAATGTTTTACGTCTCGATCTGTGAGCAGACACTTACAGGTTCAACGATAAAAGACTTGGATTGGCATGTCTGCGTTTTCATATTTTGCTTCTTAATTTTCAAATGGTTTGCTTAATAGCTTACTTACGATTCGCCTGCGTCGAAACAAATACTATTGATAATAATATTTAAAATTAAATGAAGTCATATTTATTATGGGACACTGCATATTAAAAATCCTGTAAAATTTATTAGTATAGAATAAATCTCCATTGCACAGTTATCAAAGTTATTTAAAAAAGCAAACGCACACACACACACACACATATATATATATATACTATGTGTATATATAACCCAGTATTTTTACACTACAGACTTTGCGATATTGAAACTTATTATGGTAAAGAAATGTAGGTTTAAAAAGAAAAAAATTATTCAACAATATGTTTTTTTTTATTTATTTGGGACACTTTCTTTTTATTATTATTTTCTGTCTAAAATCTAGCAACTAATAGCGTTGTCCCCAGAAAAATTCGTCGTTTGTGGTTAATAACAGTTTAAAATGTATTTCTCTGTTGTTTTTTTAAATCTGCAGTTTACAACTCTGATAATAATTAGTTTATCAGCTCGTAAGAAATAGTTAGAAAATCGTGATAATCTCTGAAGTTTTTATTGTATTGCTTCAGTCTGTGCTAAAAGAATCATTAAACCTCCTGAATCCGTGGGAAAAAAATTTTTTACAGTGGAGCTCAGCGTATGGATTGTATTTTCCCATTTTACTTCCTAAATCTCCTGAACTTGAACAAAAGTATTTCACATATGCTCGCTTTTAAGTCGTTACAGGAAATGGTCATTTCCCGTGCGGTACTTATCTGTCTACCCCCCCCCCCCCCCCCACCCCCCAACCAGTTTGACTCGCACATGGCATTCGCCATGTTTAGATTCCTACATTTTTAAGAAATTGATAATTATCATGGAAGATCAAAGGATTCACATGTGTACGGCACGAACACACACAGCTTCGAGCTTCGTAGAGTGCCAGCATATTTGCTGGCAATTATATAGTGTGCCAGCAAAGCTTACCAAGATGCCGACGTACGCTTCGCTTCAACTGCCCATCTCAGCTGTTTACTTAGTTTCTAAGGTGAGCACAGTTTTGCTATTTCAAACTTTTACTAATGAAACTTCATCTATGTCAATGAGTCTAAACTTATCTGGTATATATTTTTTTCAATTTAACTGTTATTTGTGACTTGTGACAGTAGAAATAAATACTAGTTTTCATGCTTACTATGTATGTAAATATATATAATTTGTATGTTTTATCTATCAACCAGTTCAATGGTTTATCTAGTGTTACAAGTGTTTTACTTCCGTAATTATCTTTGGCATTTTAAAATGACTGTACATCCTAGATGTTCCTTTCGATTCTCACAATCTTGTTAAAATTTGTTCTCTTCTTACATACATATAGTCGCATTTTACATTTATTTCTTGAATTCTTATATTTTTTCATTAATTGAATAGGAGGTTAAATCTCAAGATAAAAGCATCTTCCTTCCTCTATTATTTATTTTAAATAATTTTATTGGATTTATCATATTTAATCAATGAATGAAAAATTGTACCATCAGTTATACAGAAATGTTATCCCTGATATAGAAGTATATTTATTTTATTAGATGAAAACAGATAGCTGTTGTCAAATTTTACATATTCATTTTGCTTATTGTTTTATGATTTTTTATGCATATAGAGCTTAGATTATTTTTCTGTTTGTTATTAATTTAAATATGTATGGACGTTACTTTATTATTGACCTTAAACAATTGTTAAAGAAGGTGACAGTGTAATTCAGCTGTTTATTATGCTGGTATTTTTATTCACTTAAGTTTTAATATGTAATCTTCAGTAATTTCTAACTTTCAATCTGTCTATCTATTGTTCATATATATATATAATAAAAGTATGGGATGGAAGATTTAGCAGTATGTAATATATGAAAAAACATGCAATTTTTGTATTCAGCTAATAAAATTTTGAGTAGAATGAAAATGTTTTATTTTATACCTATGTAGAATTTATAATTAAAATTTTCATAAGCTTTTCATATTTATCCCAAAAGTAATTAAGGGTAACTTTACTGTATTTGATCTGAAAATGTTGAAAATAAAACTCTAGAGGTTACTTTTTGAGTCATGCAATAATAATTTTATTTTTGGCACAAAATGAGAGGTTCTCTGTTAATTCATTTCATCTTGTTTCAGTTGAAATATATATTGGTAGCATACTTAAAAAAAAAATTTCATTCGTTTCAATTAGTATGAATGTGTATTAAAGAGGTTAAAAGTTCATGAATTTTAATATGGAGATATCTATGGCATACTATTTCCATTTTTTTTAATTTGGCAGTATTTGAAAGAAGGTAGGGAGAAATATAGAAGAGTTCATTAATGGTCTGAAAAGATATGGTCCTGCATTCTTAAAAGAATAAAAAAATACAAATCTTGCCATAAGTTTATTAGGATTTCTGACTATTGGGAATATTAATGTGTTAAACAAAGTCCCTTTTTTGTTTGAAAAAAAAATGTGAATACAGGTTAAGAGTAACTTTTATATCATTTGTATTTTAGACATAATTTAATATTTGTTAAAAACTTTACTTTTTTACTTTTCCCAAGCAAATTTATATGCATAAATGCCTTAAGCACTTAAGTATCCTTTTTAATATAATTTTTAAATACTTTATCTTTAAAATAAGTATTGGATAGATGTGAACATGTATAAAATGTTGCTAAATATCAATTAGTTTTTAAGATTAATTAAATCATTTTTTCCTGTTATGTTAGGCACTTAGTCTAGAATCAGTTAAGCAAATTTCTTCATCACAACTGCATTTTTTTTTAAGTATTGCTCTCTATTTTCAGATATTAAAATCAAAGGAGTTCCATTAGTCCTGCCTGAGATTCCAATAACTGTTGACCCAAGAGGATCTTGAAATGGTAACAATGGGGATCGTTTATTTAAAAATTATTTTTTGCTGCATTTGAAACATATGCTGAAGTATTTGTATTCTGCATCTTTTTCTAATTCTAATACCTGTATTAAAATAAGTTTACCTTTACTATCAAGAATTCTAAAGTTTAGACAATACATATTTTGAAATAAATGTATTAGTAGTGCCTGTATGAGATTCATCCTTAAAATAATGATAGTAATAATACAGACATGTATTATTACTATCTGTATTATTACTATCAATATCTGTGGATCTGTCTAAGATTTATCTGTGGAGGGTACTAGTCTCTTAATATAGCAGTAATTTTCCTGCAACATGGATAATCAGTTCTGTGTACTGCAACTGCAGTTAAAATTTTGTTATGGAAAGGTAATGACAAAAGACAATTTCTTGCTGGCTGCTATTTCAAAGTTTAAAATCCTAATGTCTTGATTTTTTAAATATTGCAGTAAAAACTGAGCCAAACAGTATCAATTTATATAGAACCTATTAGTGAGCACTTCAAAAGTTTAACTACATGAAAATTAAAATCAACTTTGACACTGAAATGCATAACATTTATGAATTTTATTTTATATTTCAGGTGAAAAATGCTGAAAGCTTGACTATCTGAAGGGTTTTGAAGATTTTCATTTCAAAATAATTTTTTTTTTTTTTTTTTTTATAAAATTGTGCCTCGTTATTTAAATACAAGTATATGTATATATGTAAATAAAAGTTTCTCTATATTTGTATTTTTGTTTGCTGGGATGTTTTTTTTTTATTTAAATGTGAGTTTATATTCTTTCTCATTAAAGTATGCATTTGAGAGCACACTTTATTTAGCAGGAATTGTGAATGCATTATGCATGAATTATTTAATTTCTACGTAGAAAAGTATATTTATAGTAAATATATTAGTACTTTATAAAATTTTCAAAACATGGAGAGGTTCTATTTAGAGCAACTGGGTAAGTATATTAACATATAATTAAGAAGTTTACAAACCATGTAAGTATTAATGGATGATTTGGTCGAATATACCTGTAAAAAAACTTGTGTGTTACAAAATGATTATCTATATTTCCTGAAAATCTTAAATGTTACAATTTGAGATATTGTCATTGTTTCTAAATTAGTTGTGTGGGGATCACGGTATCTTTATCAATTAGAAATATATATTACTAAAATCAGCGTAATTAATTTTTTGTTTCAGTTTTAAAAAATTTATCTTGTGAATATCTTTTTTGTGTTAAAGCTAAGATCTGAAACTTTCTTGACAAAATATTCGTTTCAGGTTAATTAAACTAAAAGTTGTTAAGGAAAACTTTTTGACCTACGAAATTTTAAGGTTCTATACATTATAATATTCATAAGTTTCCTGTAAATTTTATTTTACATGCATATAGAAGCATCCCACTAAATCTCAGCATATTTTTTTAATTGGAGCTTCTTTTTCTTCTCAGTTATTCCTGTGAATGAAACAGATTTGCAAAAAAATAATGGATGCTTGATTAATATTTTAAATATTTGATATCTTTATAATTTTTAGGCATCCTTTCATCACTTATGATATAAGTTTGCAAGATTTTATAACAAATATATATTTATTTTTTTATAAGACTTTGAAAAAAATCCTTAAATTTTAATACCAATTATATTCCAAATATGGGTGTATAGCGCAGGTTTTTTTTTTTTTTTCACAAGAAAGGATAGTGGGGGAGGGGGGGGGAACTGAGATAATAAATATACAAAACAATGAATAATGAATTACTAGCATAAAATCGGGAGGGGAGGGATTTCGAGTACTATAGCGTAAACTCATTTACTTAAAAAAACTCATTAGTCATGGATTTTATAACCCAAAATAAAGTGAGATATTGAACTCGAAAGAAGAGTTTGTCTACTCATGTTGGTGTGTTTTTTCGACACACTTTAAAGTGAGTCGTATAACCCATTTTAGTGAGTTGGTGCCGGGTAAATCAACCCGCTTGGGATCTGGGTTCTAGAACCCACTTTCCGACATGGGTTGTACGACTCACCAAAAGCGAGTTCCCCTGTGCAGTGGATTTGAACTCGGAGAAGTGGGTTCACCGAACGACTTTTTTTTCTCTGTGTATATACATATACACATATATATATATATATACAAGGTGTGGCCATTAATTTCCAGGACTGATCTAATAACTCCATAAAATATTACATGAAATACATCCCCATTTAATATGTTTCGAAGTAACTCCCACCTACCGTAATGCACTTTTGTGCTCGGCTGTATAAGTTTCGGAAACAACTTTTAAAGTTCTCTTTCGGAATGCTCTTTAATGTGGACGTAACCGTTTTCTTGATGGCTTCGACATCCTCAAATCTTGCTCCCTTCCGCAAATTGGCCCAGCATGAGGTCGTGGAGATGCAGCATCCTCCATACTCTCCGAACTTAGCACCGGCAGACTTTTCTTGTTTCCAAAACTGAAAGATTTGCTGAAGGGAGCAAGATTTAAGGATGTCGAAGCCACCAAGAAATAGTGACGTCCACATTAAAGATCATTCCGAAAGAGAACTTTAAAAGTTGTATCCGAAACTTATACAGCCGAGCACAGAAGTGCATTACGGCAGGTGGGAGTTACTTCGAAAACATATTAAATGGGTAAGTATTTCATGTAATATTTTCTGGAGTTATTAGATCAGTCATGGAAATTATATATATATATATATATATATATATATATATATATATATATATATATATATATATATATATATATATATATATATATATATATATATACACAGTAAAAACTGTCTATAAGAACACCGGTTATAAAAACATATCGCTTAAAGGAACGGAATTATTAGTTCCCGGCCAATTCTCATGTGTAATAATGGATATGAAATCCGGTTATAATAACATCGTTAATAAGAACATATCGCTTTTAGTGACTTAAAATTAATTTGTTTCTGGAAAAATAAATCGCTTATAAGAACATGTTAATTGGGAAGTAGCAGGACGTTGTTCTTCAACCATTTTATCCATTTTTTTTCTAAAAAAACGGACTAAAATTAAGAAACTTCGAAAAAGTCCACATGCTGACATAGAAGAAGCCCTTTTGCATTGGTTTAAGATTCAAAGGAGTGCCAACATTTCCCTAATCGGACCGATTTTGCAAGCGAAAGCAAATGAATTTGCGAAGCGCTTTAAAAACATTTCGTTTGTTCAATTCCGTGGATCCAGAGATTTCGGGAGAGGCATTCCATTGTGTTCGGTGGAGGATAGAAGGCCGTGCCACCAGATTTGATTTGGAGCGCTACGGTAAATTTTTGCTACACGAGGGCTAGTTAGACCGGGACCTACAGTTTAAAGCCGATTCCGAAAGGCTTCAAACAGCCATGCCAACAGTGGGACTCGAACCCACAGGATCTGAACCGAATGCCAGCGGACTAGCCATTCGGCCATCACCTGGCAGCCGTGGCACCAAGAGTTTCCGATAACTGGCTTAAAACCGTTTGGACTACGTTAAGAGAAGGTTATGAAGACCATGAAATCTTCAATAAAAAAAAATTGAATTGTTTCCTGCCTGCTGGTTTTCTTAGGGTTAAAGTCCTCCCATTTTTTAAACTCGAGACGCTAGAGATGAAACGCTTCAAGACTGGGTTCGAGATTTGCCAATTGAACAAGATTCACTTCAGGAATATGAAAATATAGATTTGGCTCTTGCAACTCATGGGAATGTAACGGATGAAGATATTGTTGCTGGCGTAAATGCAGTGATTTCTGGTAGAGATGATGATATTGACGACAGTGCCAGTTCAGAAGATCTTTTAAACGCGTTTCCTTGTCCGAGTTTAAAAGACATGTTTTCAGCAATCAATACTTTAAATAAACTTTTAGCTTGCAATGACGCTTTTTGCAATGACGCTCTTCGCGGATGCGATAAAAAAAACTGTCAAAGAACTTGTCGCGATAACCGAAAATTATTTAAGTAAAATTAAAAAATAAAATAAAATAAATAAATAAATAAATATTACTGACTATTTTTCAGAAAATGAATAAACACGTAAAAACAAAATATTGCATTATGTATTGATAATAGCTACATAATTTTGTTCACTTTTCTTTTTAACGTTTTTTTGAACTATGTATTTGAAAAAGTTCAAAAATACATACTTATATGAAAATGAGCAGTGTGTTTTTCCTTGATTGAACTTGAACCTTTTAACCATTTTTTGAACGTCATGTTTCAGGTGTAAATAGAAATTATGTGACAATGAATTTGACATTTCCAGCAGTTGTAAGTTATCTATCGGATATAAAAACTATCGATTATAAGAACCAGTTTTTAAAGTCCCCTGGATGTTCTTATAAACGATTTGTACTGTATATATATATATATATATATATATATATATATATAACACGCAGCCTGCATGGATAAACTCAGTCTATGCTGGGATACAGGTACCCATGTTCCAAAAGGCCATAATGGCTCCTAAAGCGAATGTGTTATGAAATGTTATAGGTGAAAAAAATGCGTAAATTATAGAAACGATATGCGTGTGAGTAGATGTATAAGTACATTTAAGATATAATCCATTGAAATTGTAGTTGGAATTCACAAACGTGCATTTTCGAATGTTCGGAATAGGCAATGTTCGGAACTAAATATGCGACAATGCCAATTTGGATTCCTAGGGACCCAAGGAGCCTGCAGATAATCCTTTGCTATACCCCTCCAAGGAAATTTTCCGCGACAGCAACTGCATGACTGGAAAAGATAAATGAACTGTGACTGCCTTTGAGTAAAAGTCAGGTAATATTTTGTGACTGATAAGATTTTGGCTCAGAGGTTGTTTATCCCTTTGTGAAGCCGAAAAGGGAGTAAAAAAATTTTGTCCGCTTATCTGTAGCCCTCAACTCCCCTCCCCTCTACCAAGAAATATATATATATATATATATATATATATATATATATATATATATATATATATATATATATATATATATATATATATATAGTGATGATGTCAACTTCCTGCAACTTAGTTTACTCAGATTTAGTAACATAACTGTTCTGAAATTGGTATCGGGATAAGATATTGGTCTCAGGTATAAGACCAATATAATGGTTTCTTGATTTTATTTTTCATATGAAATCCTTGTATTTTAGCCCTTCAGCGGGCGCGCCCTTGTACAAAATACAGCATTTTCGTAATTTTGAATGTTTTTTTTTCTACAGGTAAGGTTTGAATGTTCTAAGCAGTTTCTATTTATAGCTACACCATTTCTAATGCAGGTCTAATTTTCTGACCCTTGTATTCCTTTCCATTCATTGTTAGTCGTGATTAAACCGTGGTAAACCCTCGATTATACTGCATTACAATACGACAAAAGCAGGAGAGGATTTAGTCTATCCAATGTGCAGATATTACAAGCTATCCCGCATATAACGAAGATGGACAATCTCATTGTTGTTTTTTAGGGTTTTGGACATAATAGGAATCCATTCGCAAGTTGTCCTTAGATCCAATAAACCGGACAGTTTTGAAATAAGGCGATTGTATCTGCATTCCTTGGCCTTTAATTATAAATATATCTCAATATTATCAACATTTTATATCTTGTCATAAAACGCAGAATTGTTATTTTCAATTTGAAAAGAAAAAGTTTATTACAAAAGGAATAATCAAGGTCTAAAGAGGCGTTGCACTTTGTGCCACGCGCGCCTGCTGGGGTTCCAAAAATTGGCGCGCCCGCTAAAGGGTTAAAATATGAGCATTCATTAAGTTTCAAGATGTAATATAAACACCGTGTTGTTCACAATTGTATCATTTAACCTCTTTTTTTTTTAGTTCTTGTTGAGTTTATGTTTTGTTTGCTTGCCCGCTTTAAAATAACAGTGGTTTTTTTGTACACCCAGAATCGTAAAACAGCGTTAAAATGTTTCAAGTTATTAGCTAAGAACTTTTATTCCGTTGCAATAATTTTTATTCTGTACAGATATCCCTCGACTTACGACCGAGATAGGGACCGAGGCATTGGTTTTAAGTCGAGTTTCAAACATTTTTTTTTGTACATTTACATACATATTTTTTTTTTTTTTTTGCTTTCATACATACATACGTAATTGAAGATGTATTGCACTTTATTTAGAAGGCATAAATTATTCTGCGCCATCACTGCTTATTATGTAAGTACAATCCAATGGTTCAGAATTTGCGACAAAAGAAACGTTTCAAGTTTTTTTGACAAAGTTATCCAAGGTCGTTTTTGATAGTCATGTAATACGTATAGGTATGTACTGTACATTCAAAGAACAATATTTTTGAGAAAAAGTTATAAATAAGTGAAAATGACTAAATAAAAATTTCGGTCGTAAGTGCGAGCAGTCGTAAGTCAAGTGGTCGTAAGTCGAGGAATACCTGTATGTAGTACAGTCGAACCCCGTTATAACGAACCCGGTATATAACGAACTCACGGATATAACGAGCGAAAATTTTGGTCCCGCCATTTTCCTATTGTACGTGATTTAATTAGTATTTTGTCAGTGTAATGTAATCGATTTTAGTCGATTTAATTCATTAATGATTATTTTTAATAGATTTTATCATTTTTTAATACATCATTATTGAATACACATTGCAACTAATGAGTTATACATTTTGTGAACTCTAGCATTTTCCTTAACGGTTCGGATATAGCGAACAAAATCTTCGGTCCCTTGAAGATCGTTATAACGGGTTTGGACTGTATATACATTATTTGAAAATATGACAGAAATTAGTATTAACCTTGAAATCTTTCATGTGTACTAAAGCGATGAAACATTTTGTTTGTGAATTGGAAACCTTGATGTGTTGATTTTTTATCCTTGTGCTAAAAATTCGAAAAACTCAAATGTTAGTTAGATAACATATCCTGAAACTGAATTGTCAAGATAAGTCGCTTAACACGTGTTGCTTTTTTGCTCCTAGTGTGAAGCAAATATGAAAGAGGGGAGGCATAAAAACGTTTAGGAGTTAAATAATCCGCAAAATAAAAATTAATCCATAGTTTTTATCTTACCTTGGAGACGTAGACAAAGGAAGTGTGTGTGTGTGGGGGGGGGGGGGGGCTAATCTTAACCCTCGAAATTCGGGCATTTTATATATTATTCCAGTTACGAAAGAGGGATCTGCCTCTCCCCCTCTGGACTAAGACTTTTCTGGCTATACCACTGCACCCCAGCATAAACGACTTCCTATAGAAACAAACTAATTTTAGTTACACTAGTAAGCGTCAGGACAGTAATAATATCCTTCTCCGTACCCTCAAATTTTTTGCAGAGTTTAATCCTGATTACATCAATTTTTTTCTGTTATCTCTATATATAAAACAGTTCTGTGACTGACTGACATTTAACGCATAGACCAAACCACTAGAGCTAAAGGGTTGAAATTTTGCATGGCGATTCTTCTTACAGTGTAGGGGTGTCCTAAGAAAGATTTTTGAAGAATTCTTCTTATTTTTTTAAATTAAATTTTTAAGCTGCTTTTGTAACATTCTTTAAAGTTTTCATTTAAAATAATAATCCGAGGGTTATAAAATTTATATCACGAGAAAGATCATAAAAATTCCTTTAAAATGAAATCTTTTTCGAATCTTTACTTTCATTTTCTGGTTTGTGGCGAATTTTTAAAGATTAATTTCTAGAATTTAATCTATTAAATGCTGATCCCGTGGTTTCATTTCTTTTTGTGATACTTTAAATTAATTTTGCATCACGTGCATAACAACGAAATAAATTGACAAAAAAAATATTAAAATACGGTAAAAGATAGAATTTAACTACTAGACTAATTGAGATGGAAGTTTTTTAAGAATTTAATTCAAATTAGTACGTTTTGTGGATATTAAACATACAAATTAATTGACCGTTGTATTTAATTTGAATATTTTCTTCTACATTATTTTGTCTATAAAAATATCCGTTACGATATTTTTATAAATATATATATTTTTTGCCTTAATTGCATACATTGAATATATTTTTTTGCCTTTTTTTTTTTTTGGCATTAACTGTATATATTGACCGTTGTATTTAATTTGAATGTTCTCCGTAGCGAAGCATGGGTATTCAGCTAGTAAAATTATATTAGTTTTCTTGTTTCTTTTAATGAAATTTCGTTTGACAAAGCACAATCTCATTCATCCTTGAATTAATTATTTAGCTTGTTTTAGGCCCCGGGTGCATGCAATCTCCTCTAAACAATAACCGATATCCGAATGGCCAAGTCGCTGGCAATTGGTACCAAAATATGCGAATTTGAGCACCGTGGTTTGCATGGATGTTTTAACCGTTTGGAACCATTTTTGTTTGTCTATGACAGTTTCATAGGTGAAGCAAATAGGAGCAACAACTAGGTCGACCAAAAAACTGATTTATTGATATAATTATATACACTCAGCTTAGAAATTATACGTACAATCTCCCTCCACGGGGCAACTGATACTATGTGCTGGAGCAGCAAAAATTCGAATCAACGAAACCGATTTTGCTTCGTCTTTCAAATAAGAGCATACCTCTAAATTATTAAGAGCCTCGCACTACTGGCAAACTGAATTCTTTTAAGTAAGTTCGTCTTGAACCGAACAGTCTTTAAGGGGATGGTAGACTTTCAAAAAAGACGAACAA
The DNA here is from genome assembly GCA_907164885.2 of Dolomedes plantarius. Taxonomy (NCBI): domain Eukaryota; kingdom Metazoa; phylum Arthropoda; class Arachnida; order Araneae; family Dolomedidae; genus Dolomedes; species Dolomedes plantarius. Next base: position 154,224,321 of record OU015496.1, on the reverse strand, counting down.
AAATTGAATTTTTTGGGGGGTGTATTAATATTTTTAAAATATGTAAATATCGAAATAAAATGCATTTAAAATATGTAATGAAAATTAAAATGAAAACTCGGTGGCTTTTGAAAAGTAAATATTAAAGCTAGCTGAAAAAAATTTATTTTAAATGGCTTTTTCTCAAAGTGAGTCATTTCCAGATTTGCAAGTCTTACTATGACGGAAATGCTTCTTCCGTCATAATTTTTGACGAAACTTTACAAAATTTATAATAAAGACGCCTATAATGCGTAAAATAAAGTCATGTATAGATTTCATTGTTCGATATCATTCAGATTATCAAAGTAGAAAGTACAAAAAATTCCCAAAAATTCAGAGTACAAGCATAAAAATATTTACTAAAAATCAACTATTCAACGAAAGCACAAAGTACAGTCAAACCTCGATATAACGAACTTCAAGAGACCAAAGGTTTTGTTCGCTTTATCCGGTGGTTCGCTATATCCGAACCGTTAAGAAAAATGCTAGAGATAACAAAATGTATAACTCATTAGTTGCAATGTGTATTCAATAATGATGTATTAAAAAAATGATAAAATCTATCAAAAATGATCATTAATGAATTAAATCGACTAAAATCGGTTACATTAAACTGGACAATACTAATTAATTTACGTACAATAGGAAAACGGCGGGACCAGAATTTTTCGTTCTTTATAACCGTGAGTTCGTTATATACCGGGTTTGCTATAACGGGGTTCGACTGTAATCCATAACTCTGTTCAAAAAGTATTTATAAGCAATATAAATGCAAAATTAAGGGGGAAAGTTAAAAATTGGATCGCAAGGAGCATTTTAAAAAACATAATAAAACTTAAATTTTCAAAATATAAATTAAAAAAAATATATATATATATATATATAAAATTTTATAAGGTGCTTAATATAGCTATACTTTAATGAAAATATATGCAAAATTTCATATCTCTGAGGTAAAAATTTCAAAAATCGCTTTGTAACGTTCACCATCCCCTTAAACTGTAAATCCCGGTCTGTTTAAGCCTTGATTAGGAAAAGATGACCTTAGATTAGAAAACCAATGGACCAACCGTCAGGTGTTCAAATATTACCCTGTTGACTTTCTGCAGTTATGCACCAATTTGTGAAAAATGCGGCCTTTACTTTCATTTTCGTTGAACGTACTTTAATGTCAGTTACTAAACTGCTCTTCAACGTGTTTTTAATTACTTTAGCCTTCCGGGCACGCATAGTGTCCAGGACACAATCAACCCATTCACGCCCTTTCCCACGCAGAAGCGCGCGAAAAGAGACAAAAAAAAAATAAATAATAATAATAAAAAAGCCTCCCATGTAGTTCGCTCGCAGCAAAAGAAAGAAAAAAAAACTAATCGGATCATATCCAAAGCATTCATCAAATCGAAAACCACTGGTACATTTTCGAGAGCGGAAATCGGTCGCACGTGCCGAAAACAAAAAGCTAGGAGCTTCGGGCCGCCGCAAATGGGTTGGCGTGCACGCCCAGATGGTGCTTTTAATGAGGAGAATTAGGGGAAAAGAGTGCAGCTTCCGTCCAGATGGTGGGGGAAGACTCTTCAGGTGAGGGCATTTTAATCCCTCCAGGTAGGGAAAAATCGGCGAACAGGAAGAAGGAATTTTTTTTTTCCAGGATGGGTTGTTTGTAATCAAAACATTAGAGTGTCAACACATTCTTGTCTGACGTGAGATCTTTCTTTTTCAAAAACAGTAAGTAATGAGAAATGGCCCAAATAGAGTGCATATTAGGGACTTCTGTGGGGGAGAGGGGGTTAGAAAAAATGTTTAGAAATTTGCAGCTATAGTCTTAATAAAAAAAAATGCAGTCCAGATATAAAAACGTTTTATGTCTGGGCGTGTTTATTTTATAACTTTTAACTAACAGAAAAAAAATACAAAAACATCGCGATTTTCGCATTTTTTCATAACATTTAAGCATGATGCGTGAACAGAAGATGTTAACCGATTTTAATTTTTTTATGCCGTTTTTCTTCTTATTACAATAGGCATCTTTTCCACACTAAAGCGTTCCGAAAAAAATATTTTTTTTGACCCACCCTAATAAAAAGTTTTGATTCAGGAATATTTGTTATAGTGTTTTTAGGAACACTTGTTCGGATTTTTTTTTTTTTTTGAATACAGACATACCTTTTCTTGTGTCTTGAATGTATAACAAGTGGTGTGAAATATCCCAAAAGAGATTATTTACGTGACTTTTTTTCTTTAAATAAATAATATCAAATTTCATCGCAATTTAGAACTAACGAATAATTTTTTTTAAATATTTCTAATTTTACTAATTTTAATTATTGCAATAATACATCATATCTTTTGTCAAATATATATCTCTTTAACGTATCTCTTTAAGGAACAGTTTTGCACTGATTTTTTCTACAGTTGGTAGCATGTTCTGTCAAAGTCAAATTAGGAAAAAGTCATTTTTCGGTTTTTAGAAACTCCTTTTTGATTTTTCTGGTATTTCTTTCATGGACTCATTAATTATTTCGATGAGTGATTTATTTATTTCTTCGATCGTAGGTAAGAAACCAAAGTTATAAAAGGCTTTCTTGCCCTTCCCTCACCCGTTATAATAACTGGGACAACTTCTGCTTTCACGAATTTAATATACTCGAACATTATACCATAACCTTTTGAAAGATCCTTTTTTGGAGCACAAACAAATTAAATTTCTGTTTTTTATTCTTAACCTCAGACTTTTGAGTTGCTGTTGTACCGTAATCGGGAATGAAAACTCGCCGTGAAGTGGGTTTAGCTCGTCATTTCGTCTGTTGAACGTTATTTTTTGTCGCTTTCAGGGCATCTCGGGACGATTTGTCAGATAGTAAAACAAGCTTAATTTTCTTACTCTCATGAAACATCCGTTTTTTAATTCTTTATCCACTGAGCAGTGAAATTCAAGCGGTCGCACACACTTTCTATGGCATATTTTCATCGTTAATTTGGAACGGAATCTGCCCTTAACCTATTACGCATCTGATGGGATTTCAACACCCTTTTTTAGGATTTAGGACAATATTGACAATAGGCTAAATGTGCTTTTTTTCTCTTCTCTAGATACTAAGTGCAAGAAAATGATGTAAAATCAATCATTTTTGCACATATTTTAAAATCTCCCAGGTTAATGTATTTTTACTTGTTTACTTATTTTTTTATGGTTTGGGGGGGGGGGGGGGGATTGCTTTTCCACTTTGGAATCAAATTAAAGACTTCGGTCCCAACTTCTTAACGCTGTATATTGATGGAACCCATTCATCGTTGGACATTTTTGTTCTTTTTATGGCTTCAGCTGTATTCTATCACGGGTATCGTTCCTCCTTTAGATTCCCCTTAAGAATTGGGAGTTTCTTTGTTATGTTTCGATCATATTTCCAATATCTCATACTTTTTTCCAGAAAAATATTGCTGAAATAGACTACGTGACTCCCAAACATTTTTCGTTATTAGTATAAGAAAAATAAAATATTGACTGAATGCGCTTGAAGTCAGAAATCAAAACACTAAAAAATTTTCCGGGGCTTTTGAAAACGACAATAGAGATTTGTGAAAAGTATTCTTTTTGTAGCTATTATATTAAACAAAACTTTATTTTCATTTCTTTGGTTTCCATTTTTTTATCGATACGTATGAAAAGTACTCCACTGGTTCCTTTTATCACGGAGTGGTCAGTCGGAGTATTTTACCAAAATTATCTTCAATTTTTCTTTACGGATATATTCTTCTTTTGCTTAAATAAGCTATATACTTCTCGGATATCTGCTTAATATCTAATTCTTTCTCACGAGTGCGTCTTTATATCCTTACATATGCATGTTCCTGCAATAACTTGAATACTGATAAACTTAACTAATGTATCCAAATATTTACCAATATCGGGTGGTTGGTAGATGATATGTTATATCTGTAAATTCCAATACTTACTTTTCTTTGAAGCTATTTTCTAACAAATATGAATATATATATAGACTGTATTCTGAGAATAATACATAAGAAGAACATATCACATACTTTAAGTGTTAAAATTTTTTTAGTGAAATTGAATTGTTATTGTCACTATAGCATATTAAAGTAATATTTTGCCTCTAATCCTTCCAGCACCTACATTTTTAAAATTTTCTGTAAATAGCATTTGTAAAAGTCAAATGCTATAAAAACCGTTAGCATGTTGATTTCATGTAACGACTTTTTCGTATTGAGTAGTACGATGGAACTTTAATTTTACTTGATCGATTTAAGGGGGTCCAGGAATCAAAATTCTTGAAATTTCCGAAAAAATTTTATTGAATTAAAAGATTTTGTTTTCTTTTCCACTTAAAATGACGTTTAAATCATGTTTCTAACCTAATTAGAACCGGAGATATTAATTGTTATTATTATTTTTTTTGCAACATTCTAATAGCAGCCAATCTTTGTTTAAACCTTTGCATGCATTTTTCTGCATGATGGGTTTTTCAATATTTCTAGTCTTTAAATTGTTATAAGTCAAGAACCGTTAAAGATAAATGGTTCGAACTTGGAAAATGTCTTTTTCAATTATTTTGCTCTTATTTTAGTTCAGAAAATTTGAAAAAATATTTACTTTTGAAAATATGATTTTTTAAATATAAGTTACATATTTTTTTTTTGAAATTTTTACTCGAAATATTTGTAGATTTTTTAAAGTTAATTTTTAAAAAAATACTGAATAAAAATTAAAACTTATATAATTCTGTTTAATTAAATGAAAAAAATTTGAAATTCGGTAAATAATATTTCGAGTTATAACGATTTTAAATTACCCCACTTTTTTAAAAATTTTAAATTAAAAAATTTTTTAAAAACTTTATGAGAAGTTTTATGATGTGATTTTTGTTTACAAATTATGTGGTTAACCATCAAAAAATAAATTTAAAATTTCAATTCAATAATAAAAATTTTTTTTAAATGTGTCCCGGACCCCCTTAATTGCAAGATATGGGTTTATGTGATAGTTTTTCACTTGGTATTAAAGTACTAACTGTCAGTAAATTTTAACACTTAAAATTTAAAGCAAAAATCAGCATTCAATAAGATTATCAAGTAAAATTTTTAAAGATGATGTTCTTTTTTTCAGAGGAAATTACTCGGGGAAGCGTGCAGCGAAAAATTAAGACTTCTCTCCAGTGCAAAGAGAAATCTCCTATTAAGTTCTTGAAAATTATAAATTTTCGTGATCAATATTCGGTGATGGCAATCCAACTATATAAAACCAAAAACATTAAACTGCAGATAAGCTTCATTAAAATGTTATTTATGTCTACAGAGAACTTACTTTGCCGTCTAAAACTTATAATTTCACTGAATTATTTTCATTGTTTGGTAATTATTCTGCCGACAAGAAAATTCTTTCAGGTAACATTTGGGAAGTATGTGTTATGATATATGTTTAGGACATGAAAAAAAAAGGAGAACTTATATCTTTGTTGGAATAAACTTAATACCAAATTCAGTGAATAGAGGGAAAGACAACTTATTTAAGAAGTAATTTTTATTTTACAAAATATTCAACGCCTTTGCGCTGCTTTTGTAATCCAAAGCGTTTATGGGTTTAGTAAAACTATAAGAACTACTTCGCCTTTAGAAAAAAAGAATAGATTACCTTACAATTTAAATTTTTCTTTCTTAAGCATGTTTTATCTTTAATTTTTTATATTTTAAATTTCTTAACTTTTAAATTTTAAACTTATCTGGAGAGGGCATTGTTTTTAAATTTTTTTAATTTAAATTTTAAAATTTTATTGAGTCCATGTATTGTGATTACAGTATATCTTACCACAGGAGATAAAGAACCAGGCAATCCAGTCAACCATCAAACTACGTCTAAAAAGAATAGAAAAATATTTCAGGTAGTCTCTTCTAACGAACTATCGCGGGTTATTGACGTAGGATTACTTATCGTTGCTTACCTGCTTTTTTTTTCTTCGCATTTTGATACTTTTTTGCGTAACTGTTTACTGCTACTGGGTTCGACGCGCTGCCAAAATTATAACTCGCGACGGACTCTGAATTTTTCCTTTCCGGAGGACTGTTATTGAGGAACGTAATCCTACGTTAAAATAAGTTACATTGTCTACTCTGCTACTCTTGATTTATAACTCGCGACGACGGTTTTAGCGTCATAAATTTTGCTTTACCGCGGACCGTTATGGAGGAACGTAATCCTACGTTAAAACAATTGGTTTTAAAGTGATTATCTCATAATCTCAAAGTGAAAGCGATCCTAGTCATACAGTTTATTCACCACAAATCGGGGGGGAAAATCATAGCTTCATTTTTCCCTGCAGCTCCAATTCCATATTAACACCTAACTTCCGCTATTTTCCCCCCCGCAGTATTACACCCACTCTCACTGGAGGGGGATAATCTCCGACAACTTTCCCCTCCATCCGGTGATGCTACTGGAAACATTTTTATCTGTCGACTGAGTTGGCATCAGGCTGTGTGGCGTTCCAGTGATTGATTGTTCCGATGTATACTGACTATTTTTACGGTGTGGGAAAGGTTCAGCATTCATTTATGCTCCGACTGTGATGAGCATTTTAGTGTCGGAGAAAGGGCAGTTTCTAATTACTGCATGTTCAGGTGTTATACCGTGGGAAAGATATCGACGATGCCGCATCAAAAGCGTTCGCGTGAATCTCCGTTAGCGGATGGGTAAAAAAAAATAATATTAAATGTGACTGTACCTGTGCTCTCATAAAAGTCATTAAAAAATGGTAAAAAAATCAAACTTCTACCTATTAACTTTTTATATCTGTGGAATACTCTATAGCAGGCCTGCACAACTCTAAAAGTGATGCGGGCCATATTACTTCATGGAGAGCGACTGCAGGCTACAAGAAAATACGATAAATGGGCAAGCAAAAATATCTTATCTAACAAAAATTACCGATAATTTAAAAAATTAAATAAATATTAATATTCACTGCTTATATATTCTATAGCTTGCCTGCACAACTCGAAATGGGATGCAGGCCATATTTCTTCACGGAGAGCTACTGCAGGTCACAAGAAAATACGATAAGTGGGCAAGCAAAAATATTTTATCTAACAAAAATTACCGATAATTTTTAAAATTAAATAAATATTAATATTCACTGCTTATATATTCTATAGCAGGCCTGCACAATTCGAAATGTGATGCGGGCCATATTGCTTCACGGAGAGCTACTGCAAGCCATAAGAAAATACGATAAGTGGGCAAGCAAAAGTATTTTATCTAACAAAAATTACCGATAATTTTAAAAATTAAATTTTAATATTCACTGCTTATATATTCCGTTTGCAATACAGTGTAGTCCCGATAATTCAAACTTTGGTAATCCGAAAGTCCGCTTAATCCGAAATCAAAAGTCAAAAAGAACTAAGGTTACAATATAACTACATAGCGATACTAAGTAATATAAAGTATATTTTTGAAAATTACAAGAAAATTCAAAGTTAGACAACAGTAGTATAAATAAAATAGGACACGGTAGAATAAACAACACTTGTTTATGCTAATGCTAAACTGACACTAATAGTAACGACGCATCTCTCCAACTGTCGGCACTGTGACGCATTGTTAGAACAACTTACATTCTACTGTCAGGGCCCGATTTAGAAAATTCTTTATAAATCAACATATTTTGTCGCCTAGATTTTTCATCTTAGTACTCCTTGATAGTCTGTTTCGAAGAATTGTATCCTTCGCATGGTCAAGTTGTTTGTCAATAATTATTATTTTAAATAAACTATTGTTTAAATCGATATTCCAATCTTATAAGGTTAACAAATGATCCAATAAAAGCGAACTCATGGCACAACAGTCCGAGTTACTTTTCAGCCCTGTGGACCAAGGCCTGCGGTGCCCATCCCTTGTGGTGCTCTATAAACCAGAGCTGCACACTTCAGCCAGAAATTTATATGGACCTGGTCTGGAACTTCCAGCCAGGGGACATTAGAAATAACACCACCATTTTTTCCCTATGTGGTCGGTACTTGTTTTGTCGACGTTCGCCCATTCCACACAGCAAATTTGTTGACTTTTTTATTATGGGAGCACCTATATGGGTGAACCAACATGACATCCCATGAGGGGTCAGCACATGAATATCCTTACCTTAATCGGTATTCGAACCCGAGCCCAGTGGAAGCTAGCGTCACTAAACACTCTACGATGTTGTTGTTTCTAATGCTCCCTGGCCGGAAGTATTCCTGACAAGGTCCTTAAAGGCTAACGGACTGAAGCTGCGGTTTATAAGGGGACCACAAGAGTCGGGGTCCGCTTTAGCCAGGTGTCACCTCAATTTTTGGCCGAGCATCCCCAGGTGTTATATCTGGGGGGGGGGGGAGGTACCCTCTCCCACCCTCTCTGACCTCATAAAGGGATTTTCTGGTCTCTGGATTTAACGTGCCCATATCCCGCCTAGACACGGAGGTATTTAATGGTACTTGTTGGGTTTCGATCCGGCACCGAAACCCGACGCGCTACCACTAGGCTACCTCAGGCGGCCTGAGGTAGCCTAGAGTGGGCCTGAGTCAGGCCCACTCTACGATGTGAGCGGCGGAATCATAAAGATGACTCTAATTGATGACTGCTGCATAAGAAGGCTAGGGCATGTTGTAGGTAATCAATCTATTAAAAGTGCGTAGTTATAAATCTATTATAGTATAATGGCCACCAAGCAAATTGAAATTTCAATGTAAATGGAATAATTTACACATGATTGTTCGTGAAGTTCCTCTACATGGATGAACAGTGTATCGACCAGAGTTTGCTTACTGCCTCAGAGTCGAATCTTTGGAGACGTTGGAATCCTCAGGGAATGGACTTTGGAGACGTATATAATGTGCGATTTGCGTTTGGCCTGCTTGCATTCCGGAGAGGAGAAATTGCTGATGAATTGCAGTCCACTAGTGGCTCTCTTTGTATCACAAAGTTTTTCGTGTATTTTTATTATATTTTATTTTTCGTACTGTGGGTTCATCTGTTAAAATTTATTTTACAAAAGTGTTGTCATTGATGACTGTGTTCTTTCTTTTTGATAACTCAGCCTAATAAATAAGTTTGCAATTTTTAAAATGTAGTGTGTGGCATTTTCACGCAACAACTATAGTATTTACGCACAAGTCTTACTTCTCACTCTACAACAGGAAGATATTCAAAATTATTCCAACAGACTGCGTGGCGCTATGAAGCACTTACCTGTAGGTCCCAGCCTAGTAGATAGACCAAATAGCTCGGAAACTGGTTAGGTGTTTGTAACCTTTCGGAATCGGCCTTTAGCAATAAATTCCGGTCAATTTAGTCCACGCGTTGTAAAAGATGACTCTAATGTTCCCATTGAGTGTACCTTTTGCATTTTTGTCTTTTCATTTGTGTTCTTTTAGGAATGTATGTTTACTTGCATTTATGGTGCGTTGAGCCCTAAGTGCAGGATCTCTGTTTATTTTCATTTGATTTGACTATCTGTTTCAGTGGAGATCTGGGGTCCTTGGGATGTCTTTTGGTTAGACCTGCATCCTATTCAGAAAGTTCCCCCTTGAGGTAACTGGTTTGGTTAGGCTTCCTGATGAAGAGACCGGTCGGTTGCCTCGTTATATGGTTTAGTTCTTTTACTGCTACAGAATCTTGCATTTACGGTGCGTTGAGCCCTAGGTGCGTGATTTTGGTTTATTTTGTCTGCACTATTCCTGTTAGTAATTATCTTTCTCAGTAAGAATTGTTTTTTTTAGTTATATTTGTCTGTTTTCGTATGAGAATTTGTTGCAGCTGCGCAATCTTTTATTGAAAAGTTAAAATTTTTCAACGCTAGGGTCGGTTTTCTGTTAATTCGTTCGGCTGTCTATGCCTTCTTTATATGCATTATTTCGTGTTGAATTATTTACATTATTTGTGTTATCTAATGGTCCCATCTAACCAACTCGGTAACCCCCCCCCCTCCAACCCTACCCCACCCCACGCCCACGTGCATTAGCAGTGAAAAAAAAAGTAGCACTCCAAAAACTATTCAACCATCTAAAGAGCATAGCTACCATTTTCTAGGTACTAGTCAACCAATGAAATTGTTTACTACACCCAGTTTTGTGTTTTAAGTATGACTTGCTGGAATAAAACTCTATTTTTACTGAGCTAGAAACTAGTAGACAAAAAAAATCTTGAAAATTCGGAAAATTAATATATATGCTAGACTGTCTGTTAAAAAGAATTACACTGTGAATATGTGTGTCTTACACTGTGCGTATGTGTGGAAATTAAATTTGTTTGAAGTTAATGATGTCTGCAGAAACGTTTAACCTGTTTTCTGTGCCATAATCTGTCAATGCAGTTTCCCAAAGTTCAACGAGTCTATTCATTTTTATACTATGGAAAGCTCAGCTCAACTCATCCATTAGGCATTTAGGATTTTTATCCTCTGAAATAGTCTTTAATAAAACTTTCAATTAAAAAAAAATTCCTCATAAATGGAAAATCATGTAAATATCACATGATCTCACCATTTATGTAATAAAATTCATGACATAAATGGAGAGTGATTTATGTCAGAAATTTTGCAACTCCTATAATATAATGGCAAGGATATATAAATGGATTTGTAAAATAATGTAACAAAGGCCCAGTGTCTGTTGGATAGTACCACACAAATGTACCAGATAATATTTAACCCTTCAACGGGCACGCCCGTGTACAAAGTGCAACATTTTTGTAATTTTCAATGGTTTGTTTTTACAAGTAAGGTTTGAATGTTCTAAGCAGTTTCTATTTATAGCTACACCCTTTCTAGTGCAGGTCTGATTTTCTGATCCTTGTATTCATTTCCATTCATTTTTTAGTTGGGATTTGACCGTGGTAAACCAACGATTATACTGGATTACAATACGACGAAAGCAGGAGTTGATGTAGTCGATCAAATGTGCAGCTATTACACTGTAACCCACATATCACGAAGATGGACTCTCTCATTGTTTTTTAGGTTTTTGGACATAATAAGAATCAATTTGCAAGTTGTCCTTAGATCCAATAAACCGGACAGTTTTAGAATAAGGCGATTGTATCTGCATTCTTTGGCCTTTAATTATAAATATATCTCAATATTATCAACATTTTATATCTTTTCATAAAACGCAGAATTATTATTTTCAATTTGAAAAGAAAAAGTTTATTACAAAAGGAATAATTAAGGTCTAAAGAGGCGTTGCACTTTGTGCCACGCGCCTGCTGGTGTTCCAAAAATTGGCGCTCCCGCTGAAGGGTTAAAGTATACTTTTGTCAGCATTAAAGACATCCCAAAGAACACTGCTATCTATACAAGTTAGCCAAGCAAACTCACTCTTTACTGCAACCATCTTTATGTTTGCTGGGATTAAACTCCCCTCTGTATGGTTCCATTCTTACGAAGAAATAGGTTTAAAATCATTACATTGAGTGAGTGTACGTTTGAACTCAGATCTTGTTTAAAAGCCATTCTGTCCCCATAAGCTTATAATCTCTTTTCTGCTCGACAACTTTCAAAGTCTCTTTTGCCATGATCCAGTAAAAGTCAATCTGCGTTTATCTTCTGAAACCCTCTTTAAGAAAACTCCTCCAGAAGAAATAATTTCTCCTCTTCCCAACAAAGGCTTGTGGGAAGCAGTCAAGCGAAATATTGTGTAATCGGGTTGTACGATAAGGACATTGAGGAAGACGGATGACTCCCTAGAGGCACTTGACTCCATTTAAACGTGTTTCAGCACTTTCATTGCAGTGACAAACTTTCAAACGTAGCAAGACTCAATATTCTGAACTTTATTTACAGTTGGACAGACTGATCGTTGACAGAAATTGATCGATCGTGTTTGAACTTTTCAAGATCAAAAGTTCTCGAAGAATGTTAGGGGTAAATAGTGTTTCCTTAACCCATAACAATGATGTACTTTCGTTTCTTTTGACACAGATTTGCATGAAAGAGGCTTTGTTTTCTGACAGGCTCTTATTAAAAGGTCCCGACATCTAAATTTTAATCCTCTAGTTGTCATCGACACGTCTAGTACGTTCAAAGTTTTCTTTTCTTTACTTTACTGTCAAAGGTGCTGACGCCTCAAATATTACCCTATTACTATCACAACACTTTATGCCATGAAACTAGACTGTCTGGTAAAGAACTGGCTTTGAAGCTGCAACTGGAAAAGAAATTGTGGAAATATCCATGTATAAGGACTCAGCATCGTAGGATATTCCTTACTTTAGTGCAACGACTTCATAGTCAAACGGTATTCATGGAAGTACATATTTTAAGATTTAATTAAATGTGCCATAACTACCGTCTACCGGGAGCGGAAAATTAAAGACTGGCTCTTCTGAAAGCCAGAATCATCTCGCCAGACAACAGAATTTTTAAAAAAAGTGTATTAAAAGTTGTATTGAAAGGTAATAGCATGTTATCTTTCGATAATGTACGATGAAACTGGACTGTCTTAATTATTGTCTGTTCTTATGTATTGGACTATCTTCAGGATGACTGTTCTTAATTATTGGAAGCAGTTAGTGCCTTCAGTCAATTTTTCCCCGTTTGAAACAAAATTTTCCTACACTTGTTGATATAAAAAAATAAAGGATCAATAAGTAAATAAATAAAGAGATAAATTCATACATAAAGAGATTCATACTTAAAGAGATTCATACATAAAGAGATAAATTCACTCTTATGATAAATTCATACAAAGAGGATTTAAATTAAGTTTAAATTTCATGTAATTTTCAATACTGGTTTTTAAAAGCCCTATTTCTCTAAAAGATCCGTAAAGCTTGTACTAGCTAATCCTCATAGTATTTTTCTGGTCGGTGGTGTCAAGCCTTTTTCAATGGTCCAGCTTGCAATTTGTTAAAACATTTAATGTCATATTAAAAATGATTCCTTTACAAATGTTAATTTTATTTAATTAGGTAGAACGAGTAATTATTTTTATATGGTTAATTTTCATCCCTTATATATTCTTAACCTTGAATTTTCGTTCCGTATACTTTTCGCCAAACATGACAGTCTGAATTCCCAAGCAGTGTCGCTCTTCTGAATACTAGAAAATTTCTATTTCTATCTCCCAACTGTGCCATTTTCATTCATTCCCTACTGTTTTCATTCTCTTTTATTTTTAAATGGACCTTTAGATGCCGTCGGCTAGATCTGTTGTCCCCTACCGGGGATGATAAATCGGGTACATAAGCTCAAAGATGGCATATATATATATATATATACACACACACACACACACTGAAGTGCCACTGAATTTGGGATAGCAAAGCCTATGCAAATTGTGTAGAGCTGCGTATCATGTATGCGCAAGTGAGGGCGCTGTGGTAACTGCATATATAGCGCGTACTGTGGTTGTTCTGAATTAGTTGTTGGAATTGCCAGTATGGGTAAACTGCCTGATTTAGACGCCTTTGATCGCGGAAAAATCGTAGGTGCGCGACGGATGGGCCATTCAATTTCCGAAATCGCCAGACAGCTAGGATTTTCAAGGTCGACAGTGTCAAGAGTATACCAAGAATACATGGATGGTGGAAAAAAAAACTAGCGATCGGGCAAACTTCAAAGGACAATTAGCCTTGACAGTGCGTGGTGAGAAACGTCTCAGGCGTATTGTACATAGCCAGCGAAGCCAAACATTAGCTCAAATTACCACCCAGTTTAATGACGGTGCCAGTCGTACAGTCAGTAAACGGACTGTGCAACGCTCGCTTCACCGTATGGGTTTCGGGAGCCGTCGACCTACGAGAGTACCATTGCTCTATACTCGTAATCGGGCTGCACGTCTTGCCTGGACAAGAGAGCACAGAGACTGGAGTGTAGAGGACTGGAAACGAGTAGCATGGAGTGATGAGTCTCGATTCCGACTCGATTCCGACGGGAGACTGAGAATATGGCGTCAGGCTCATGAAGCCATGGATCCTGCATGCCTGGATGGAACTGTACAAGGGCATGGTGGCTCAATCATGGTCTAGGGTGTTTTTTCGTGGCACAGTTTGGGATCTTTGGTACGTGTACTAACCTTCCTCAATGCAATTCGGTACGTCGAGTTGCTGGGTGATCACCTCCATCCGTTTATGCTGTTCTGTTATCCGCACGGTAATGGAGTTTTCCAGCAAGACAACTGTACCTCTCACAAGTCCCGGTTGGCTACTGGCTGGTTGGATGAGCATTCCTCTGACTTCTCTGTCATGAATTGGCCACCTAGAAGCCCAGATTTAAATCCTATTGAGCATCTTTGGGATGTTTTGGAACAAGGCGTGAAAGGCCATCACACAGCACCAAAGAACCTTACTGAATTATGGACAGCTTTAGCCAATATTTGGCAAGCCATTCCCGTGGAACGTTTCCAGAAACTTGTTGAATCTATGCCTCCTCGTGTGGCAGCCGTTATCAAGGTCAGAGGAGGCCCAACTCGTTACTAGGTAGGTATCCCTAATTGAGTGGCACTTCAGTGTATATACTGTATATATAAGGGGCTTCACCCCTAGGCTCGCTTTTCGTACGGAGCCTTCGGCCCCTGATAAGGCTTACTCGTAAAAAAGGCTTAATAAGGCTTAAAAAAGAATATTTTACTCGTAAAAGGCCCCTAATAAGGCTTATAAGTAAAAAAATATTTGTTATTGAAATGTGATATTAACGTGACCGACTACGTTGAAAACATCGATTTTCGACCTGTAGTAAGCAAGAAATATATGTACTTTTCCGTTATCCGGGCGCATTTGGCGTTCGTCCTATTAAGTATCGCCCTTGGCAAGTGTGAAAAGTCGCCAATATAACAACCCTAGTGAATCAGTTTAATAGGTAATAGATGGAGTAAATTTTGAAGAAGCATTGTCACACACGAAACGTTGTAAGAAAATGATAGATCAACGGGTATGAATCATGTGAGAGAACACGAAGTTCAGAGAATCAGCTATATAACCTCGAAATTCACATGAATAAAAATTGGAAACAAAGTAACCACAAACTTTATTAGCTTTCTTCAAAATCGCACAAAAGATTGAGCAGTTGTGATGAAGCACCGTATGGCGACATGAAAAAACACTGAGGAACGGCACGCCACCATTTGCAATCGTACTGGCTGAATTTCTTAGGCGACGACAAAAAGTGGGTCCTTTTGAAGACATCTTGGAGGACATTAAAGATTTTTGCCTCCTAACTAATTATTTACTTAAAGAACAAAATGAATTCTTTCTTATATATTTTGTTCTTTCACATACACGCATCACGGGAATTACAGTTAATTAAACAAAATGTTACTTAAGAGCCATATTTGAAGATATATAACTTGCGCACGTCAAACGGAAAAGTACCGAAATGGTAAATATAAAAGATAAGCTGTAGTAAAGTAAGCTGTAGTAAATTAATTAATTAGGGCTTATGGCGGCCCAGTGGTACAGCACGCTGGTTTTCGGCGCTGAGGGTGCTCGGATCGAATCCTGGCGTCGCGTCACGAAAAATGCCTCCGTTCGTGTCATCCCTTCATAGGGGGTACTGCTGTCCGCCTATACGGTGCCCCCACAATAAAATGGGCAGTAAAATTGCGGCGTAGTATAGGCGAATGTTTGACGACAAGTGCATCCGCATCGGGGAAAATAATTAATTAATTAGTAATATATAAATCAATAAATAAATTAAATAATATAAAGATATGTATTATAAATATAATATAAATTTCAAACGTTTCTTAAAGTCAGGTAACTTTCAAGAACGGCAAAACAATGTTTGAAAGTTTAACCTTTGTTGCCACTCTCTGCTTCTCTTTAGGGTAAAAAAAAATCAAGAATACAGTATAAAAATTGCGCTCGCATGAAGTATTTATTTTGATAAAGATACATTTCCCTTTTGAAAAAAAATAATAATAAACTGAACAAATGAAATTCTAAAATGAAAATGGAAACAAAGATAGTTTGTTTGCAATCGTGAATTTGAGTTTTGGTATGATTAATTTACTAATTATTGACCGATTTTAATTATTTTAGGATTTTTGAGAACGCCTGAGGGTGCGTAAAGAGAATTTTGAATTCGATTTTAGTTTCTTTTAAATTATTTTTACATCTTTCCTCTGTTAGAGCTAATAGCGAGATACATAGGGGTGATTATCGGGCAATGTAACAGCTTCCATCTATTTACTGTTGTCACCCTTATGCGAAGGGCTTTTCATCACTGTTGAATTATCAGATTTAAAATTCAATTAAAAATCGAAAATTTTAAGATAGAGACTTCTAAACGCCGACGGGAGGCTGAGAATATGGCGTCAGGCTCATGAAGCCATGGATCCTGCATGCCTGGCTGGAACTGTACAAGGGCATGGTGCTCAATCATGGTCTGGGGTGTTTTTTCGTGGCACAGTTTGCTATCTTTGGTGCGTGTACTAACCAAACTGCTAATATATCTATTATTGGGTTTATATCTTATTCATATAAACCTAATTGAGGTTTATATGAATAAGAAAGCTTTCAGCTTCCAGATGATGTAAATATTTTGTTTGTAAGATAAAAACTCGAGGAGCATCGATATTACATCCACATATGGGACGATATTTCTTGGAAAACTGTGTTTCATTTTTTGATGAAAATATTAGTCTGTTTTAAAGTATTTTTTAAGAAATGAGGTCTAGTTTGAAAGAGAAATGTCTGTAGTCTTAGATTGTAAAAAGATCAAAATTCTACGATCATTTTTTGGCGAGTTATCTTAATCTGAAGATGAAAAAGTCAATATTTTCCCACAAAACATAAAAAAAAAAACTCAAAGTCCGACGAAGATGAGACATGTCTTACTTTGCCCCCCCCCCCCCATTTGTCTGGATCCATTGGTATCGCTCTCGACCCCATACCCCCAGCGGTTTCGGAGGAGATAGCGTGACAAGCTTTTGAAAGCGGCGGCGGAGCGGGAGTTACTTTTTTATAGAAGGAATATAATATATATATATATACACACACACAACTAATTCTCTCATGAATTCAGTGAAAGTCACTCACTGGGCTGCCGTAGGTGTGGCTCTGAAACCAGAGACCTTGTCACTGGACCATCCTGGTGATTTAAAAAATATATATTACGGATTCCACCCATCTCTTTCTCCACCACTTTTTTTTTTTGTGTGTGTGTGTGTGGTTAAAACTCAAGATTTTGTTTTTCCATCAACTGTACAAAGTATTGAATGTACGTATTCCCGCATTTCTTATTTCTACGATGCTGATTATTTTTCTTCGACGATTTTAATACTTTAGAATAATGCTATCTCAGATTAAAATATTTCACGAGCATTCCTTTGCTATGTCAAACAGAAATTTCTATTTATGCATTACTTGCTTCACTCAGTGATTTAACTTCACATTTGTAGTAAATATTCAGAGCATAAAAATATTCCTTTTAAGTAGTCCTTTTGTTCTCTATTCAAAGTACCCAACAGCCATCCAAATGGATGGAAAATTTTAGTGAAATTGCATTACAATGATAATTATATATTTCTATAACATTCATTTATTATCTATATATATAAATCAGTTCCGTAACTGACTGACTGACTGACAGATAACGCACAGACCAAACCGCTGGACCTAAAGGGCTGAAATTTTGCATGGCGATTCTTCTTATAGTCTAAGGATGCACTAGGAAAGATTTTTGAAAAATTATTCTTAGATTTTTTTAAATTAACCCTTTTGTTGTGGAAGATGCTTCTCTTTGCCCTCCAAAGCCAATCCAACTAATTTATTCTATTCGGGTTGGACCCATGTTAGATCCAGGACGACAACTCCAACTGTCATGCTGCGAGGTCCACCATGAATTAGTATGGTGACAATGGGGTTAAAAGAATGGACTGGCCTACCCAGAGCCCAGATCTGAACCCTATCGAGAACCTCTGGGAAGAGTTGGAACGCCGAATTAAGGGGTGCAACAACCGTCCAAAATCGGTGAAGGAACTTACATGTCTTTTCCAAGCTGAGTTGAAGAAAATACCACTAGCCGTCATACAAGGACTTGTGGAAAATATGCCCCGGAGGGTTGAGGTTGTAATTGCCTCTCGTGGAGGCTCTACCAACTATTGAATATGAATAAATTTTGTTTTTCTTTTCTATCACAGATGTCCATATACTTATTGGTAGAAAGTGTATTACTTCAATGATGAAAATAACAACATGAGAATACCAACGAAAGTGTTTAAAATCAAACATTAAGCATTAGATAATTAGAACAGCCTAGCTTATTGTACATCAATTTTTATAATTTATATTAATTTCATAAATATCTCTTTTCAACGCATATATTAGTAAAATACCTAACTCACAAGTAGTGGGGAAAAACTGCTTTATTATTACAGTGATTTCTTTCTTTCTAATTAGATACATTAAATAACCTGGCTTAATATATTCAAATTTAATTGCGTGAATATTCCTTTGATAAATATTTCCTGCTCCGACATAGACATTAAGAAATTAGCTTATTTACCGAAAGGTACATTTATTTATTTATTTATTTATTATTCTATCTATTTATTTTTTACTACCACTGTTAATAAAATTCTTCATATATTAGTAAACGTGAAAAAAATACTAATTTTTCGTTTTTAACTAATTCTAAATTTCGCCCTTTGCCAATCAGACTTAAAAAAGAAATTGCAATCGACAAAATGTTATAATTTACACAAATCCGTTCTAAAGTATTAAATATTTAAAGTAAATATGTTGTGTTTAATTTTTTTTTAATTTCCCTTTCCAAATCATACATTAACAAGCATCCTAGTTAAGGGACTGAACTATATGTATATAATTCAAATCTAGAATGATTTAATACCTCAGAAACATCAAGTTGACACACAGATGATATTTCGATATTTCATACTACGTTGAAATATTAAGCAGAGCAATAGGAACTATCACATGATTCACATGGAATTACATCAAAAGCAATATACCTCTACCATTGTAGGGGTTGATATCTCGCATGTTTCGATTAATCGACTAGAAACAGTTGATGCACTGCCAGACATTACAATAGATGAACGTAGGTAGGGGGATGTTCCAGTGACTGATTGTTCCGCCAGGCAGACGATCTCTGTGTGGGAAAGCATCTCCCAAAATGTGGTGACTCTGATGAACCTACCTGCTACAAATAGGGTGTTTTTTTTTTTTAATGATTACATTTGCATGTTATATCTCGTGGGAAAGTTGTTTCAATGCTTTGTGGATGGAACGAATTTGCCTTTACCACCCTAACTTTTTCGGAAATAAATTCTGAAAAACTTATCGAGATATGATGTCTGATGTTCATGTGTATAAGCAATGTGCATCTTACAAACGAATTCGTATACGTAAAGAGATGTTATCATTAAACTCTATTCCAGTATTATTCTGAATCTTGATAGTTCATGTGTCCGATTTCTGATCAAACTTCAGTATTAGAGTTCCGGTAAATATTTGGTAATATTTGAAAAGGTAATCACAGTAGATTTCCCCTTACTTTACACTGTATATTTAAACATGTTAAATTATGGATATTATAGATAGGTTAATATAATCCTAACTCATCGATCCCACTGTTGGCATGGATGTTTGTAGCCGTTCGGAATCGTCTTTAAGCTGTAGATCCTGGTCTAATTAGCCCTCGTGTTGCAAAAAATGACCGTAGCGCTCCAAACCAAACCTAACCTAACTCATCGATAATAGGCAGTTCGCTACCGTCATAATATCAAAGATTTTATATCAGAGAAATCAAAATAGTTTATTTGGAAATTTAGAAAAGTTGTATAAAACTGGCTCTCTTTCCTATCATGTTCTTAAATGGTTTATAGAATATTTAATCTTGAATAATATCATAACACTGGTCAAGCTATAAAAAGAATATTAGATATTTTCGTTTTTATTTCATCTAATTAAAATTCCTCTGAGTTTCTGAGGATTTGCTTGCATCTGCTTCTACCCTTTAAAACTCATTTTTTCGCTTGATTTAATAAATGTATATATAGTTTTAAATTAATAACAAATAGTTAAAATAGTGTTATTTTTATTAATGTTAACGCAGTAATTTTTTTTTCTTATCCAACTAATCATTCATTAAACAGAGGATGTTCACACATTTTTTTGGACGATGTATACTGTATTCACAAAACTAAATTACATAAAATTCTTGTATTTTAAATGTTCTATTTGACATCCTTTATTCTGAACTATCTTTCGACACCGCAATTTCCAGGATAATAATGCCTTTTGAAGTGTCAGAAGAGGTATTCTATCCCATTCCTCCTGAACAGCTTTCCAGAGTCCTGTAAGGGTTTTGGGACGACGTTTGGATAATGCAGATTTTAAAAGTCCGAAAGCACAAAAATCCATAGGTGATACATCGGGAGATTTAGTAGGGATATCAGTGAAGGGTATGGCCTTGATACCAGTTTTTTTGTTCCATTTCTTTTAGGAAATTTACAGTGGATTTTGATGTGTGACTGCTAGCTTTGTCCTGATGGAGTTTCACAGATTGATGGCACTGTGGGTAAAGCGATGGTATTTCATTCAGAAAAATTGGCGATAAAATATGTTCCTGATAGTATTTGGAGTTAATCTTGATATTTTTTTTCACTCTCTTTATTTTTAACTTGCCATTATGAGAAAAACCAGCAACAATCATGAATCCCTTAGAAAAACTTTCTTTCGATTCTTTGAACCATTACTTAAATTTTTTTCTCCCCTTTTATGATAATAAATGGCTCTTTTTTTGTTGCAGTCATTTAAATACACCCATGATTCATCTATTGTGACAATTGTTTTCCATTTTTCTTCGGATAAGTGTTTCTCGTATAGAATTCTGCAGCGTGTCCTGCGTTCAGCGATATGATTTGGAAGAAGACGATGCGCATTGCGTTTTTTCGCTTTCTTAAGATTTAAATCAACGTTTTCATTTTGTTTACAGTGGACACCGAGCATTTTAATGATTTTGCAACTGTTCTTTGACTAGGGGGATTATCTTTTAACATTAAACAACGTACCTTTGCAATAGTCGAAGATGTCCGTTTTTTCCTTGGATATTTGTTTGCAATTTTTGTCCCACTTGAGGCTCCAATTTGACGTTTTTTTCCTTTTTTGTTGACGATATTACCTATCGACGCTTTAGATATCACAAAACCATGACTCTCACATCGTTTTTGGATAACGGAGTATGCATATTTCTCTTCGGAAAGAGCATAAATGTAGCCTTCGAACCACTGCTTTGTTAAAAACGCCATTTTGAATAAAAACAAAACTTTCAAGCCGTAGACGATAATTTTGACTTTTAAAAACATAGTACAACTGCAATTATTTCTTTTGCAGCAAACGATTTTTTATTACCGCTTACCAAAATCGTCTAAAAAATGTGCGAACAGCCTCTGTAGTACCCCTTTTGTATGGAAATTCGTCCATTTAACACCATTTTCTCGTCCCCTGGAAGTCAAACATATGGATGTTTTTTTTCCCCCTTGAAATGCAATCAGTAAGTATTGGCGGTTTTAACACTTAAAATAACCACCATGATAAATCACCTTTTGGGAGTCGTTAACTTCAAGTCCAGTTGTGATAACCGGAACTACAGGTCATTTTTTCTAGTCAGCTTTTTTACTCCACATGTGGGAAAACTTCTAAGCTGTTGGTTTTTTTCCCCTTTGCTTAGATTTTCGGAATATTATCATTTGTAAGCTAATACTAAGACAGGAAGTCGGTTGGTCATCTATCGACTTGATGATATGTATTCATCTCTCGTAAAATAATTAAACACACGAGCGCAGCAGATGTCGCTAAAGTGTGTAAATAACATTCAAGAAGATAGATTTAAAAAAATACCATTATCAGTTAAGCTTTAACGTGTGTAGGAATCAATTAAGAGACTCCGTGGGAAGAAAAAAACCTGCCTAATTTTTTTTGACGTTTGTGGCTTTACATATGATTGCATACAGGTACAGGAAAAGCGGGGCATACCTCATGATTTTCTTACCACAATTGTCCAACATTTACTTGTATAACTGTCCTAAAAGACGGGCAGTATAATATTAAATAGAGGCGTTATTTATTACCGCAAAAAAAAAAAAATTAGGCATAATAACTATAAATGTCCATAGACAGTGACCTTTAAAAAAAACTTAACAAAACGAATGATAAAAATAAATGAAAAAAAAAGGTAAAAATACGGTGTGACGTAAAATCTGTGAAATGAAATGAAATGAAATTAGATAATCTATATATATAAAACAGTTCCGTAACTGACTGACTGACTGAGTGACTGATTGACATATAAGGCACAGACCAAACCGCTGGATCTATAGGTCTGAAATTTTGCATTGCGATTCTTCTTATAGTGTAGGGGTGCACTAAGAAATATTTTTGAAAGGTTCTTCTTAGATTTTATTAAATTAAATTTTTAAGCTGTTTTTGTACCTTTTTTAAAGTTTGTATTTAAAATAATAATCTGAGGGTTTTGAAATTTATGTCACGAGAAAGATCATAAAAATTCCTTTAAAATAAAATCTTTTTCTAATTTTTACCTCCATTTTCTAATTTTTGGTGAATTTTTTAAAGATTAATTTTTAGAATTTAATTTATTAAATGATCATATGGTTTCTTTTCTTTTTGTGATACTTTAAACTAATTTTGCTTCAAGTGCATAACAACAAAATAGGCAAAAAAAAATTTTTTTTTTTTTTTTGCTAATGCGGTACATGATTCGACATTACCCCAAAAAATATTAAAATCCAGTAAAAGATATGTTCCTCAAACTGTACTATATTCTTTAGTATATTCTATTAGATTTAATTTGAATATTTTCTACTACATTATTTTGTCTATAAAAATATCCGTTTCGATTTTTTAATAAATATATTTTTTCGGTTTTTTAACATCAATTGCATATATTGATCATTGTATTTATTATATATATATATATATATATATATATATATATATATATATATATATTTATTGGCATTAATTGCATACATTGACCTTTGTATTTAATTTGAATGTACTCCGTAGCGAAGTACGGGTATTCAGCTAGTATGGAATAGAAAGATGAATTAGGTGTCAATAAATTTGAGGACACACTTTAACTGTATTATTTTGGAATGTGAAAAATGTTAGGCACATAAAAGTTTCAATTGCTCATTCAGATTTTCCAGCAAGCTTTCCCTTATTCTAAGCAATAACAATTGAAAAATAAAAAGGTAACAACAGTCTTAAAATGTCAAACCGTGTTGTTTTTCAAGAGCAAAAATGTAACTGATAGTTAAATTTCGGTGTAGATGAATATTCTACATTGCTTTTTACTTTTCTGAAATATGAATAGCATACTGAAACCTAAAGGAAAATTAATTTAGAAAATATCCATTACATGATTTGAGTTAGTTTCCCCCCCCCTCATTAATTATTATACATCAATTAATATACGTAAGTATTTTTTTCCTCGAAGTTTTCGAAACGACTCGACTCCTACAGCTTTAAAGGAGTTCGTAGATTTCTTTGAATTATAATTTTAAAAAAAACACGTTTATCCAATTGGTTTATATTTATGACTCCTGTTTGTCCTCTGTTGGTTTACTAACTCCATTCATTTCAGTTATTTTTCAGTTTCCTCTAGTTGGTTCTGAGCCCCCCCCCCCCCACCTCCCCCGCTGGGGCGACTCCAGTTCAGAGATTTGGGAGGGGAGCAACGTCAGCTGTTAGGATTATATATACAGTTGGTTCTCTGTTTAACGACGCTCTACTTAACGACGATCTCTATTTAAAGACGATATTTCCCGATCCCGGTCCCTCCGACGTAAAAAAATTCTAATTTAAGACGATTTTGTTTCTATTTAACGACAATTTTTTCTTACATGATAAACTTTTTCTTCAACATTTTATCTACTGGAGGGTTACTTTCTGTGGGGGAGTTTGGTTTTAAAAACAGACCCGGAATTTCCTTTATGTTTGTTGCAATCATAGACTTGTTGCAGTGGAAAAAACCGGGGGAGGGGGGGGGATTACTGTTTCTCGGAAGATCGAACATTCTTCCCTGGTGGATCGAATTTCTTAGTGCGGGTGTGGAATCACTCTATTGTACCTACCATGTTGTCATGTGATTTACGAACTGTCCAAAAGCACCCCTCTCTCACTCCTTCTGGGAAGCACGTGTTCATGTTTAGAGAATTGAGGCAATGAAAGGCAAAGTGGTGTAAATCACATTTACAACTTTTTTTATTTGAGGGCAAATATGTAATCTCCATGTTCAATTTATAGTGGAATTGCAAATAATTATTGTTTGCAATATTATAGTAATTATTATGAATAATAATTTGTTCAATTTATAGTGGAATTTTTGTAGTTTTTGCAGTAAAACGATTTTGACTTACACCACTTTACTTACTGACTTACACCACTTTGCTTTTCACCGCCTCAATTCATGGTTGGGTGTAGGAGCTCATTCCAGTACGAATACGAGATGAGCAGAGCAAAATGGCATCAAAGCGAAAGCATCTTACGCTACACGAAAAAGGGAAAATTATTGAAAGCTGGGAAGAAAGTGTTGGAATAACAAAAGTCCAATTCGCAAGACAATTTCAGCTACCCGAGTCTACTCTCAAAGGCATTTTAGCAAGCAAAGAGAAAATTCTTGAAGAAGCACAAAAATTTGGTTTGAGATCCAAATCCAAACGGCAGAAAATTGAATGTGGCCGATCAGAAGAGTTTGAGAAGGCAGTCCTGCAATGGTTTCATCAAGCAAGAGCATCTAACATTCCAATTTCCGGAGTGATATTTAAAGAAAATGCTATTATTCTGGCAGAAAAGTTTGGAATGCAAAATGTTCAGGCTTCGGCTGGTTGGCTAACAAAGTTCGAAGAAAGATACGGGCTTGTATTTAAAAGCATATCTGGCGAAAGTGGCTCCGTAGATGAAAAAATAGTGGATGAATGGAAAATAGTGCTGAAGGGGAAATTAGATGGATATGATGAGAAGAACATATTCAATGCAGATGAGACGGGCCTATTCTACAATATGGTGCCTAATAAAACCTTAACGTATATGGGCGAGAAGTGTTTTGGTGGAAAACACAGTAAGGAACGATTGACTGTTTTACTGTGCACTAATTCGGATGGATCTGAGAAATTTCCACCACTAGTTATAGGCAAATCAAAGCAACCAAGGTGTTTTAAGAATATCACCAGAAAACCTTGTGAGTACCGCAATAACAATAAAGCGTGGATGACATCACAAATTGTTATTGACTGGATTAGAAAATTTGATGCAAAAATGCATCGAGAAAAGTGAAAAGTTTTACTTTTAATCGACCGATGCACTGCACAATGTGCAGTGCACATACTCCAAATATCCCTGGACTTACAAATTTGACTATCCATTTCTTACCAGCTAATTGCACTAGTAAGTTGTAGCCATTAGACCTGGGTATCATTCGCAGTGTGAAAGCATACTACAGAAAGTCTTTAATTAGGAAATTAATAAATAATTCGGCTGACAGTATAAAAATTAGAAAATTTACAATCTTTGAAGCAATGCACATGATAACATCAGCATGGAAAGAAGTTTCTTCATCCACAATAAAAAACTGCTTTCGAGTTGCTGGAATTCACAAATACCTTGTAATGGAACTGCAAAGTACGGATGTAGAAATCAACGAAGATGACATTACCCCTGAAGAATGGAGAAGTCTTGTTGAAGATGAGGATGTTTCAATTCAAGATTTCTACAATTGTGATAAATATGTTTTAACAACAGATTTCAGAAATGTAGAACAAATTTATTAAGATATTGTAAACGAAAACACAGTGTCAGACGAAGAAGGTGAAGTTGAAGACACGGAAAACGAGACACTGCCACCGTCTTACACAGATGCAATTTCTGCTCTAGATGTTCTCCGACGCTATATTACATCGAAAATGGAAGGTGACTCATTTAACATTTTAGAAAATCTGGAAAAGAGAATAACGAAAACAAGGCGAATGAAGCAATCAACACTTTTTGAATTTTTTAAAACGTAATTTATTGTATTGTTTGTACTCTTTTTTTTTCAATGTAATTTAAAATAACTTTTTGTGAATAAAATAATGATGATAATAAAAATAATATTTTTAAACACGCCAATATATTAAGAAATATATTGACAGTCCTAAACCTGTAAAGTGTGAAGGGAAATGTTATTTTTTCACAAATTCTGTTTAAGGACGATCTCTACTTAAGGACGGTTTTTCACGGTCCCTTGAAAGTCGTTAAACAGAGAACCAACTGTATATATATATATATATATATATATATATATATATATATATATATATATATATATATATATATATATATATATATATATATGTATATATATATATATATATGTATATATATATATAGTCGAACTTCGTTATAACGAACAAGAGACCAAAGGTTTTGTTCGCTTTATCCGGTGGTTCGCTATATCCGAAACGTTAAGAAAAATGCTAGAGTTCACAAAATGTATAACTCATTAGTTGCAAGGTGTATTCAATACTGATGTATTAAAAAATGAGGAAATCTATTAAAAATGATCATTAATAAATTAAATCGGCTAAAATCGATTACATTAAGCTGACACAACACTAATTAAATGAAGTACAAAAGGAAAACGGCGGGACCAAAATTTCCGTTCGTTATATCCGTGAGTTCGTTATATACCGGGTTCTATATAACGGGGTTGGACTATGTGTCTGTGTATATATATATATATATATATATATATATAAAAGAAATAAACATCCTCTCACTTTAAACTCCTCTAGTATTAGGTCTAGGATTGTGTAATTTTTGGCTATAAAAAAAAAAAAAAATCGCCGGACTCTTTTCTTTTTTTTTTTTGGGGGGGGGGGGGGCTTTGCCCTTACTGTCTACCCTTGGGACCGTCGTTGCCCCCCCCCCCCCATTTTGTCCGTATCTGGTTATGATACAAGTATAATATATAACTTACAAGCATAAATTTGTGGATAATAGTATCCGAAAATTTAAAATTAAAAATAAAGACAGCAACTTAAATCAGACTGATAGTTATAGCTTTTCTTCTGACCGCTGACCGTTAGAAACGATTCTTTCAACGAACGAATCACAAATACTGCGAAACAAAGTTCATAGAGACCTTAGCGACTGATGTATTGCCATCTGAAGAAGGACAATACCTATCAATCGAAAAACCAGTCGACATTTTTACTTCCTTTTAGGAATTTTGAGAAGCTATAATTTACAAATTCCTCATGCTTCAAAATTTTCCTTATGTAAGAATAATTATACGGATAGTTTCAGGTCAAAAAGCCGATCACGAATTTTGAATTGAATTTTGCTCTCAAAAGGGCAGGCTTTGTTCGTCCAAAGGTTTCTTGACTGTTTGCTATTAAAAATGTTACGCATGCATCTTTTAGTTTGAGCATTTTTGATGTATGAAATTGTAACGGTAGTTTTTCTTGGTATAAGTAGTTTTTAAACAGACCAATTTTTATCTTAAAATTTTTTATAAAGATACATGGTATTTTTTTGCATCTTTAAGGTGTTTAAATTTGTATTTTTTAGCTTCAGCTAAAATGATCCAATGTTTAAAGACTAAATTCAATTTTTTTTACGGAAAAAGATTTTAAAGTAATGCTATCACAATTATTATCGTTTAGTAATTAGATGACGAAAGTCCATTTGTCACTAATCAATTTTATGATAACATAAGTTGTAAAGTAATTTTTGTTTGAATAAAGGATTATAAATATCTACAGCATTACAATTACATTAAATTTGGCCCAATGGATAAATAAAATATCTTATTTAATATATAAGCCGAGTATCGTAATGTGATGATAACGCAGTTTAGCAAACTTATGAATGGCGTTATATTTGTTAAAAGAGATAATTTGCTAAGGAGGAACGTTAAAACTGGTGAAAGTCTGCTTGGACTAATCGAGTATAATTCCCATAAAGCTCTTAGAAAGTAACTCTTGCTGTTTCTTAAGAGTCTCCAAAGAATGCTTTTGGTCAACAATATGTAGAATTTTTTTTTTCAACATGGCATAAGTACACGCACGCAAATAAGAAGTACCTAAAGTTTCTAATGTTTGTAGTCTGTTTATTGTGTTTGCAACAGCATAAGAGAAACCAAAATATTTTCCTTACTAGGAAACATTATTTCTAACCATTTCAGTGAAGATGGGTTGGGAAATGAAAAAAAATTCCCACCTGCGAGAATTCAAGAATATATTAGAGTAAAAATAGAGAACAGTGAAGAGTTTTTTTAAAGTTCAGGAGTTTACAAACAGAAGAGGAATAATGCTATCTGAATTCCTCTTTGAAAGCATTACTTATGATCAGTAGCGTATAGATAACGTCTATACAAAGACCGTTTAGTATAGGAGACGAAAATATAAACACTTCACAGGCGGACGACGGAATATTTCATGTTTACTTTTATCTGCATTTATAGGGTAGACTGGGGCTTGTTGACCCAAATTTTCTTCAATATATATATTTTTAATTTCTTTTAGTTTGTACAATCAGCACATCTTAAAGTATAACCACGTATGAGAAAATTTGGAAAATATTAATTAATAGTTTCTATATGAAGCTTAGCAGGGCATCTAATCACTGGGCCAACCTGCCCCATTGAACAGAGCAGGTTGGCCCTCTAAGTTGTTTTGATTTTTGGATAACTAACGTAAATGAAAAAAGCACATAAAATATCAAATGCAATTTTAATATGGTATATAAAAGATACAAAGGATAAGAACAGATATTTTGTCCTACTTAACTACTGCCTTCATCGATCTTTCTCATCATCACAATGAATGCAAACATAAAATATCGTGTCCCCAGTGACACATGATTCATGTGCCCAACGATTGCACCTGGTACATTGAATCCAGCCTTCTCCTGATTTATTGACAATTTTATTGACTTTTACAGGCTTATGAATGTAGAAAACAAACTCTTGGACTGCGGGGCATCTTGGGCCGCTGGGCCAACATGCCCCGGATTAAATGGGCCAACTTGCCCCATATCGCCATTTTGGCTTTTGCTCGTTGTATCAAATATTCTGTTAATACTTTTTTCAAATCAATAGGTATAAAATTAGCTGTGAACAATGATCTTTTAGATTGCTATTCACCTAAGTGAAACTTTAATTTAGAAACAAATCAGAAACGATTATTTATAAGTGAAAAAAAAAAACTCCAGTGAAAATTGGAAGTGGCTCTCGTTTGATTGCTTCTTCGCTGCTGACGCTGTTATGGGTGAAAGAAAACGTGCTAAGACACACGTCGCTTAGTAACGCAGTCTACCGGATAGTTTGAAAAATATCGTAGATGGGCCAACGTGCCCCTATGGCCAACATGCCCCGGTCTACCCTATATTATAATCTAGATGTTTCACTATAACTATTTTTATTTCGGATTTAAGATATGATTTCTGAGTCAACTACGTTTGGGGGAAACTTGTCTGCATGAATGTGGAAGCGCTATAATAAGTGAATAAGTTTTCATCGGATTAGTGGAGAAACCGCAGGGAGAGGAGAAGTTGCACCATCCATCAGGAGCCCATAAATCTGTTTTAATTAAAAAGGTAATTCCAGAGTTAACTTTCACGACTTTTCCTCCCCTTTTCAAGAAATGATAATCTCTGGCAGAAACCGGACCCCACTTTCTAGGGGGGAAATTCTGAGTCTATCACTGCTTCACGAACGAACAAATCCCATGCAATGCAGTGAAATGGTGAGAAATATTGCTACAAACTTGAGTAATTTTGTAACAATATTTCAAACAAACCAGCAACCAGGCAATAAAATATTTTGTTCTTCATAATAAAGGCAGTCAAACATTTTCCTCACGAATAGTTTCTTTAATTTTAAACGTATTTCTTTCGTGCTGCCGCCATTCTAATATTGAAAAGGATCAGAAGCGATGAATTAAACTCTTGCCTTGGACACCGACATAAATGAATGCCAAAAAAAAGTATTATACAGGCGAACCCCGTTATAATGAACTTCAAGAGACCAAAAGTTTGGTTCGCTATATCCGAACCGTTAGGGGCCCAGGATTGCCCAACTGTCGGCAAAACTGTACTGTCCGGCCGGCGCCCAGGCCTATATGAAACATCACCGAACATGGGAAATTAACCTTCGGCTGTGTATACAGGAATTACTATGCAGCGCCAGTCTTCAGTGAATCAATGGCCGATACACGAAAGTAGAGGGGGCCGAGGTGTCAAACGGATATCTGAACCGTTAAGAAAAATGCCAGAGTTCACAAAATGTATAGCCCATTAGTTGCAATATGAATTCAATAATGATGTATTAAAAATGATAAAATCTATTAAAAATGATCATTAAGGAATTAAATTGACTAAAATCGATTACATTAAACTGACACGATACTAATTAAATTACGTACAATGGCGGGGCCAAATGGCAGGACCAACATTTTCGTTCGTTATATCCGTGAGTTCGTTATATACCGGATTCGCTATGACGGGGTTCGACTGTACTAATATTACCGATAGGCTACAAATACTGATAGGATACAAAAGTGATCCCGTTTGAGAAAATTCGTTTTCTGCTTTCAGGACTGTAGTGTGGAAAATAGCGTGTTGTTATTTGTCAATGCGGGACACTTATCAATGATAACATTCGTCCATAATCCGCGAGAATCATTGGTTGGTATAAATGAAGGCGCAATATAGGTGAACCAACACCACCCCCTGGTACCACCTCAATTTTGGAAGAGCACCTCCCAGGGACGACTTCTGGGGGGTTCGTACCTTCCCCACCTTCTCTTACCTCATAGAAGAACATTCTTCTACGGATCTAAAGTGTCCCTAAGGTATTTAATAACGTTCGTCGGGATTCGAACCGAGCCCCCCACCCCACCCCCACCCCTAGTTCTAAGCCCAGCGCATCACCAATAGGCTACATGTAAGGGTTGAATATTCTAAGCAATTTCTATTTATAACTAAACCCTTCTAACCCAAGTAGAATTTTCTGACCCCTCTATTCCTCCCCCTCCATTATTAGTCTTGATTTAACCATGGTAAACCAGCGATTATACTGGATTACATTTATTATATACGACAAAAGCAGGAGTTGATGTAGTCGATCAAATGTGCAGCTATTACACGGTATACCGCATATCACGAAGGTGGACTCTCATTGTATTTTAGGATTTTAGGCATAATAGGAATCAATTTGCAAGTTGTCCTTAGATCCAATAAACCAGACAGTTTTGAAATTAGGTGATTGTATCTGCATTCTTTGGCTTTTAATATATCTCAATATTATCAACATTTTATATGTTGTAATAAAAAGCAGAATTATTTTCAATTTAAAAAAAAAAGTTTATTACAAAAGAAATAATCAAGGTTGAAAGAGACGTTGCACTTTGTGCCACATGCGCCTGTTGCTGTTAAAAAAATTGGCGCGCCTGCTAAAGGATTAAAAAAGTTTGATCAGTTTGTGATAAAGATGGCATTATTTAGCTTCTCCTCATACATCATAATTTAAGATATCTTTCTTGCAACTATGCTTACGACTGGATATGATTATAGTGAAACTGTTCCATATGTAAGGAATTCTGATATTATGCGTAGGCATGTTGAAAATTCAATCATACGACCCCAAAACTTTAAAATAATTAGTGAAAGTAATTAGTGAAAGAAATAGCTGGATCATGAAACAGTGCAGTGTTGTGAATTGCAAAAATACTTGTATGTGAGGGTGTCTCTGGACTTAGTGCGACGATATTCGGAGTACTTAAGACAGTATGCATTTGTGAATTGATTGTATACGCCTTGAAACTGTTCCATCCATCAGAGGCTGGGTTAGACAAAGTTGGAATGCATGGATGAAATCCAAATCTTCAGACTCCGAATCATCATTAACAGCATAGGATAGGAATTCCATCAGCATCGCCAGATAAATGAAACAGCTGAAAAGTTATTTAAGGTTTATAAGATTCCGGCCGGAAAAAACATTAATATACCGATCATGATGCAAAGTCATTCCCAAGTAGTCTTGAAACTAACAGTATGTATGCAATGTATAGGTAAACTGTAAGTATACCAATTAAAAATGAAGTATACTGATAGTGTTACACCCTAGAAGGACTGGGGAAATTGTCGGACATTGTTTAAACGCATTGGTAAAGCGTAAACTAACAGAGATCACTACCATATTCATAATTCCAAGTAAAAGGGACGTATTTCGGGAAAATAGAGAGTTATAAGATCAAAAGTTGAGACTTTTTCAGACTCACTAGGTACTTAACCCTTCAGCGGGTGCGCCAATTTTTGGAACACCAGCAGGCGCGCGTGGCAAAAAGTGCAACGTCTCTGTCAACCTTGATTATTCCTTTTGTAATAAACTTTTTCTTTTCAAATTGAAAATAATAATTCTGCGTTTTATGACAAGATATAAAATGTTGATAATACTGAGATATATTTATAATTAAAGGCCAAAGAATGCAGATACAATCGCCTTATTTGAAAACTGTGCGGTTTATTGGATCTAAAGACAACTTGCGAATTGATTCCTATCATGTCCAAAAACCTAAAAAACACTGAGATTGTCCATCTTCGTGATATGCGGGATACCGTGTAATCGCTGTTCTTTTGATCAACTAAATAATCTCCTGCTTTTGTCGTATTGTAATCCAGTATAATCGCTGGTTTACCACAGTTAAATCTCGACTAGCAATGTATAGAAAGAAATACAAGGGCCGTAATATCAAATCTGCATTAGAAAGGGTGTAGCTATAAACAGAAACTGCTTAGAACATTCAAACCTTACATGTAAAAACAAAACATTCAAAATTACGAAAATGGTACACGGTCGCGCCCGCTGAAAGGTTAAATAGCCGTAACAGTTAAAACTCAAACAACAGGTACTATAGACAGACGGAGTTTGACTGAAGCAAGAAAAAAAAATTACTGAAATTAGGTGGCCCGAACTTAAAGAATGGCGTCTCTTATTCAACGGTGGGTCACGGAATGGTATGGAGTGCTATTGCCGGCGGTGGTTGCAAAAAAAGCTAATAGTCTACGTAGGTACTGACTTAGTCACGCATGAAATTCGTAGAGAATGCTTCGGAATGCTTTAATCGCTGCTCGTCTACGAAGCCGCAAGCTATTGCAGGGATGTATCAGGGTACTGCGTGGCGACTTTGAGGATTATGCTCACACCTCATGCAGCGCGCAGCAGTTTCATCGGAGACAGACATATTGCTTCTACTGTTAGAGTGGTTCCATCGGGGAGAAATAATGGAGCCGAAAGCATGCCGACTTGTCCAAGGAGTTGTCTGCCGCGACTCAGCAGCTAAACTCACGTGCTGCAATTCCTACTGTAACTAAGCCGAACAACATGCTCCAGGTTTGGTTTGGAGTATGCAGATACTCTAATCCAAGGGTTGGCACCACAGTGCCCGCGGGCACCCTGATGCCCGCGAAACAATTTTAAGGTTTTGGTTAGGTTTGGTTTGGAGCGCTACGGTCAACTTTTTTGCTACACGAGGGCTAATTAGACCGGGACCTACAGTTTAAAGCCGATTCCGAACGGCTACAAAGACCCATGCCAACAGTGGGACTCGAACCCACAGGATCTGAACCGAAGGCTAGCGCCCTAGCCATTCGGCCATCACCTGGATGCAATTTTAAGGTGCCCGCCGTTCAAATTTCGAAATTTTTTAGATATTTGAACAACAAACGCTCTTACTTGTAATGAATAATTTTAGTAAAAAAAAATTAAAAATCGCAAAACCGTAAAAAATCAAAAATTGAGAACCCTGATCT
Source organism: Dolomedes plantarius (assembly GCA_907164885.2). Lineage (NCBI taxonomy): Eukaryota > Metazoa > Arthropoda > Arachnida > Araneae > Dolomedidae > Dolomedes > Dolomedes plantarius. The sequence goes on along the minus strand of OU015496.1, from coordinate 154,190,477 downwards.
CTCGACAGCGTCGTTCTCCCCTTGCTTCTATAATAAGTGCGATAAGTTCATTAAAAGATAAATTGTTGCTCTGGAAATCGCATATGGAGAAAGATAATTTATCACATTTCTCAAATTTAAAATTAGAAAATTATTGCGATGGAAATACTACCACCTACTAGTTTATCAAACGTTTTGATTCCTTATTGGAAAAATTTAATACCAAGAATTTATACTTGTGAATCTTTGTTTTCTAATATGAAATACTTAAAGTACCGATCAAGCCCCACTGACACTTACTTGGACCAATGCCTGAGGACTGGGAATTCAACTTATGTGCCACATTACAACGAGTTGGCCGCAGATTTGCAATGTCATGTATTGCATTATCAATTTTAAGATTTTTTTTGTATAAATTAAAATTTGAATTTATGTATTAACAATTTTTGTCTCATTAATATTTTCATGTTTAAATATTAAACCTCCTCCTTCCTCCTCTTCACACAGTGGTGCCCGCCGAACTCCCGCATTTCTGAAATATGCCCTCCTAGTTATAAAGGTTGCCGACCCCTGCCCTAATCACCTTTTTATCCCATGAGCCCAGTTACACCAACTTACCATATAAAATCTATAAGAAAGAATATCCTTAGTAATCGTTATTATTATTACAAGTTTTGCTTGACTAAGGAACTTGACCGATTTGGCAAGGGAAAAATAGTAACAACATCCAATTCAGTCTTCAAATTATTCTTTATTACTACAGGAAAGAAATGAAATAATTGTTTAATAATAAGTACTTCTGCAGGAGTTATACTGTAACTGACTCATTTATTTAAAATTTTTTTGTGTGATGAAACACTAAACGATTGACCGTTATCATCAATACATCAAGTGCTTGCTTCTGTGTTTGAATTGCATTATTGCAACGATTTACGGTAGAGTATGGACTTAACTTGATTGGATTATGAAAAAAGTAATTTTTTTTTTTTTTTTTTTTTGGGGGGGGGGGGGCTATCGAATAATAAGTTTGTCATTGAGTGATATTAATCCTTATTACTTTGGAAAATTATTATGAGTGTAAAAAGGTGGGCGTCAATCAAGTGATTTGACACTAAAATTTCAAATATTACAAAAAGTGGACTTAACCGATTTGGCTTGTGAATTGCTCATATATCAGACTAAGTACAAATTAACTCGTCGTTTTTATAATCTTGTACAGAAACTCAAAATTTTCGAATGGCAACGCCTACTTTTTCCCGTCGCAAAATGCTCAGAGCATGCGAAAACCCTAATGAGCGTTGGAACGGTACGTGTATCACAAAAAAAAACGGACGTATTATACACGCACAAAAAACAGCTCTGCGAACGGCCAACAAAAACATGATCGGGGCTTACGGAGGAAATTTGCATATGACAGAGGCAAGACACCAATCACTGATGACAACACAGATCGGACAAAAGAAAACTTTTATTTAGATTACACATTTTCCACATGCATGGGTGCCATCATCGTGGTTTTGTTGGCCGTTCGCAGAGCTGTTTTTTTTTGTGCGTGCATAATGCGTCCGTTTTTTGTGATACACGTACCATTCCAAAGCTCTTTAAGGTTTTTGCATGCGCTGAGCATTTTGCGACTGTAAAAAGTGGGTATTGCTATTCGAAAAGTTTGAGTTTCTATACCTATAACCGTAACCGTGAGCGCCACTTAGTTGCCGTTCACAGAATCCTGAGCTCATACCTCTGAATAACTATATCGGAAATCTCATCTTGATCGGTTGAACGCCGCTAGAGGTCCATATATTGGCAAAGTTTTTTTATGATCACCCTGTAGTATGTCTTTTTAGTTCACAACTTACGATTTTATTGCAACTAATAACTTAGAATTACCCTAACAATAGAAAGAGAGAGTCTAAGGAGATCCTACCACTAGATGAAAATTAAACTCATATTACACACATGCACAGAATTCAACACATTAAAGAATTTGCATCCATAGGTTCACACATGCACACACACAATACAAACGCCCGTGCACATACGATACATACAACATTATGTTTTGTATGTGCATTCCTACTCATATGCTTAAAATCGTCAAAGGCAATGATTTACTCCCTCACCTTATAAATTAAATTTGTTATGAAAATAAATCTATTTTCTGAGTCTAGAAAAGGAAAAGTGCTATAGCGGTGGATGAAATTTTGCCTTTCAAGAAGTAATTCTACGTAATAATAATAATAAAAAATATAATAAAAATAAAAATAAATAAATAAATAAAAATTTACATGCCTGAGCTTGCAACGTTTTCCAATTAAAGGAGACAATCGATTTATTTTCTATAATGACATCTTTATTCCTATTTTACCCAAGAGTTGGTTGGTTGAGAGCGCTACGGTCATCTTTTGCTATACCACTGTTAATTAGACCGGAACCTACTGCTTAAAGTCGACTCCGAACGGCTACAAACCACCACGCCAACCGTGGGTCTCGAACTATCAGACTCTGGAACCGAATGCCAGCGCCCTAGCCATTCGGCGATCGGCAGGATCGACAACATCGCATTTACACAGTCGCGATAGCGGCGAGTTGAATTGCGGGGGGCGAATGTGTAAATGGTGTTCTCGCTGTTTCTCCTCGCCAATCGTGACGCTCGCTTCGGGAGCGGTTTTCTGGCACGAGTCAAAGGGGCGAATGGCGCCAGATGTCAGACGACTGGCTGACGCAAGCACAACTGACAACAAGAGGCGCGAAAGTGAGAACGGTCATTCGCGTCGATGCAATAGCGTGACTAATGTCTCGCGAATGTGTAAATGCGGCACAAGAAATACGTTCAAAGGAAAAATTACTCGAAATGTATCTTTAATTAAAAAATTTGCTTTTAAGTGGGAATGCATATCTTTTTCTGTTCTATGGATTATCATAATGTCATCAGCAACTATACTTATATATATTTCAGTGTCTATACTTTTAGTGTCCGTATCATTGATTTATACATTTGAGAACAAACATGACTTCAACAAATCAGGGCCTGCTTTAGGGAGGGGTGACAAAGGACTTAAACTCAAGGCCCTTAATACTACGAAATTTAGAGGTCTAGGACAACAAGGCTGTAATTTTTCATTACTCCAATACATTTGTTTGGAAGGACAGCCATCATTGTTATATGCTAATATAAAATTCAAGGCAATTTTAATCACACAACTTTCGAAGTTAATGTGTCATTTATATATTTTAGTTGCTAAGCCGATTCTTTGGATAGTCCGCGAGAAAAAACTACTGCATCAATTGACTTCATTTTGGTCTTAAACGAAAGATTTTAATCTATAGATGAGTAAAATTTGGTTTTTGTAACAGGAATTTCTATTAATTAGCGATAATTTACAGTTAAGAATTCTTTTTGCGCATGCTCAATGACATGTTTAAATCTGGCTTTAGATACTCACTAAGCACGAGACCGCAAAAGCACATTAATTTGTCTCTGCGCACGCTCAGTGATATGTTTAAATCTAGCTTTTGATACTAAGCACGAGGCCGCATAAACACGTTAATTTGCTTATTCCGAGGAATCTCTCTAGCTCGCTCTCTCTGCGAATTTTTATTTTTAATTATGTTTGTGAGCTATAGAGTTAAACCTGATGGAAATGATTTATTTCACGCTGTTGAGTAACCGTATTCCTTTTTGCTGGGTTCAATAGTAATTTTTTAAAGTGTATTTCTCTATTCTTAGTATTATGATTTTCAACATTTGGCAATGAAGTGTATAATTTGAGTATTAGTACATTTTAGTACATTTATTTACTATCCAGCCGCCATGTTTTGACGGGTACCAGCTAGTATGTAATTTAAGTTAATTTCTCTTACGTGTGATTTGCAGCTATAGCTGCAATTAACACGTATTTTTACACAATAGTTTAAATGTATACATTTAAACTGTTGTGCAAAATTACTGGCTAAACTAAATACATGTTATTTATGTGACAAATGTTTATAAAAATTTCAATAAAACAACATTTTTAAGCAGTATGGAATTGTTTGTGCAGAGGGGCCGCACACTTGTTAAATCAATCCTGGCCAATAACTTATGAATTTTATATCAGATTTTGTAAATATTTAATGTGTGATAAATTAATGAATATTTAATATAATAAATTAATAATAAGCGTCTAATTTTAACAAATAAATAATATCATACCAGTTTAAATAATCAAATTAAATAATTTTAATGAATAACTTTAAACAGAATAAAATAAAATATTTAATACAATTTTATTCCATTACTAAATATATTTCGAACTGATAAAGTTTAATTGATTAAATTAATATTTTTCCAGGAATGTTTGTTACAATTTTAAATTAGATAAATAATTTAATAAATTTAATTAATATCTCTTCTTTTCATATTATCAGAGGCACAATTTTATTGACCAATTGGTATATTAAAAAAGCAAACTCTTGAAATTTAGTCAGTCAAGGAAAAATTTCGATTTAAAATTGAGTTGTTATTTAAAAGTGTGTAGAAAAAGTTAAACTGAAAAGATAAAATTAATTCAATTTTATTTAACTGACATGAAACTGAAAATTTTCGAAATAAATCTATTTTTTTAATGGTCGCAAATAAAATTTAAGTCCAAGAGAGTTAAGAGAGCAAAGGAATAGTGGATGAATCACTGCGTTCCTTAAACTTTCCAGATACATCTGGCTAGGTTAGGTTTGAAATATCGATTGTCATCATTCTTATGGGAGTGGACGTGTTGACATCACCGTTGATTTCCAAAGCTACTAAACAGCAAGTTTGTGTAGGGAAGATCGTTTACTCCTCCTCGGATTACATTGTCGAACACATGTGTGAAAATTTCTCTTAAATAGAGGGCTGGCAAATGGGCGGTTTGAAGTATAAAGGCGGTAATGTCTTCATTGTCGCAACCTGTCATCAAAGTTGAAAGCCAGAAATCGATACACAAGTCTCGCGGTTTTCCCACGCTTTGTCCCAATGACTTACACAAAAGGAAAGCCGAGTGAATATATACTGGAGTTAATAACATGCGCAGTGTATTTTTGAAGCGAATTCCACTGAGTACTTGATGAAGTTTCGGAAAAGTTCATAAATAGTATTTAAAATAAAAATATGGGGGCGTAAAAGTATTACGAAAGCATTTAAAGGGGGGAGAGGGGTTCATGCTTTGGTAATTTTTTCTGACAAGGTGGAAGGGGGGGGGGTTAGAGCTATGCTTACGTAAGACAAAATATGGAAGCAAGAGAGAGTGCATTTCGATGTGCTCCTGACTACACCAACTCTCCTACGGACGAGTACTGAAAATTAGTTGCTCTGTTTTTACTGTTAATGATTTAACATTACATATTTCTACTTAGAAATATACAATAACTTTATTCTTTATTTTTTAACTTTATTATTTTTTTTTTGGAAAAAAAATCGTGAGGCCTATGAAATAGCGACAAGAAATTTGCAAAATCGTACTTTACAAAAAGTGTGTATGCGTGTGTGTGGGGGGGGGGGGGGAGGAATCTATTTCTTTTGCTTACAAGGGGAGGAAGGGGATCTAAACTGACTTAAAATGTGCTTACGTAATACTTGAACGGCGCTTTTTCAGTGTAAAATTTTAGGAGGTAATATTTCCTTAACTTTAAATACTTATTCTACGGATAAAATCTTTTAATCAACCGAGTTCCTTCCGGGTAGATTTTTTTTAGGGTTATCTGAATTGCCCCAATTCTATTTTATTTATTTCATTTGCGTTCATTTGTGTTACTTTTTAGCATTCTTCGCTTTGCCTTGTTTTCTTCAGTTTATTTTGTATATTTTCCATAATCTCTTACTACCTTAAAAACCCCCTTATGTAATCACACTTCAATTAAACTTGGAAAAACCTATAAAAATTATGAAATATGTGTCATAAAGGTGCAAATTTTATAAACAGATCATTCAGACACCATCCCTCTGGATTTCTCTAGACTTGCAGTTTTTATAAATTTAAATATCAAACTAAGTAGTTAATGCATAGTCGTGAGTGAGCTCAGAATTTTATTCCCTTGGGAAACATTTCTGAAGGCTTGCTATAACCTATGAAAAAGGCTAGTCAAGGGTAACACTTTGTGATATGTCTTTAGTGTAGAGGGAAATGAAGAAAAGCTTCGTTTTGAGGGGAAGACGAAAATAGCTTTTAATCTCAATTCGTTTATCACCCTTAACTATAATCAACATATTTGTCACATTTCTGTAACAGGAGGAAATTTAAAAAATAATCAAAAAATAAAAAAATAAAACCTTTTTCGATATTTGTGTTATACTCACAAAAAGAAAAGTAGTTTTTAAACTGACAATTAATTCTTTGTTATGCTTGAATAAGCCTCAGCAATCAGCAGAGGCCTGTATTCTAATGGTACAGCCCAAAAATATTATGGATTTCAAAACTGGTAGAAGTATGAATACATTATTTAATGGGTGGTTGAAGAATATTTTGCTTTTTAATATAATTCAGGTAGTAGGCAGTTATTTGAAATTTAAAATTGGGAGATTTGTGGTGTCCCAGCCGTTTCGCCCGCACCAAATTTCCTTCGCCCCTTTTTTTTCGCCATTTCGCCGACACGAAATTTCCTCCCACCCTGTTTTTCCCGTTCAAGCTTCCCTTTTGTGATATTTAAGGATTTCAAGTCGGCGAGGGTTTATAATATGTTTAAAAATATGTTTGATCAATAATCATTGATTTGATGCCTCTTATTCATTTACCGAAGGACTTTTGCTCCTTAATCCTTCACTTCTTTTCATTTACAAAAACCTTTCTTGTTTCAGGAAAATAGATTTTCAAAAGACAAATGTATATGTATGACTATGTATTCTTATTAACTGTAAATCTATTAGAAAACATTCTGTAAAAAATCTGATGAAGCAAAGTATTTTGTAACAGTTGGATGGCGCTTCAACCAACTTTGCTGTACAATTTTTGGCCTCTAAAATTTTTTCTGGAAGTTACTTAAGACATCTAGATTTATTCTTTATGAGTGTTCATAGTGTATTTTGTAAGTAAACATTTGGCAACGAGAAGGGGGAAGGAATTTTTGTGTCGGTGAAACGGGGGTGATGATTTTCCTCTTTTTGGGGACTTTGTCAACGAGAGGGGCAAGTAAATTTCAGTGTCGGCGAAACGAGGGGTGAACCAGATTTGGTGTAGCACTATTAATAAGCAAAGAAAAGGAACAATGTTTTCCTCCCATCACATATCCGAAACCAAGTTGTTTTGTTATCACTACATCTAAACAGTTGTATTGTTCCTCAGATTTTTACCAGTTTCAAAGTTTCGAGGCTGGTAATATCAGAGGCGTAAGATTTTAAGAGCCATATCTCTGAAAAAAAAATGTCTTCTATACAGATTACTGACTGAATTTATTCATAAATTCTAAAAGGATTGAAAACACATGATCTGATCAAACTTAGCAAGACAACAACAATTACAATAACAAAAACAACCAACACACACACCCACACAAAGAAAAAAAAACAGCGCAAATACATAATACAGTAGGTTTAATTTAAAGTATATCTTGCTTCCCAGATTCCAGCACAGAAAAGAAATCCAATTTCTCTTGAAAAATAGAAAGGTTAGTACATTTTAAGTAAGTTGTATTTAACTTCCTTGTACGAATATATGGTTTCCTTCAGGTTGGCCCCAAGAATGTGAAAGCGAGAATGTCAGTGAATCAGCTGTAAATGGCCAAATATGCTTTCTCCAAGGAAACAGCGTAATTATCTAAAATGACATCAAGTTCATGCGCTACTTTGGGCCCTGTTGCCAAGTCTCCAAACTGGTTATTTAGTTTATTGAACAACAATGCTTTTTTAATTTTAAAGTTTACACTTTGTGAACGCCTGTGGATTTTGTTTTAACGGACAAGAATAAAAAAATATTGGTAGTTCGTTATTTAAAAAAATAGTTTATTAAATATCAAATATTGACATATCGTAGATGATCCAATCACCTATTTATAGGAATACTAGCTGAAAACCCGCACTTCGCTACGGAGTACATTGAAATTAAATACAACGGTCACTGTATGCAATTTATGCCAATATATATATATATATATATATATATATATATATATATATATATATATATTTATTTATTTATTTATTTATTTATAATAAATACGACGATCAATGTATACAATTGATGTAAATAAAACCAAAAAAATATATCTATAAAACCACCGTATACAGTTTGAGGAACATAATATATTTATTGTATTTTAATATTTTTTTGGATAATGTCCAATCGTCTGCCGCATTAGTAAGAAAAAAAATATTTTTTTGTCTATTTAGCTGTTATCACGTGACGATAAATTTATTTAAAGTACCAGAAAAAGAAATCACGTGATCAGCATTTTATAAATTAAATTCTAAAAATGAATCTTTAAAAATTCACCAAAAATCAGAAAATAGAGGTAAAGATTCGAAAAAGATCTCATTTTAAAGGAATCTTTATGATCTTTCTCGTGATATAAATTTTATAACCCTTAAATTAGTATTTTAAATGCTAACTGAAAAAAAGTTACTAAAACAGCTTAAAAATTTAATTTAAAAAAATCTAAGAAGAATTTTTCAAAAATCTCTCTTAGTGCACCCTTACACCATAAGAAGAATCGCCATGCAAAATTTCAACCCTTTAGGTCCAGCGGTTTGGTCTGTGCGTTGTATGTCAGTCAGTGAGTCAGTTACGGAACTGTTTTATATATATATAGCTAAGTAAAATCTAGTTACAACGAATTTTAATCAGCCTAACCAATACGTTTAGTTACTGATATTTTCTATTCTCAGAATTTGAAAGTGCAAATGTAGTTTAGGCGCTGGCTATCAACTATTTCATTTTGTTGAAATTCATAAAATCTTGTAATTAAAGATGCTATCATTCCCGTTGCGTAATTTTCCTCGAAATTGTTTATATAAACCTACTTATGCCTCTTTTTATGCAGTGAAGAGACGATATATGTGTGCTATCCTTAACCCTAAAATATCACAAACACATGCAAATGCGTATGCAGTTTGTTTGTTAGTAAAGCCAGTAAGCATTGCTTTCATGGGAAGAGTATACAGATGGGATTAAATGATTCATCAGAAAGAAATAAGTCCTGAGTTTTATCACTGAAAGCTCTTTTGTAAACAGCATACTTACTACATCTTAAAGATACTATACTTTAAAAGAGGTTTATTTCATATTGAAAGAGTAGTCTTTGCCACTACGCGCTGAATCCCATTCTCTACTGTAGTATAGCTGCAATTTCGTCACAAAGGCTCTTTCTGTTGGGTTCCCAGGAGATTTCTTGGACTGTACCACATAGTAAAGTGTCACTGTGGATCTTTACAAAGTGTGGGTGACTAATTTCCTATACAAAGGAATTCTGAAATCATAATAGACCATTTATAAATCATATTAAGGATTTATTTGGGAAGACTAGTACCTTAAAAATTATAGCACCTTTCCTCATAGAAAAATTAGATATTTTAAGCTTTTTTCTTAAAGAAAATTAATTTTTTTATTATAATTTTAAACGAGATGATACGAGGAGTGAGAAGAAGGAATTATGAATGCATTTGGAATTCCTCCGAAGTGAAGATCACATCTTGTGTTAATGGCATGCCATTAACACATTTGAACAAGAATTGCTGTCTAGGTTGTGAATAGCTAGTTTCAGGTGTAATCATTTCAACTGCCGAAAAATGGGTTTATGCGTTTCATATAACTAACTATAATGTGACAAATCTATTTTTCGTTTTAAAAATTTGTTAAAAACTCTAATAAAGCGCGTTGTTAGAAACTTATCAGTTTTCCTGTTAATTTGGCAAATGAAAATTAAATCCTTCCTAGAAGACTCATAAAATAAAGTTCTTTCTGTTTAATAACCGCGTTCAATGTAGAATGATTCTTTTACGCCTGTTTAACGATAGACGAAAATAAAATTATTTTAATAGCCCAATTATAACTAAAAAGTAAATAAATCAACAGAGAAAGATATTTACTAACAGGAAGAATGCAGACAAAATAAAACCGAAATCACGCACTTTGAGCTCAACGCACCATAAATGCAAGATTCGGTAGCAGTAAAAGAACTAAACCATATAACGAGGCAACCGAGTGGTCTCTTCATCAGGAGGCCTAATCAAATCAGCTTCCTCAAGGGGGAACTTTCTGAATAGGATGCAGGTCTAACCAAAAGACATCCCAAGGCCCCCATTGAAACAGATAGACAAATCAAATGAAAATAAACAGAAATCCTGCACTTAGAGCTAAACTCACCATAAATGCAAGAGTCTTTACTTTTTAGTTATAATTGTCTGTTTTCAGTATGAGGATTTGTTGCAACTGCGCAATCTTTTATTGAAAAGTTAAAATTTTTCAACGCTAGGGTAGTTTTTCTGTTAATTTCTTCGGCCGTCTATACCTTCTTTATTATTATATATTTGTGTTGAATTATTTACATTATTTGAGTTATTTAATAGCCTAAGTCACTCTAAATAGAATTTGAATTAATTCATTTCGTAACCACTAGATGCCTGAAGTATGAGACAAAGCGAAGAGCTAGTAAATTGACTAAAACAAGGGGGAATTTAAAAAGAATTTTCCTCTAAAAAAGCAGTAGAACTTTTCAAACTTTGTCTCTAGTTCTTTGGCCATTCACATTGTATGGCGATAAACACCGACAACTTTCCTGGATTGAGCCCGTGCTCGAATCCAGTCCAAGGCACGGATGCTCTTGTGCTTGCCATCTAAAGATGAAATACTGATTCCCCTATATGGAGCTCCCATGATAAAGTAACCAACGAAAATAGAAAAGAAGTGTAAGCAAAATGTCCACGGGATATAAGTACCTACAGCATTAGTAAAGAAAGAAATTACTCTTTTGTTAAATCGATCTCTGTGAGCTTTTCTTTTTTCTCTCAGTAGCTTAAACTTACTGCCAGAATTAACTGAGCATAACACAAATCCATACACTTACCAAATGTAATAATTTTTGCTAATAATGTGCATCCGAACTGAAATATTCTGTGAGAAAACTATTCCGCAAATTAAACAAAGATTTATAAAAAACTGCTTCTACCGAGGTAATAACAATAATAATTTTTAAAATATCTAATGTAACATATTTCTGTGACTCATTCTCGCACGAAGCGTTAATTTTTAAAAAAAAATTAAAATTGATGAATTTTTATTTCAGGGGCATACATTTCAACCGCTTTCCGTTCTTGCCTAATGTATTTCCCAAGCAGGTTCACGATTGCCCGAATTCACGAATTTCAAAATCCTTTGAATTTACAAATATTTATGCTCGTTATATCGAGGATCCCCAAATTTCTATTAATTTCAATTCCTATCAGAAAAAAAGTCGTTAAACTGAGATACACCAATATAATTCAAACTCCAATGATGGCCTAAACTTTTTTTTTTTTTTCAAAATCCTATGCTCGTCACTAAGGTAGGAAGAATTCGCTAAATGTTTTTTTAATTATACTCTTTTTTGTTGCTATTATTAAACAAAATGCGTATATTTATGTCGAATATACTGTAATTAGGTAAATAAACCTACGTTTCTATTAATATTGATTTTTTTTTTGCGGCCCATGCACCTATAGTTAAACCTTGTTTGTTTGGCCCAAGTTAGCGTTTGAGTTTGACGCCCCTGGCTGTAAACAGTGATTTTATATGATACTTTGTCTTTTCAGATTTGTATTACGCTGCTCGTCGATTGATGGCCGAGATACTAGTGACGAGAATATAAAAAAGTATGTTTTAACAGTCAGAGGTTTTTAAATTATAGAAGTACAGTAAAACCTCGTTTATCCTGCCCTCGTTGATCTGGATCTCCGGAAAATACGGATAATTTTTTTTTATATTTAATGTTCACGTTAGATAATAATTTTTAACTATGATAGCAAGAACGTAACTATGAGTACGCCAAATATTCGCTTTTTTGTTTGATTCAATGTACAGTTCCTGCATAGACTGTACAATAAATTATGGTAATAAAATGCTTTTTGTTGAGTTTAAAAAAGCTTTACTAGAGTGTCACAGGGCGCTGAAGTGGATTGACTAAGAAAAGTTATTTTTATATTCTTTATAGTGGGCTTCTGGCGGCCCTGTGGTACAGCGCGCTGGTTTTCGGTGCTGAGGATGCCCAGATCGAATCCAAGCGTTGCGCCACGAAGAATGCCTCCGTTTGTGTCGTTTCTTCATAGGGGGTAATGCTGTCCACCTATATGGTGCCCCCACAATAAAATGGACAGTAAAAACTGCGGCGTAGTAAGGGCGAATGTTTGATTACAAGTGCCTCCGCATTGGTTAAAAAAAAAAATAATAATAATAAAAGAAATTGTTTAAGGTCTTGTAATCAATACTATGTAATTTTGTTACAGACATAGTTTTTTATCGTAATAAACTGTAAGTCTGCTTAGTTAAGGATTTTGTTTTGCTTATTACCCATATTACCCGGATTATCCGGATTTTCGATCTTCCGGATTGTCTATGGTCCCAGTTAGTCCGGATAAACGAGGTTTTACTGTACCTATATGAATCGACTTATGACTTTAAAAAGTGTGGGAGGGTCTCGAGATTTCTTTATCTTCTCAGTCTATAGCAAGGATGTTTAACTATGATTTCAAAATTAATTAATATATGTCTACGGTTATGGAGAGGTTTCCACACTATCCTTGATTGGCCTTTCTGAGAACTGGCCGATATGTTTCAGGTCCACCTTAAGACAAGGCCTTAAAATACAGTCGAACCCCGTTATAGTGAACTCGGTATATAACGAATTAAAATTTTTGTCCTACCGTTTTCCTATTGTACGTAATTTAATTATTATTGTGTCAGTTTAATGTAATCGATTTTGGTCGATTTAATTCATTAATGATCATTTTTAATAGAATTTATCATTTTTTAATAAATCATTATTGAATACACCTTGCAACTAATAAGTTGTACATTTTTTGAACTCTAGCATTTTTCTTAACGGTTCGGATATAGCGAACCACCGGATACCGGCCGCTACAAGCCACAGTTCACAAAATGTACAACTTGTTAGTTGCAATATGTATTCAATAATGACGTATTAAAAATAAAATCTATTTAAAATTACATTTAATGAATTAAATCGACTAAAATCGATTACATTAAACTGACACAATACTAATTAAATTACGTACAATAGGAAAACGGTGGGACCAAAATTTTCGTTCGTTATATCCGTGAGTTCGTTATATACCAGGGTTCGCTATAACGGGGTTCGACTGTATTCAGTAAGTTTTGGAATAAGTGTTGTTAAAGAAAGAAAAAAAAAGAAAATTCAGAGGGAGAAAATTTGAACATTCCCTTATAAATAATGTCACCATTCCAAAAATGTATTGATCACTACTAGCTTGAAAGCTGATCGTATACAGCCCCCGAAATCTAACTTCAGTGACATTTGGCGGAAGAACTTCGCCAGCCAATGAGCACATGAGCTGTCAAAGTTGTGGAGCCAATAGCGTCGCAGCCGAAGTCCTGACGAATCGACTTAGCAGTCAACATGACGTCAGCCAACCAAACTGCACTTTTACTTTTTCTCCCTGACGTTAGGGGGGTGTAACGGACCACGAAATGATTACCCCCACCGAGGCCATAAGGTGACTACGAAGTTCCCCCATCGAGCTTTTTCATTCAGTTCCCTATTCTCTGTTTGTTCGGTGCTGTGCTGGGAGAGCAGCGTGGGTTCCTCAGAATTCCAGCTCAAGATTTAGTTACGAAAACATACATGGATTGTACTGTATTATGTTGCCATATCTGACTTTAAGTACCTGTGGAGTGTGGTGAATGAAAGCTGTGCAATATACGACTTATCCAGCGAAAAAGGACAAACTCGATTAAATGGACTTAAGATTTGTGTGAATCTCTCATGAAAATCATTGAGATCAACCCTCTGGTGGAAAACTCCGCTATGACCACCTTAGATAACAAGTCACCATCAACAACTTCAAGTAAGTTATTTTCAACATTTTGTTCTCCCTTTTATCATGCATATGATATCTAAATGGTCGCTGTTTTGATATGGAATAAACAACAGGAAGATGGGGGGGGGGGAAATTGGACGGATTCCACCTTAATAATTGGGTGTTTGTGCAGAGGTATATTTGCAAAGTCTAAAGATCATCAGGTTTCATTACTTCAAAACTA
>OU015496.1:153858782-154171282 GCA_907164885.2 Dolomedes plantarius | reverse complement strand
AAAATACGAAATAGATAAAATTTAACCACTAGACTAATTGAAATGGAAGTTTCTTAAGAATTTAATTCAAAATAGTATGTTTTATGGATATTAAACATACAAATTAACTGCATACATTGACCGTTGTATTGAATTTGAATATTTTCTTCTACTTTATTTTGTCTATAAAAATATCCGGTAAAATTTTTTTATAAATATATTTTCGGGTTTTGTGGCATTAATTGCATACATTGATATTTGAATTCAATTTGAATGTACTCCGTAGCGAATCACGGATATTCAGCTAGTTAACAATTAAAGTAACGGAAACCCTCAGAATGTCTCCCTTCCTTGAGAAACTATCGCAAATATATTAAAGAATAACACAATTAAAAATCGGAAAAATTTACTTTTTAAGTGATATTTGGATATTTATATAATGAAACAGATCTTCTCTTAAGTTACAATTGTTAAAAAAAAGTTTGCGGTAATTGTCTTCACATATTTTTTCCTCTGATGAATAGGGCAAGAGATAAAATCATAGAAAATCGTAAATTCTCCCTTATATATAAAACCCCTCCCAAAAAATGAAGACATTGAAAAATATAGTCATAAAGGGAAAATTTTGGGGGTCGGAATTTTTATTATATTATTTTTTTCATATTCACTTGGGTTTACTCTAGCACTTACAAAGTGATGAAACAGTTGAGATGAACATAAACAAGAAAAACCTTCCCAGTAACTAAACATAAGAGATTAAGGTGTTCTGTTAAGTTATTTCTTAAGGTTATCTGTTAAGTTGTCAGATTCTCTTCACATTTTTTCGCATCTTAATTTTTTTTGATGGTGAAAAGATAATCAGAAAAAGTGTAAATTTCCACTCCCTTTGAAAATATCGCTAAAAATTGAAAAAAAAATTGAAGTGGAAAAACTTACTTTTAAATTTTTAAAAGCATATTTTTATCGAGATGTAATTTTATTATTCATTAAACTCTCGTATTAATACATTCTACCTAGAAACTCTAAATAGCAACATAAAAAATATGAATTTAAAATTTAATTAGCCGTTTAATTAGATTTATAAGCGTGTATCATCGTCTCTAGGAAATATTACTATTTTCAATTGCTCCTAGAAAAAGAAATTACATTTGGCTATATGCTTTTAAGGTATAAACCACGTAGAATATTTTGTTAAGAAAATAATAACAAAAACCTTTAATTACTGTTCGTCCATTCGGTATCAACACGTGCCGTCATAACGAAAACTCCAACAATCCATCGTTTTTGCACGAGAGCCGACGTGATTTCCGTTCTGACGTCACCGGGAGCATCTGCTCTGTTCCGGTACGGTGGTCAAGATGAGAGGAAAGGTGGGGTGTTAGCTGTGATTTGAGTTGAGTTGAGTAGACGGCTATCATTCGCTAGAGTGACTTCTAATGACTATTTGTCGTGATGGGTTTATATGGGAGAGGAGTACATAAACGGGGTTTTATGCAGCACATTTGTGGTCATGACCCTCGAATGAGGGATACATTGTCACAAGTATCTGAAACGACAGTTTTTCATCTTGTTGTCAAGAAGCTAAAATTATTGTATTCCTGCTGATTTAATGTGTTTTTTTTTAAATCATTTAACTGAAAGTACCTGCTCTAAGTTTTTCACGCTCGAATAATTCTACGTTTCGTACATTCAATATTTCATTGGGTTTTTGGTCGAGATCAAGACATTAAAATGGACAAATAAAGTTTTCATTTTTTACCAAACTTAGTCTACAAGTAATAAATTATTTATGCAATACATTGGGTTTTATATAAATACTTGAATATTAATATATAAGTAAGTATTCCTTGAAAATTTCTCCCACACGGACCCAGTAATCCCTTGGTGCTTAAGTTTTTTTATTAAGTGTATTCATAATGAGCTCAAGATTACTAGTGCATTTTCCGTGGTTCGTTGTCTATTGCCCATATATTTAACGCCAAAGAATGAATTTGCCTGGAGAATAAATCTCTAGAGTAGGACTGAAGATACAGTGGTATCATCTTGTCTATTGCCCCTTAAGGCTGCTGTGTACTAACACTATTGGATTCGCTCACCTCTGTGTTAACCTATGGAGAAAATTTGTCTACTATATACAGCTACATAAATGCTGATAATCCAATAAAAATGGTATTTTCCGATAGCCTGAACATTTCTGCATCTTGCAACAGGATCCATTTTTATAAATTTCGTCCACCAAAGGAATCAAGGAGCGTTTAAAACACACTATACCAGATTTCCCCCCTGAATAATTTAAATTTTAAAATATTGTTTTGCATTTAAAAAAATGAAAAATGCCCCAAGGTGAAAAATTTCTTTTCTATTAAGGGGTATAATTAAAAAAAATCTTTAAATCTAATTCGGCAATCCTTGGACCCATTTTCTCCATAGGTTAACATCAAGGTTAGCGAATCTAATACGCTTTGTTAAAAAGTTACACTTTGTTAAAAGTTAGACCATTTTACTTTTTATTTCAAGCAATCATAATCTGTTAGTATTTCTTTCATGAATGCTTTGAATATTTAGAAATATCATGAATACTTTGAATATTTAGAAATATCATGAATACTTTGAATATTTATTTTTGAATATTTAGAAATCTTTCCGACATCTATCGATTTCCAGTCGACTTTCATATATAAGAAAGACTCCACAAAATTAGATCACAGTTCATATTTTTTCTTTTTAGGCGAATTAAAGTTAACAACGCTAGTGAGTTAACAGTTGCTGATTTCCAACATTTTTCAAACACCAGACTAGTCGAAGAAGTAAAATAATCCAGTATATGTAAAAATTCACATATAGCTGTGAATATTTACAGTGTGAAAATTTTATTTCAATGTAAGATCCGACATTTAGGCATTCTCAACTAAAGTGTAAACAAATGTTTTTAAGGCTGGTAAGAGTTTTCTTACCTTTAACTAATTTCCCCATTAAAGTATCATTTTTGACAATTGCCAACCTTTAAATACTTTGGAAAAAAATGTAGAAATCCATAATAAAACAAACCAAAAAAACCTGTCCTGCAAACAATAATCATAAAAGGCCGTTTTCCAAACTGTGGCCTACTCTTTGCATGTGATTTACTGATGTAGCAGGAATAATGTATCAATTTTAATTTAGTCGCATTTGTGACACAGTAACTTTTTGACCAAGTAAACATATGCTAGTGTACTTCTGTTAGTTGACGTATGTTAACTACAAGAGTCTCTCTTTACAGAAATTTCCGAAATTTTGCGACGAAAATAAGCAAAGAAATCCCCTCATAAAATGTCTTTGTATTACCCCATGCTTTGATGTTTTGATAAATAACAAAAATATTTTTGCCGTTATAATAAATCAGTCGAGTCTGAGTTTAGAGGATAAACAAGCTAACCGCCACGGAACAGATGTTGACATCAGGCATTGAAATGCTGATGATGGGGTTGGGGGCAGATGAGGCCTCGGGGGTCAACCAATCGAAATGACCGAACCAGTGACTGGAAAAGAGATTAAGGCCGTAATCAGAAAGATTGAGTTTATTACTGATCAGTGGGTAGAATTACATAGTCGCGAAACTTACAGTAGTACTATTAATGCAAAAATTAAATCAAAATATTGGATGACAGATAAAAGTTGTCAGTTTCTGTTAGGCGATATAATTTAGAACTAGTAAAAAAATTACAAAAATAGTTAAATATATAAAATTGTCCGAGAGGGATCCACTTCATTATATACTAGCTGAAAACCCGTACTTCGCTACGAAGTACATTCAAATTAAATACCATGGTCAATGTATTGAATTAATGCCAATATATATATATATATATATATATATATATATATATATATATATATATATATAACGATCAATGTATGCAATTGATATAAAAAACAAAAAAATGTATTTATAAAAAAAAAAAAATCGTAACGGATATTTTTATTCACAAAATAATGTAGAAGAAAATATTCATATTAAATCTAATAGAACATACTAAAGAATATAGGAACATTTCTTTTCAAGGATCATAAAATATGCTTTAAAATGAAACCTTTTTCGAATCTTTACTCCCATTTTCTGATTTTTGGTGAATTTTTGAAGAAAATTTTTAGAATTTAATTTATTAAATGCTGATAACGTGGTTACTTTTCTTTTTGTGATATTTTAAACTAATTTTGCGTCACGTGCATAACAACGAAATAAATTGACAAAATAATATTAGAATACGATAAAAGATAAAATTTAACCACTAGACTAATTGACAGGGAAGTTCTTTTTAAGAATTTAAATCAGTTTAGTATGTTTTATGGACACTAAAAATAAAAATTAATTGCATACATTGACCGTTGTATATATATATATATATATATATATATATATATATATATATATATAGGCATTAATTGCATACATTGACCATGGTATTTAATTTCAACGTACTCCGTAGTGAAGCACGGGTATTCTGCTAGTTTAACATAAATCAGTCAAGAACTAATAAATAAGCCTATTATACCTCAGCGACAAACTTATTTGAGAGATTAGATGTATTTTAATGGAATGAAAAGTACTTTTAGCGGTAAATAGAAAGAGCTTTATAAATAATCGTTAAAATTAACTGCATTTTCATTTCATTTGTTTAGTTATTGATTATTATTATTATTACTACACAGTTCTGGTTCTATATATAAATAAATATTGTATGCTTTTAATTATACATGGGAGAAGTAATTGTATTCTTTGTTTTCCAGGTCGCATTCTGTTAGATGTTCCTTGCAAAGTATGCCAGGACCATTCTTCGGGAAAACACTATGGAATATATGCATGTGATGGGTAAGCATTATATTCAATAATATTTAAATATTCCCATCATCATTTTAGATCAGTGCTTCTTAGGGGCTGGTCACATTGAATCCGTAAGCGTCAGCCGTATTGACATTTTAAACCAATGACAGACCTTAACAATTTCGTGGCTAATTGTTTGGAGGTTTGTATATAGTTGGTTAAATATATTTCAATACGAGTGACGCTGAAGCTGACGGATTCTATGTGAATAGGCCTTTAAGTTAAGGGCGGCTCCAGGAAAGGGGGAATAGGAGCAATTGCTCCCCCCCCCCAAAAAAAAAAGCTTGGCATTTTTTTTTTCATAGCTTAAAATTATATAATCCTAGACATAATACTAAATGAGTTTAAATTTAAAATGAGAGGATGTTTATTTATTATATATATATATATATATATATATATATATATATATATATATATATATATATATATATATATATATAACCCTAAGAGCCGACTTTGCCCCCCCCCCCCAAATCTCTGGCCTGGAGCCGCCACTTCCCTTAACCTGTATTTTTCAAAGGAAAAAAAGGAAAAAGGTTACGTTTATTGGACTGGAGATGATGCTCATACGTTTGATGCTACAATGTTTAGATGATAAATGATTCTAAAATTTATTTAATTTTATTATATTATGATTTTTAAAATTTTATTCGAATAGTTTGATATCAGTTAATTTTTTTATCAGTATTAACTTATCAACATAGGAACCAGAAAAATATTGATTAGTTCTCATGAAAGTTCACATAAACATGAAAGAAAAAGGCCGGAAAGCAAGCAGATCGCATGTAAAGGAAACAAAATATGCATGAAGACACTTGTAACAGCGGTCTAAAAAAGAAATGATTATTATCTATAAATTGCTATCAGTCTGTATGTGTTGGTGTTGATTTTCCTTTACTGATCACCACTATTGAAAATTTGCATGTGATAGGTAAGGATTACGTTCAAAATTATTCGGGTTTTTTTTTTCATATGTATTTCATCAGTTCATATCAATAACTTCTCAGCCTGTAACATTTCAAAGAAAAAAGAATGTAGAAAATATAAAGATTCAAAAATATAGAGAAAGGTTAATATCAAAGGGTTACTGAGAGATTTTGTTAAATGTACTTGAACTTAGTAACTGATTTTCAATGTTTCACTTATTTTTTTAACTCGGTTGTTAAAGTTTTAAACCGTTTAATGAGCTGGTATAAGATTATTATTCATATACCAGAGATATTAAGTCATTTCATGGCAAAACACTTATTAAGTATATAAAAAAAAACGAAAGATATGCTTCATATTAATAACCAAGATGTACATTTGGTAGATTTCCGTTTCTAACAACAAGCCCTACAAAATTATTTTATAAGTTCCTTAATATGCAGCTTCTCACGAGGCTCAAGAGTAAATATTTATGCATGTTTGCTCGCAACACACACGGTCAAAGCTGTATAGCAGCAGACCGCTCGCATAATGCTAAAAAAATAATTTTTGCAGTGTCTGCATGTCAGAATGACAGATATCCTCTTGACAAAGCTATCACTCTACGGGGTTCCACCACTTGGGTGCAGACGGATCCCTGCATGGGACAGGGGGCGGTCCCCTTGTGCCCTGAGGGGACTGTTTTCTGCACTTCAAGTGGCGGGAATCAAAATCCAGGGGCAGACATTTTTACGCACACAATGGCAACTCCTGTGCCTGACACCTCCTTCTATTCATCAAGGCCCGCGTTATATGTGAATGGGAGAGTAGAGAGGGGCAAGCACAAAGTGAAGGGGGGAAATATTCCGTAATTTGTCGGTCGCTGGGTGGTGTTGACAGTTTTGATAATAAACAGTGCTTGGTTAGCTCCCTCAATGGGTGACTGGTTATACAGTCGAACCCCGTTATAGCGAACCCTGTATATAACGAACTCTCAGATATAATGAACGAAAATTTTAGTGTCGCCATTTTCCTATTGTACGTAATTTAATTAGTATTGTGTCAGTTTAATGTAATCGAGATTAGTCGATTTAATTCATTAATGATCATTTTTAATAGAATTTATCATTTTTTAATACCATTATTGAATACACATTGCAACTAATGAGTTATAACATTTTGTGAACTCAACATTTTTCTTAACGGTTCGAATATAGCGAACCACCGGATAAAGCGAACAAAACCTTGAAGTTCGTTATAGCGGGTTTCGACAGTATTTCAAATATTCATATTGCCGAAGCTAATTTTCTTTGTTGGTATTGTAGCTAATAATTATCAACTGATGTTTAGATGAGAACCATAAACTACACATAAGTCTATAGCAAAATTTAAAAAAAGTTTGTTTAGTTTATCCGTTTTTGTTCTAACCTACCAATATAAAGCTGTCTTAGATAATATCTTTGGATAAAGTTAGTTGTAAGTAAAGTTAAAAATTACTTTTTATAGATTATGTTATATACATTCAGTTTGATTCTATTTTTTAATTTCTAACGTTTTAAATTTTGGCTAGACAAAGAAGCGTTACCTATTAAAAATAATTAATATTTAAGTCTTCCGAAAACCTATATTACATAGCATCTTTCTCCCTAAGCCAGAGAGACTAGACCTTGTTTTCGTTATTTTTGATATGTAATCTAAATTCCACCCATTTTCCTTATTTAATTAATATGGTAATATTTCCCATAAAAATCTGCAAAGATACACTTCCAAAAATAACGTCCTGTAAAATACTGTTAATATACCATAAGAGTACCGAAAGAATTCCGTAATTTTTTTTTCCGCATCTTATTTTGATGTACGGTCATTGGGCTGTTAAGAACAGAGTAATTATTTTTACGTTAAGCTGCATTCTAATTTAGCTCTCGACTATGCAGCTATATACAGCCAAAACGCCGTATTTTATAATGGGCTTTAGTTTTGTTTGTCTGTTCGTTTCTTATGATTTATGTCATCCTCACTTTTATTTTCTATAAATTTTCTTATTAGAGAACAAAGTTCTGTTTCATGATCAATTTCACATAGATTACTGTAAATTTCATAAAAACAACTTTTTTCCCGAGCTATGCTTTTTCCTTTTTGTTTGAATTTTTAAATAGAAATTTTGCTTTTTCTTTTTATTTGAATTTTTAAATAGAAATTTTGCTTTTTCCATTTTGTTTGAATTTTTAAATAGAAATTTTGCTTTTTCCATTTTGTTTGAATTTTTAAATAGAAATTTTGCTTTTTCCATTTTGTTTGAATTTTTGAATGGAAATTTTGCTTTTTTCTTTTTGTCTGAATTTTTAAATAGAAATTTTGCTTTTTCCTCTTTTTTTTGAATTTTTAAACAGAAATTTTGCTTTTTCCTTTTTGTCTGAATTTTGAAATAGAAATTTGTTTTGATAATTACCTATCATCACAGAAATTCTTACCAATATTCTTTATGCTCTCTCGGGTTTTGAACGAACTGTGTATTTTAATTAAAGTACTCAAAACACTTTTCTCCCATATAATTACTTGCCATAAACAGAGAGCTTACTTTAATATACACCATAGTAAATCCATGATATGTTTAAATTAGCGCGTTTCTGTACCAATAATTATCAATCATTAAATGGCATTTCAGGAGGGAGATTTCTTGAGTTCTGTTTGACCACGAAAATTCTCCTTATGTAGATACCGTTTGAATCTGTTTTTAGGTATCGATTCCATCATAGCTTATTCTATGAATCATTCAGCATATTTTAAGCTGTTTACCCCCCAATCAAACCCATGTCAGCTCACTTCACTCTGTACTGTTCTTCTGTCCATGCACTGCGTACAGCTCTACATCACTATTAAGTCAAAGGCGTAGTGCCCAAAGCATGGATAGGTCTGGGAACTCCCATCACCGGGTATTAAAAGGGCAGCTTTTAGTCTTCACCGATGGGGAGATATTTGACAACCCCTATTCATGCAAGGACGGGGATGCGACGCCGTGCGCCACACAGCGGTTGGTGCGCACACTCCGGGTCACGTGTTTGTGTTTGCGGGAGATTCTAGTCACAGGGCGTGAGAATTCTTTGTGGTACAGGGTTTCTGATCTCAATATCCAGAGGGGTAGATTTAATTACAAATTAGTCTTATTCTAGGTTATAATCTTTAGCAGAATATATTGAATTGATTCGATTTGTAATTACTTGTTTACGTAAGCATATGTATGCAAAGGAATCGCACACCTAGGTAAACCATGCATAATTTGTTTTCATTATACTTGTATGTTCAATCGCATATATGCATCCATTATCATATTGCCCCCCCCCCCCCCTCAAAAAAAGCCCGGCGTATTTTTTCCCCATAGCCTAAAATTATATAATCGTAGACCTAATAATAAAGGAGTTTAAATTTAAAATGAGAGGATGTTTATTTCTTATATATATATATATATATATATATATATATATATATATATATATATATATATATATATATATATATATATATATATATATATATATATGTATACACACACATACATATATATATATATATATATATATATATATATATATATATATATATATATATAACCCTTAGAGCCGACGTTGCCCCCCCCCCCCCACACACACACACCAATCTCTTGACTGGAGCCGCCATTGGCTTGAATGATCTGTAAAATGTTCTGTCTTTATGTGGAACCCACTCACACAGTCATCCATGAAAAGAGAACTGCCTAGCTGCTAAGCATGAGTATGTACCAAATTCAATTTTCTCCTACTGGATTATTGCAATTAGCGATCACTATACATATATAGGATTAATTACCACAATAACTCGCTCTCTTGTTTACTTCACAATCTTAACATAGCCACTTAGTAGTACCAACTGTAAATGTTAGTGAAAAGGTACTCTGTTCTCTAGTGCATGACGATATAAACGTTACAAACAACTGCCTTAATCATTCATTCCATCAGTGTCAGGATTTTTAGATTCTTATACAGCGATGTAATCGCACGCACGTGATGAAATGAATCATTTAAATATAGGTTCCAATGATGAGGTTTCGTTAAGGATATAATATGACAGAAACTTGCGATTACGCTTAGATCTCAGTTTAGTTTTTACTTTACAAGAAACCTGTATTGATTTATGAATTTTATCTCACGCATTCATAGAAATGGAGTTGCTGTTTGTTAAATATCAGCATAGAACTACTGATCATAAGCTTGTTGTTGTATTGATTATGTGAATCTATTTTTGATTTTATTTAATCAAGCTCAGTGAATCGATAAATTATTCATTTTAAATAAACTTTTAGAAAACTTGACTGCAATTTTAAATATTATTTTAATGTATGATTGAATTTTAATATTTTTTCTTTTTTCTTTTCACAGGTGTGCTGGTTTTTTCAAGGTGAGTTATTTAAAAATTCTTTTAAAGCTAAGGAAGTTATAATAATGTAAACTCACGCATGTTAATTTTTTTTTTTTAAATTTACAGTAACTTATGATAAATTGAAAAGAATTTTCGGTATGATTTAATATATATTTTTATGATACATGAATATATAACAACCGTTTATGATATTGTGTGTGATCCAAATCTATTTCTTTTAAGTTCTTTTATAGAAAAACAAACTATAGTAGTTAACGTTTTTAAGTGTTAAGGAAGAAATTTTTTTTCAATACGATATGCGATAAAAATCATTGTACTTAGATGTCTCCGACAAGTTTATAAGCAAGCTAGTAACGATATAGATAATTCAACTTTATTAATTATAATTTCATTAATAGTCATGAAACACTGAAATATGTAACTAATTTACTTCTAGTAAATTCCAATTTTATTATACGATTAAAAAAAATTATTTCTCTTAAAACTGAATCTCTATCAATATGGATATACCACAGCAAGAAGTTAGTACTAACGGCGATTATTTAATACGTTTAATGTCGTGAGGATAGTTTTCCATTAGAAATACATAGGCCGAGGAACTTTAGGTGTGATTGTCCCTGTTTGGCATTTGTGAACTGTTCATAGTGACAATCCCACCCCATGTTCCTCTGTCTGACGTGAACTATTAATTAGTTCGAAATATGTATCCCTCTTTTTACTATATTGTGGTTATAAAGAAGTCTTTTGTTGAAGCTAAATTTCTAGACATGAATATGATCAAGTCTTTTGTTCTTGATTATATTCATGTCTAGAAATTTAGCTCTCTTTGAAATATAAAACCGTGCTTGAATATTTCGATTTTGTGCTATTTCTATAAATGTTTTGTTTCGTTATAGTCTTACCAGTATGAGTCTTTTGTGATGTATTATGTCTTCATTTGTACTTTAATTATAAACTAATTCAGAACTTAAGATTTTATTTCAAGTATTATTACACTAGTGAACTCCTTTAGAATCAATATTTATACAGGGTGCGGCCATTAATTTCCAAGACAGATCTAATAACTCCGGAAAATATTACACGAAATACATACCCATTTAATATGTTTTGAAGTAACTCCCACCTGCCGTGAAGTAACTATACAGCCGAGCAGAGAAGTGCATTACGGCAGATGGGAGTTACTTCGAAACATGTTGAATGGATATGTATTTCCTGTAATATTTTCTGGAGTTATTAGATCAATACTGGAAATTAATGGCCGCACCTTGTATAATTTATCATTCCCTCTCACCGACATCAGATTTAAACTGTTTTCTTTGAGCATATACATTTATGCAGCAATTCCTCCCTTTACACAGCAAGGAAAAAAAATACTTTACAGTCATATATTTAAAAAATAATTTTAAATTTTTGTTATAAGCATAGTCTTCCTTTCCAGCGATCCATTCGTAGGAGTCGACAGTACGCTTGTAAGGCCCGAGGAACCGCTCTCAACAAATGTCCTGTAGACAAGACCCACAGAAACCAATGCAGGGCTTGCAGACTCAAGAAATGCTTGGAGTCGGGCATGAACAAAGACGGTGAGTTGACTTTTAGAATAGAAAGCAGTAACTGTCTTATTGAATTTGCAAAATAAAGGAGAGAGTGGCATGTAAATGGTCACTTCATTGTACACTACCTTTAGAACTGCATTCTCACAGCCATCCCAGTAGTGCTTCGCATTGGTTTTCTATTTCATTGGGCCACATTTAGTAATCATCTACCGAGCAATGGAACTTATCCTAAAAAAGAGGTTAAAAGATACAATCGTGAACAACATGGTGTTTATATCACATCTTGAAACTTAATGAAAGCTCATATTTTAACGCTTCAGCGGGCGAGCCAATTTTAGGAACACCAGGAGGCGCGCGTCGCACGAAGTGCAACGTCTCTTTTGACCTTGATTACATATCTCACTATAGCAAGGCTATATTCAAGACAAATGTTAGAACTCATCTTTACTCAAAACTTTCAGCTAAAAGGGAAAGAAATCGCTATAACCGGAAGCATCTAATCTATATCTATACCATACTGTCCTACATATCTCACTATAGTAAGGCTATATTCAAGACAAATGTTAGAAGTTTTCTTCTTAAACATTATGAAAATCTTTTAGAAATGTGTTTTCGAGTTTACCTTTTTGTCAGCATTAGTAACTTCTCCACCCCTTTCTCATAGCATCCCGATCCTTCATTATCCCCCATGCAATGCCTCTTTGTTCTGCGCTATTAAGTTTCACGAAACCCAACACCAGCTCATTTCACCCGTTTATTAACGGACCGAAAACTTGGGTTCATTTCAAAAACCACAATGATCCTTAAACCCCTCTGCCACCCTCACTTCGTTGCTGTGAAATCACGCCGTATCACGCACGCAATCAAGCGAATGCGCAAGTTCACGTAAATACATGCAAACTCCTATCCCCTTTGAATAAAATAGCGAAAAAAAAAACTGGGGATTCACTACCCGTCATCGATACCAATTAGTGCAGGTGCTTTTTCATGATCCAGCTCATGGACATAGAATCGCATGTTGTTGTTCCCCGACTGAGCCCTCATACTGTCCAAACTCCGGGGGTGCCTTTGTGACGTAATGGAAGGGGGTCCGGGATCGATTGTGCCATCCCTTTTTACCACTTTGTACCGCACCTGGTACGCCCAAGTGGTTCGTTATAGAATGACAGGGGGTACATTGAATAGCTTGCCTACTTTTTTGAGGGTATCATCGCATTTGAGCCCTTCGGTTTAAATAACTCATGAGCTATATACTCCCCTTCGATTTTTTTTTCTGCATCATTATAAAGCTGTGCTTGAGACGGGTGGACCTTTGAGGACACTTTCAGGGGAATTTTTATATTTTTTTTTTACCCCTCTTCCCTTTGGATTTTAGCTTTGGCGTAGCGTATGAGTCAAGGCACTCCAGGTAGAAAAGTTACTAAAAGGGAAATGTGGCGTCAAAAAGTCTCAAGTTCCGGACGGAACTTTAAAAAAAATGACAATAGTTCCTTCCATTGGGCCTTTTCTGCCACAGGGTATCTTCAATGACTTTAAGGATAATAGGGCTTGACAGGGGTCTAAAGTAAATCGGCGGCCCGTAGAGTAATAACTTCCAGCCATGAGCTTCATCAATGGAAGTTCATGGTATGAAGTACTTTCCAACGCCTTGGATGCTTGGAATGCGGCTTAATGTGCGATGATAATCCCATGCTCGAAATTTCTCTGTTGACCTCACATAGAACGAAAACATCAGAAGCTGTAAATAGTTTGCATTGAGAAAGATAAATTTGATAGAATGTCTATCAGTGTATGAATAGACGAACATTGGTTATATGGATAATTGAGATCGATGTTGAAAAATAAGCATGTATTATGGGCGTAAGGATTTTTATTTGTGAACATCACTCATTGCTGACATTTTTCTACATTTTTTATAAGATGACAATTCTAGCAATGAACGTAGATGTCAA
Source organism: Dolomedes plantarius (assembly GCA_907164885.2). Taxonomy (NCBI): domain Eukaryota; kingdom Metazoa; phylum Arthropoda; class Arachnida; order Araneae; family Dolomedidae; genus Dolomedes; species Dolomedes plantarius. The sequence goes on along the minus strand of OU015496.1, from coordinate 154,157,615 downwards.
ATATTGCCCTGTAGTTCTTTTAAATGGTTATAGAACAGAAAAATGGTATTCATATCCTACTCCTACGAAAAAATTTACCCTATTTTAGATAATATTTGTAAAAATTAAAAATTAGAAAAATGGCCAACCTTTCTTTAAACGGCAAAACCTTTGTGATACTTTAAACATATTTTCAGGCACTAACTTTTTATTAATTCTAAGTTCTTGTTCAATATATTGTCTGTGTAAATAGTCCATTGTTTCATTCCTTTACTCAATGATTTATATAATTTTTTTTTTTTTTGTCTATGAGAAAAAACATTGAGAAATAAAATATATTTACCAAGGAGCAAGTTACAATGCTTCCCCTTAACCGCAACAATTTAGTCATCGTAAAGCTCCTTTTCTAATTTTAATCTTTAATTATAGTGTCTTATTTAATGTTTAAATGTTTTAATTTTAATCTTTGAAAAGTTACAACCGAATTCCAACTCCCATTCATTTCAAACTGATAATTAAACAAAACAATTTATACAATTTAAATGAATGTTAGCAAGCATAAATGCAATATAAATATAATTTGGGTAATAAAACTTTACATGCAAGTGAATGGGTCTTGGTATTTTGAACAGGAAAAAAAAATACCCTGTTTAAACGAAGAATAATGTTATTATAAATGCAGTGAATATTTACAACAAATGCTAAATTTGATTTTAGGGTACGGAAAAAAATTTATAAATAAAAATTCTCGCACTTGCATTGCCTTAAACATATTCATGACTTGAAGACTGTGTAAGGCAATGCAAGTGCGAGTGATCTGATTTTTTGCACAATTTCCAATCAAGTCTTTTGGGAAGGAATATTTCATCTTATATGGCTCCGATAGGTGGGAGTATCATGGCCTTTGGAGGAAGAACACGATACTTTACTTACAGTGATCGGTACCCAAAACGTCTCCTTGAAATGTTATGATTTTGCTAACTTCATAGCGATTTAGCTACAAGGTGCGGCCCTTAATTTCCAGGACTGATGTAATAACTCCAGAAAATATTACATGAAATGCCCATTTAATGTTTCGAAGTAACTCTCACCTGCCGTAATGCACTTCTGTGATCGGCTTTCTGAAACAACTTTTCAAAGTCCTCCTTACGGAATGCTCTTTAATGTGGACGTCACCGTTTTCTTGATGGCTTCGACATCCTCAAATCTTGTTCCCTTAAGCAAATTGGCCCAGCATGAGGTCTTGGAGATTCTCCGAACTTAGCACCGGTAGACTTTTTATTGTTTCCAAAACTGAAAGAATTGCTGAAGGGAACAAGTTTTGAGGATGTCGAAGACATCAGGAAAACAGTGACGTCCTCATTAAAGAGCATTCCGAAAAGAGGACTTTGAAAGTTGTTTCCGAAAGTTATACAGCCGAGCACACAAGTGCATTAAGGCAGGTGGGAGTTACTTCGAAACATATTAAATGGGTATGAATTTCCTGTAATATTTTCTGGAGTTATTAGATCAGTCCTGTAAATTAATGGTCATATTACGTATTATTATCATATTACGTGTAAGTATGGCAGCAATCCAAATCGCATATAATAGCAAGTTTAATTTTTATTTTACACAGCAGTCCAGCATGAAAGAGGTCCCCGGAATTCAACTCTCCGAAGGCATGTAGCCCTCTACTACAAAGATAGTGGAAGCACCGGAAGCATGACGCCTCCATCCCCGCATTTCGTGTCCCCTCATCCTGGATCAGTGATGAACCTAACCACGACGGATAACCGTGTTACGCCCTGTCCAACAAGTATAGCTATAATGTCCCCATCGCCATCTATGATGTTGCCGATGAGGCCAATAGTGCCAGCACTGATGCATCCAATACCGACGGTAAGCATTGGATCAGAAAACACTCGCTGTTTGTGTTTTCATGCACGGTTACAACAATTATCCGAGAATTTGTGCTGGAACCTTGTGGGTGAAAAATCATTTGGGAGACATTTTGTAGAAACGACAGGATACCGGCATCAATCTGCTATTTGATTTTTCACTGTGTGAGGTTGTATTAAAATTTTCACTTGTTGATCGTAAAGATCTTGAGTGAATAAGTATTGGTTTGGAACGGAATAAGATAAAATGCAAGAACTATTTAAACAAGTTAGGACTGTTTAAAAAGAAATAAAGTTCAGATAATCTGAGCTGCATATATTTAATTTGGTAAACTAACAGCACTGTAAAAGGAGACCGCGCAGTTCTTCAAACCAAAATGACTGTGATCAGACTGTGGCAAAATTGTAATAAAATTTGAAAATAATAATTAATTCAGATAAAGTATGCAGTTTAGAAATTACTGTTTATTTATCCGGACCTAAATAGCGTTGTACAATTTAATAGCACACTTTGCAAACGATATATATAGTTTCAACTGGATATTTTGGTTCGCTAGTTGGCTAGTGTGTGTGTGTTGGTTCGCCAACCAACACACAAACACACACAAAACAAAACAAAACAAAACAAAACAACAAAAAAAAAAAACAAAAAAAAAAAAAAAAAAAAAAAAAAAAAACTAATTCAAGATGTGACATAAAATGTTAAGGTAATGTCCATCTTTCGAGACAGGGGATTGAACACGGATCTCCCAACCTCGAGAATGGCGTTTTATCATTTGAACTATCCAACCGACGTGAGGAAATTCTCAATTTGAATGTCTTTTTCTCATGCAAAATAACGAATTGCCCCGTCTGCTAAATGTTTTTCATAGTCCCTTAGCATTTGCTTGATAAAGGTTCCACATCAACTGAAATGGAAGAAATGAGTGTATTTTTACTTCACCTTTTAACTGTTAGCTATAGGTTGTTAATGTTGCAATGTAATCAATATCTCAACTTATTTTCAGCATCCGTATCAGATGTTTCGCCTTCCTACTTTCATCCCGAGCGGAGTAAAAATGGATGAACAAGCGGCTCAAGTGCTTCTCCACAACTTGCGGTGGGTGAGGGAGTATCCCGCTTTTTGCGCTCTTCCATTAAGAGATCAGGTAGGCGTGCTCTGCTTTGACTCCTCCCACCATTATAATCCTTTCACTTCTTTTTAATTTTTTATTAAACTTTTGTTAACTTTTGCCTTGTATTACCTCTGAAAATATGTGATGGTGTTTTAAGAAAAGGATTTTGTATTTTCAAGTTAATTTTTAAAGAATGAACATTTCTGCTATATTCTGCATTTCAATATTTCTGAAATTTAAACCGTACTACACAATTTTTGAAGCTTATTTAGCTTTTGGTAAGCAAGCTTAAAAAGAAAGAAATTTTAATAAATCTTTTAATAAAAAATGAAAAGAATAAAAAATAGTAAAGAAATTATGAAAAAAATACTCAAAAAATGCTCAAGTTTCTATCACTTTTATCTCAGATTTAGTCTTTTTATCTTAGATTATGAATATTAATACACGGTTGATGCATGATAGAATCTCGTAAAGAAAAACCCTTGAAAGTTCAATATTTACCCTATAATCTCTAGCTGGCATTCGATTCAGAACCCGTAGGTTTGAGTCCCACTGTTAGCATAGATAATAGCCGTTTGGATTCTACTTTAAACCGTAGGTCCCAGCCCAGTTAGCCCTTGTTAGCAAACGTTGACCATATGACTCTAAACCAACTAACCCATAGGTGTAGCGTGCTTATAATTATTTATTTTTTTTTTTTTTTTGGGGGGGGGGGCACGAATTGAATTCCGTTAGGGCTTTCCTCAGCGCATTCACTGCCGGACGGTCATTAAAATATGAAATATTATGATTTTTTTAATATTGAATAACGGTACAATTGATGTTTGAGTAATATTCAAAAGTTATACAATGAGGAAAATAAATATAATATAAATAAAATGAGAAAAAAAAATATAGCATCGAATTTTTGTTATGGATTATACCATTGTTAAAAACTATGTTAAGGCTAAAGACAAAATTGGAATCTCCAGTTTCACAATTTGAAAAAGCGGGAAAAAACCAAATTTCTTAAAAGTTTTCTACAATTTTCCGATTTTAACTGAACTTCTATTAACGTTTTAATTTATTTCAACTAACCTTATTCTCTAATTCTTATTCTAATGAATCCATTATTGGTAAACAACAGTATCTTAAACAGTATGGATATATAACTGTCATATTTATTTCTGAACGTCGTATTTTTTTTATGGTAATGTGTCCATTATTAACGATTAATAGTATTTTGTTGAGCAATATATCAAACTATCTTATAATAATTTCTAAATAATCACTTTAATTTCCTTACTGATCTTAAAAGAAAAAAAAGAAGCGAATCTTGTTTAATACAGATGCAAAAAAAATTTATATTCGTTCCAGAATAATGTACTTCTATAACTGGTAAGTTAAGTGACTCGTTCCCAAATCCCACAATCTTAAATATTTTGTGACATATAACTAACGGATCAAATGAAATCGGAGTGTTGAATGTTGTATATACATTAAAGTTTTGCTAAAGACGTTTCAAATATTGATAATAAAATTCTTTTCCAGGTCTTACTAGTGCAAGAGAGCTGGCGGGACCTCTTTGTTTTAACTGTCGCTCAATTCAACATACCTTTAGAGCCAAGCACCTTATTCGCATACGCAGGTAATTCTGTTATATATACAAACACATACACATATATACATACATATAAATACACATATATATATATATTTATATATATACACACAGTCGATTCCAGTTAATAGGACCACATCGGGACGCGATCATTTTGGTCCTAATAATTCGATAAAACGGTGGTCCAATTAACCGGATTCCGCTGTATGTATATATATATATATATATATATATATATATATATATATATATATATATAATATGTGTGTTCGTTACGTTATTTCAGATAGAACAATTGATATTAAAAGTGCTATTATGCCAGAATTAATTCAACTAGAGCTTTAGTATGTATAGAAGATTTTAATATTTTTCTCTTGTTCTTCGTAGGTCTCACTTCCGAAACGGCCCCTGAAAAGCTGTTGGCAATCAGGAATGAATTAAATATTTTCAGAGAGCTTATTGTTCACACACAGGAACTACGTATAGACAGTACAGAATTCAGTTTCCTGAAACTCATAGCACTCTTCTCTACAGGTAAGACATTTAACATTAGCATTTTATCGAAATATTCCGGATCTTCAATTCAAATAACATTGAAAAAGTAGTTCGTTATTTGGGAATTTTATAGAGTCCCCTAGGGTTGAAAAGCCATAATTTCCTCATTTGTGAAAGTTACCTTACAGGATGTTATCAAAAAAAAGGATAGAAATTATTTTTTGAAGATTAGTAAAGAGTTACTTTTAGCTCGTCATAAATATAAATAAAACATTTAGTAAACCCTGACAACTGACAATTGTTACTAAAGTAAAAATATCTTATGATGCTTTACGTTTGAAGGAATAAAAATGAAATGCTTTCTGTTTCATATTACGATACAACGATAAGTTGAAAATATTTTTGCAATAAACTAAAGATAAAATAACTATTTCTATTTAAAGTAGACGCAGAAAGTTTTTCAACATTTTGCAGAAATTAATTTTATATAAATAGATCAAAAAGATTTTAAAAATGCGCTCGGAATTCTGAAAGGGAGAGTGGGGGAAAATATATCTATAATATTCAAAATAAACTAATTTTTGTATATAAAACGAGGGTGTAAAGGAATATTGCCTCCAAAATTTGAGATAATAAAAGAGCTACTCCCCCAAAAAAGAAAAAGACCCCAAGGAAAAACATTTTTTGTTGTTGTTGCAGTTGCATGAATATTGTTAAAGCAACGAGACACCTTTTTCCTAAGATAACAGAAACCGTAAGTTAATTTTCATTCGTAAAACTATCAAAAATTTTAAAATAGGGATGTAATGAAAAACTTAGAAAGCCTCCAAACAAAGTGAAGTAATTTTCTGAGTGGGAGGCATTAACTGGACGGTAAGACGTCTAGGTCTATAATAACCCAAGCGGTTTGAAATATATCAAATATTTTCACTTTCAACTTTGTCTTATATATATATATATATATATATATATATATATATATATATATATATATCAGCAACAAAGGTTGTGTGCGGTTTGTGTTTTTGGAGAGATTGGGACAAAAAGAATGCTTTTGAGTCAGATTTGATATTTAGGAAAGTCAAGGGTATCATAATTTATTGAAAAAGTAGCGTTTAATTTCATGACGTTACAGATTGTAAACATATATTCTTGCCATATATATATATATATATATATATATATATATATATATATACACTTACACGATTTATAAATAATTAGTAATTATTAAATATAATTTCCGTTTCTGTATCATTCCGGACTACCGCATTACTCAGTTCAGTATGACATTTATCGTCCAGCTTGAACATAAACATAAAATTATATACATATTTTTTAAAAGTTAATTTTTTAAAGAAAAAAACATTTTTATGTTGTTAACGGTTCTATTTACTAATTTAATTTTTTTTTCCACGTTTCAGTTTTACCTAATAGTGCCACTGAGAACAGAAGTCAGCGTGAAATTCAAACATTGTCAGCTCTACAGGACCAAGCACAGATGGGGCTTGGTAACTACATCATGACAACATACCCGATGCACATGAATCGATTCGCCAAACTTCTAGTGTTACTGTCACATATAAAAAACATAAGCAACAACACTATAGAAGAACTGTTTTTTCGAAAATCCCTCCAGACTTTAACGATGGAAAAGTTGGTGGCCGACGTGTACAAACACAAATTGTAGATAATTTATAAGAACGTTGCAGTGACATAAATTTTAAAATTATGCAAGTGAAGTTGAAAAAAAAAGTGAAATTAAGTTCTTTATTGAAATGCATTCAGCAAGATTGATATTAATGTTGAAAAGTGAAGAGTTATATTCAAATCAGCTAGTTTTACAGGTGTTAAAAAACCGGATTTAAAGTGATACGCAACAGGAAAAACTTGATCGAGTGTAAGAAGAAACTTTTGATACTGTCGAAAGCATATTTTTGCTCCTTTTAAAGTTTCCCTCTCTGGTATACTGAAAATATCATTGTAACAGAGTTACCAGATAATTGAAACAACAATATTAAAATTTTGAATTTTTTTTCATTATCCTCGCTTTTATTGTTAATTTTCCTTAAAATCCTTTGATAAATTCATTGTTGTTTTTAAATTTTCAAATGAAGTATTTGTAAAGCAAAAATTTGAATATGACAACTAATATAATGAAAAAATATTCTGTCGTATAAAATTATTAACAGGATATTTTTAAAAAAACGAACGACCAGAAAAAATAAAAAATCTAGTGTATAAAATATTCAGTATATGAAATTCACAGCCCTTTGTTTCAAGAAAACTTTATTTTAATATAAGTTTCAGATCTGGAATAAAATCTGCTGTACTAGAAAATGTATATTATTTTTGTTGTAAGCTTAAAGTGTTCTAGTACCATACATAATTTAATATTAAAAATATTGATAATAAATTTAATATTAAAATATTATAATAATAGTCTTAGATTATTATTAACAGCTATTGATTGTTACTTTGTTTTAATCAAGTTTAACTGTACTTAGAGTAATAACTCAGACTATCGTTTATTTATTTCACGCTAGGCATACTTACGTAGTTCCTTAGTGTAAGATTACAAAAATTTCGTACTTATTATTTTAATTTGATAGCACTTTTGTATGTGATGTAGTTGTGTACAAAAATATGTTTATTTTTCAGAAGTTAATTACTTTCTGTGAAAGGCCGAGTATTAACGCACATTTTCTCTTTGATCGTGCAGATTTGTGTATACATTTTATCTATTAGCTTATTAGTGGCAGGTTAATTAATGTATTTAATACTAGTTCATTGATAAATCCTCTATTAGTTGATAGAATAAAAGATATCTCCTTATGTGAAAGGTAATTTGATTAGCTGTGGTAAATAAATAATTGTTTTACAAGATATATTTGAAGTTATCTAGATTGTTAGGGTAGATGTATACACCATTACGTGTGGCAGATTTCCTTCTTGATTCCAGATGTCTAGTCTAATAATGTTTTGTAAAAGAATATAAAGATGCAACTATAAAAAAAAGGGTTTAAGTAATGTCTATGGTAATAATTTAAAAATTTTTATGTCTATGGAACGTGGTATTTTTATGGATTGTACATATATTTCACATGTATATATATTCATTGATTATGGAAAATTTTATAAACTGTAAATAGATTTTATTTGGTGTATGTGTGTACAGGAAACTCATTTGTGATAAATGTATAATAAAGTTATAAATCCTAGCTAGTAGCAGAGGATTGCTTTTGCATCACTTATAACCTAAATGTAGTTTGAAGATAGATTTGGTTTATGAAAAATATAAACTTCGAGCACTTTTTTTTACCAAATAAATTTAATCGTAAAATTTATAAAATAAAGTGGATTTGAACGAATCACGCTCTCGGCACAATTAGCAAGTAGTTTAATTAAATTATGACATTGAATTAATTTCGTTTGTATTCTTTACAGTTTAGATTACGTTAAATTAAATAACTAATTTGTTTCGTACTTTCAGATTTGTCATTTTATAAACTACTTATGATTAATTTTTAGAACAAATTGAACTATGTTTTTATCGCTATTAGTATTATGGTTAGAATTATTATTGTTATTTTAATTATTACATGATATTGTTCATTAGAATGACATGGACTTAACTAGGTCTGAAAAAAAGTTATCCCTCGCTGCTAGCTGGATTTTTATGTTTTTAATGATATTGTTAGTTCAATTAATCGGGGATGATTAATTAAATTTACTGCTTTGTATTCCTTTGATTAAATGCAACTGCAATATTGGAGCCAAAGAAATTATATTCGGGGTTAATGACGGGACAACATTGATGATAAGTTAAAATATATCCTAATTAAAACAGCATACATTGGCTAGTTTTCAACAGTAAAATGTTAGCGTTCAGCCTTCCATCCAAAAGACTGAGTTCAGATGGAGTTAGGATGAGCTGAAATATCAACCATTCAGTTGGATGTTTCTAAGGAGAGGAGATAGGATTATTTGGTGAAAAAAATATATATATATATCTTCTCGGGATAATTTCTTATGGTTTTACAATGTTTGTAATTTTTATCTAGTCAGTTTGTTGAATTGTCATACATTATGTATTTTATTAGAAACTTATGAGATGAATGCGTGTAAAAATGAGGAATGACATGTGATTGCATCGGTTTTAAAGCAAAACTCACGAGTCAAGACCTTGAAATCTCATTAGTGATACAACTAGTATGCCGTTCATTCTGTAAAGTTAAACAGTATGAAAACTCATAAACTCATTCCTATAAAAGCTGATAACTCAACCTATGGGGGAAGTCTTTTTTATAAATTTTAAATAGAGCAATAAAATATGGCAATTATCCTATACTGAACTGTATTTTTTGGCAAGAAACGTTGAAACCACGGTGACAGAATTTTCAAGAAATCTTCAGATTAAATTGAACTGAAAATCAAAGATAAATTTATGTCTATATTTTGATTTTATTATAATATAGATAAAAAGTATGAATTTAGTCCCGAGGCACTACTATAATCCTAAAAAAATCCCTATTAGAAGTCAAAAGATATTGCTCAAATGTATTATGCAGTCAGAGTTATTGGATTTTCATAGTCTTTAAACAATGTGAGTTTTGCTTTATACTCCCGATATAATGTCTGTTTAAGTTTGTTGCTTTTATATATGTATTATACTCTTGCTAATTTCCCTGCATTCCTTAAGGCTCAAATTATGAAAGAGTGCTCCATACTTATTCTGTTCTTATTAGTGAAACAATCAATTTTCTTCCACTATCGCCATGACATTTTTAGATTGTCTGTAGTAATCTTTTTTTTTCACGCTTGTTAAATACAATATTGAATAAAGAAATGTCTAGGTATCAATAAATGCCTAAGATTTACGTCTGTTGTTTGAACGCACATACAGCTTTGTCCCTTTTTAGTAACCTTGACATTATTAATTTAATCGTTATGCTTAGCTGAATTGCGCAGTTCCACATTTTTTGTCAGAAAAAAGGATTCAAAGCTTGAAATTATAAAACAGGTGATATAATTTTTAAAAAAATTGCTGATATAGATTTTGTGATTATCGAATTTCTCAAATAACATCATTAGTTACTACAGCCTTTCTAAACTGTGTTCATATAGAAATAAAATTTTGTAATCAAAATATAGTCAAGTTGTTTGATTTTGTGCCCTTACTGACCAAATGCTGGAAACGAGTCCTAAGTGTTAATAAAATATTCAAAACCACTTGCTCGTTTTTCTCAATTTTCATTGTTGTTATATTGACATGAGATTTCATTCGCACACATAACCGAAAAGTGAAGAAAAACTAGAAGAAAGTTGAAGTAAAAAACGAACAACAAAACGAAAAATTAGCCAACGTCTGAACTATTCTAAATGCATTATTTTTAATAACTGCATTATTTAATAACTACATTCAAGACTCTTTAATACTTAAAAACTTCACTAGTTGGTACCCGTCAAAACATGACGGCTAGATACTCAACACATCATTGCCAAATGTTGAAAATCATAATAATGTGCAGAAAAAAATTAATGTGTAAAAAAATTAAGCGGTATCGTGCTTAGTGAGTATCTAAAGTCAGATTTAAAAATGTCACTAAGCAAGCGCAGACAGCAATTTTTTTAAATTGTAAATTATCGCTAAGTGAACAGCGCGAAATAAACAATTTCCATCAGGTTTAATCTTATATTTCACAAACATAATTATCATAAAAATAAAAATGGCAGAGAGAGATCTAAAGAGACTCCTCAGAATAAACGTGTTTATGATTAAAACATGTAACTGAGCATGCGCAGAAACAGCGAGTTTCTAAAGACAGTTTTAAACATGCCACTGAGCATGCGCCAAAACAATTTTTTTTATTGTAAACTATCTCTAATTAATTGAAATTGCGGTTACAAAAACCAAATTTGACAAATCTACAGATTACGATCTTTTGTTTAAGGCCAAAATGAAGTAAATTGATGCAATAGTTTTCTCTCACGGACTGCCCAAAAAGTCGGCTTAGCAACTTAAATATATAGATTTTAATAAAAAAGGTACGAAACAACGTTTAACTCCAGTTCTGTAAGCATAGATAAAAAACCATTGTTCATGAGAATACACTTCGAAGTTTTTTTTTTCATTCCCAGTACATTTTTTGTGTGCTTAAGGGAACGGTGAACGTTAAAAGTTATATATTTTTACTTTATATCATAGAGATATGAAATTTTGTACGTATATACATTTCACAATAAGTATATAGATTACCTTAAAAATGTTTCCATCTTATAATTTTAAGATTTTTTTAAAAATTATAAATTTATAAATTATCTTTATTTCCTTGCGACTTAATTTTTCAGATATTTCCTCGATTTTGCATTTTAATCACTTGAAACTGTATTAGAAACAAATTTGAGTATCGATTATTTAATCCCTTGAATAGTTAATTTTTGAGAGATTTTTTTCTGAATTCCCTCCCAATTTTCATCAAAGTTTTGCGTTTTAATACGTTATAAATCAAATTTAATAATCTTAATGAAGTCTAATTGTAAAATGCATACCCAGTTTCTTTGTAAACACTATCTTAAACACTATCAGGATTTTTCCTTATCAATTTCCTGAATTTTGAACAAAAAGTAAGTCACATGGAGCATTTAAAATATCTAAAAACCTTGAAAAATCTGTCTTGAGAAAAACAGATTTAAAAATTATTACTACACTTACCTTTATTACTTACTTCGTCGAAGCTTCATAAATGATTTTTTAATTGAAAGAAAAACTATTTTGGTACTATTATCCTACAGAAATATTTATCTTTTTACAATAACACAATCAATATTACAATAGAAAATATTTGCTCACATAAAGGTCCATGGTCCCCTTAAAATGAGTAATTTCATGCTGTCATAATGTTTATAAGTAAGGTTACTCTGTCAGTTAGTAGTGACAACAACTTTTGATAGAAAGAAATTTTAAATTCGCCGTCCATAAAGGTAACTGCATTTTGTTGGGTTTTCATCTGATAGATAATAAAACAGACACTTAAGTGAATTCAGGTAAAGTAAAAGATTTTTTTTTTTTAATTTATGGAGGAACAAAAGAAATCAGTCTTGAAAATATTTAACGAACCCCGTTATGACGAACTTCAAGGGACCAAAAGTTTTGTTCGCTTTATCCGGTGGTTCGCTATATCCGAAACACTAAGAAAAATGCTAGAGTTCACAAAATGTATAACTCATTACTTTCACTGTGTATTCAATAATAATATATTAAAAAATTATAAAATCTATTAAAAATGATCATTAAGGAATGAAATCGACTAAAATCGATTACATTAAACTGACACAATACTAATTAAATTACGTACAATAGGAAAATAGAGGGAGCAAAACTTTTCGTTATATGCATGAGTTCGTTATATACCGGGTTCGCTATAACGGGGTTCAACTGTATTTGTATTCAGAGACATTATGCTATATATTAAGCTTATATAGAAATATTTTTAAAGGTTGAAATGTGCATACATGCATATTTATTTCAAATATGACGCATGCAGTTTTAGTTCTAACTGACGTAAAAAAAAAATCTTATTTGAAGGCATTTGTGTTCTAAAACCTAGCGGGAGGGGAAAAAAAAGACAAATTTTCTTTGTAAATACTTATAGGTTTATCGTGTTTATGTAATGATCATTTCATAAATCTTGCTAACGTTTTAAATTAAGAATAATTTATTTTTCAAAAGTTAATATTTCCTGACAATTTTGTTTATAATTCTTTAGCGCGCATTAAAGAAACACCAGAGATTACAATTTCAATTTTTTCATTTCCTACTCTCTCTTCCGACACCGATATCAAAGCACGTGAGAGGTCAACTTATATGCACTTTTCGTTTAGAAGTATGTTCATTAAACGCCGTTAAGAACTCATGCAAAACAAGCCTTTATATCACGTTTAGTTGTTTTTAATTAGTGAGTTATTCTTTTTATAACTACGTAATATGTATCATATTTTGACATCTAATTTTTTAATATACAATTTTCACTACCTAAGACTCTAAACTTTAGTGTTCAGTTATCAGCATAACTTAACTATTGCAAGTATCAACTGTCTTTTTTTTTTTTTTTTTTTTTTTTTGTGCTATCTACCCTCGGACATAAATCCAAGAAGGGTTTCTTTAAACTTCCCTTTTGAAATACAGTGGAACCCCGTTATAGCGAACCCGGTATATAACGAACTCACGGATATAACGAATGAAAATTCTGGTCCCGCCGTTTTCCTATTGTACGTAATTTAATTAGTATTGTGTCAGTTTAATGTAATTGATTTTAGTCGATTTAATTCATTAACGATAATTTTTAATAGATTTTATCATTTTTAATACATCATTATTGAATACACTTTGCAACTAATGAGTTATACATTTTGTGAATTCTAGCATTTTTCTTAACGGTTCGGATATAGCAAACCACCGGATAAAGCGAACAAAACCTTTGGTCCCTTGAAGTTCGTTATAATGGGGTTCGACTGTACATCAAAACGTTAATTTAGAAACTTTATTGTAATCACGTTCGCTGAAACTTTAGAGGAGCAATATGGAAATTGTTCAAGGATGCTTTTTTTCATCACTAGGTTGTTGCTTTTAAAACATGCATGCACCTTGAGAAATTGTAAAAAAATTTTCATCATGCCAAAATAATGGCCAAATTATTTAATTTAGAAACTTTATTGTAATCATGTTCGCTGAAACTTTAGAGGCGCAATATGGAAATTGTTTAAGGATGCTTTTTGCCATCAATATGTTGTTGCTTTTAAAACATGCACGCACCTTGAGAAATTGTAAGAATTTTTTCATCATGCCAAAATAATGGCCAAATTATTTAATTTAGAAACTTTATTGTAATCATGTTCGTTGAAACTTTAGAGGCGCAATATGGAAATTGTTCAAGGATGCTTTTTGCCATCAATAGGTTGTTGCTTTTAAAACATGCATGCACCTTGAGAAATTGTAAGAATTTTTTCTTCATGACAAAATAATGGCCAAATTATTTAATTTAGAAACTTTATTGTAATCATGTTCGCTGAAACTTTAGAGGCGCAATATGCAAATTGTTCAAGGATGCTTTTTGCCATCAATAGGTTGTTGCTTTTAAAACATGCATGCACCTTGAGAAATTGTAAGAATTTTTTCATCATGACAAAATAATGGCCGAATTATTTAATTTAGAAACTTTATTGTAATCATGTTCGCTGAAACTTTAGAGGCGCAATATGGAAATTGTTCAAGGATGCTTTTTGCCATCAATAGGTTGTTGCTTTTAAAACATGCATGCACCTTGAGAAATTGTAAGAATTTTTTCATCATGACAAAATAATGGCCAAATTATTTAATTTAGAAACTTTATTGTAATCATGTTCGCTGAAACTTTAGAGCCGCAATGTGGAAATTGTTCAAGGATGCTTTTTGCCATCAATAGGTTGTTGCTTTTAAAACATGCATGCACCTTGGGAAATTGTAAGAACTTTTTCATCATGACAAAATAATGGCCAAATTATTTAATTTAGAAACTTTATTGTAATCATGTTCGCTGAAACTTTAGAGGCGCAATATGGAAATTGTTCAAGGATGCTTTTTGCCATCAATAGGTTGTTGCTTTTAAAACATGCATGCACCTTGAGAAATTGTAAGAATTTTTTCATCATGACAAAATAATGGCCAAATTATTTAATTTAGAAACTTTATTGTAATCATGTTCGCTGAAACTTTAGAGGCGCAATATGGAAATTGTTCAAGGATGCTTTTTGCCATCAATAGGTTGTTGCTTTTAAAACATGCATGCACCTTGAGAAATTGTAAGAATTTTTTCATCATGACAAAATAATGGCCAAATTATTTAATTTAGAAACTTTATTGTAATCATGTTCGCTGAAACTTTAGAGGCGCAATATGGAAATTGTTCAAGGATGCTTTTTGCCATCAATAGGTTGTTGCTTTTAAAACATGCATGCACCTTGAGAAATTGTAAGAATTTTTTCATCATGACAAAATAATGGCCAAATTATTTAATTTAGAAACTTTATTGTAATCATGTTCGCTGAAACTTTAGAGGCGCAATATGGAAATTGTTCAAGGATGCTTTTTGCCATCAATAGGTTGTTGCTTTTAAAACATGCATGCACCTTGAGAAATTGTAAGAATTTTTTCATCATGACAAAATAATGGCCGAATTATTTAATTTAGAAACTTTATTGTAATCATGTTCGCTGAAACTTTAGAGGCGCAATATGGAAATTGTTCAAGGATGCTTTTTGCCATCAATAGGTTGTTGCTTTTAAAACATGCATGCACCTTTAGAAATTGTAAGAATTTTTTTCATCATGCCAAAATAATGGTCAAATTTTGGATATGATTTTCAAATTTTTAGGCCGCGATACTCTCAGACACTTAAAGCTGATCCGATAGATTTTTTTTGGTTTTTCTTTCAAATGATTCTATATCCGCAAAATTTAGTTCATTTTTTTTTTAGAGGTGCGCATTTAAAGAGATTATCACTTGCCCAAATCTTCGAAACGACCTCTTCTCTTAAAGGTGTTCAAAGAGATTATGGACAACACAATTTCACCGAATCTCTATCTACCTGAAGTCACACATTGA
The DNA here is from genome assembly GCA_907164885.2 of Dolomedes plantarius. NCBI lineage: Eukaryota > Metazoa > Arthropoda > Arachnida > Araneae > Dolomedidae > Dolomedes > Dolomedes plantarius. The sequence continues at coordinate 154,141,904 of OU015496.1, read as the reverse complement.
CAACATTCTAATCTTTTGCCAACCATTCAGTTGAATATAACTTTAATGCCATGAAACCCGATCCACGTTATGCGCTGAATAACGAACCACAGATGCTTCTACAAAAGCGCAAGAGGACCCTTTTGTGCCGGCGCCTGGTACAAGAATATTCTTCCGATAACCATCGAGCAGTTTACGTTGGAACTCCGCTGGTACAGATACCATCTCTATTATGGAACTTTAAATGTGGCCTGGCCGCGTATAACAGAGATGAACTACGCTTTTCGACTTTTGTCGTTCGGTAGGGGGGCCTCTTTTATTATATTTTCTTCTACTCCAGGTACAAAAGACGAGGGGTTAGGGAGGTATTTTGTCGGCTTCGGTTTTCATTAAACGTTTGGCCGCTTTTCAGGTACTTTTTCCAGGATGGGCACAATATTGGGTGTCCGATTGCGAATCATTTCGTCACGTTTTATATAGACTTTTGATGGTGATGGGACCTTCCCCTATTGTCGGCGGCAACTAGTTTCTCTTGGAGCCCCTCTTCAATAGCCTCCGGTAATATTAGCAAATGCGGATGTCCTTACAGCCTTATTTAGAAACTCTCTTTAATGATAAAAACAGGGTAGTACTTTAATTTATATATTTTTTAAAAGTGAGATTCGTTTAGGTGTATTCTCTGATATCGAAATTTCTGATGCTGAGAATTTATATATGCCGGTGATCAGGCCCTGATTTTCCATTAGACCCAGTAGGCCCGGGCCTAGGGGCTCCCAAAAAAATTTTAATTTTAAAAGGAAAAAAGAAAAAATCCCAATTAGATTTTTTTTATTTTGCATTTTAATAGCAATTTTTTCATATATCCTTTCAAATTTGATTGATTGGTTCATCATATGTATAGTTATATGTATAGTTCATCATATGTATGTTATAGTGTAAATAAGGGATTAATAAGGTTTTCTGGTTGCATTGCATTGGTGTTTTAACCATTCGTGTTGAATTGCTTTTGTTATTTGATAATGTTCTAGGTTTCTACGCTTCAAATAGCCAATTCTTGGTAAAATGGTACTTTCACAATGATTCATGATTATTTTTTGTGTGTGTCAATTTTGGAAATTTTACGTCCACATCAGTGTTAGGGGGCCCCCATCCCGAGTTGTGCCTATAGTCAAGAATTTTCTAAATCGGGCCCTGCCGGTCATTATGAGAAAGTGGTCTAAGTCATATATTTTTCCTTTTGAGATATTTGAAGATTTGAGTCTGAACATGCGAACGGAATTCTGTGTAATGAAGTAGCAACCAACTCAATATGACGATTCAATTTTGACAATTTTTCAAATATTGCTTCAGATTATGGTAATATAAAAGAATGCAATATGAAAAACTGATAAACTCAATTTTTATTTTATTTTATTTTATTTTATTTTATTTTTAATTCTTGACTTAGGTCACTTTCATAATGACCGGCACATATATGTTTTGCAGACATTTTTATTTCTGCTTTCTTTCAAGCAAGATTTCCAACAAGCTTTTCATGATTTACCAACCGCATTCTACAAGAGCTATTAAGTAAATATTGTGAATCTTAGAGTTCCTCAAGCTACGTTATATGCCACTTGCCGTTTCATCTTTGCTTAAGGCGATGGTGGACATTACAGAGTGATTTTGATATTTTTTCCTCAGAGACATGAAATTTTGCAAATATATTCATTAAAGTATAACTAGATTAAACACCTTATAAAATTTTATAAATATTAATTTTTTTTATATTTTAAAAATTGAAATTAAATTTTTTAAATCCTCCTTGCGATCTAAATTTTAACTCCCCTCCTTAATTTTGCATTTATAATGCTTTTAAATACAGTTTGAACAGAGTTATGTATTACTTTGTGCATTCGTTGAATAGTTAATTTTTAGGAAGTATTTTTATGCTTGTACTCTGAATTTTCGTGAAATTTTCGTACTTTTTCTACACTTAAGTTAAACTTTGATAATCTGAATGATGTAGAAACTTAAAATGGATACATAACTTTATTTTGCTGTATTAGAGGAATCTTTATCATAAATTTTATAAAATTTCGTCAAAAATTAGGACGCAAGGAGCATTTGAAAGACTTGAAAATCTGGAAATTACTCATTTTGAGAAAAAGCCATTTAAAAGATTTTTTTTTTCACCTACCTTTAATATTTACTTTTCTAAAGCCACCAAGTTTTCCTTTTACTTTTAACTACATATTTTAAATGCATTTTATTCCAATATTTACATATTTTTAAAATATGTAAGAAAATACACAAAAAATTATAATTTTGGTTCGATTTTCGGTAATTTGAGAGTCCACCATCCCCTTAAACGCATGCCAACTTAAAACGACTTTCTTTATTACCTCCTCTCACTAGATCTGAAATTCCCAACGTTCGAACTATGGATCGGACTAGATGATTCCTACCCCTTGCCCACTAATTGACGTGGTGGAACCGTCTTTGGGGCGACACTGGATGTGTGGAATCTATGAATATCTGATCTCTCAGATGGATTCTTCTTAGGGATTCTTGTTTATGATTTTTCGAAACATATTGTCAAATTTGCACTTCATCCGTTCTCTGTTTAAACTGATAATAAAATCTGACAATAACGAATAATTTCTACCTATCTAAAGGGCCTTCACTTTTTGTTACAAACGGATATTTTCTTTTGATATTTTGAGAAAGACATTGAACATTTGAAACACTCTTCACGATGGACTAAAATATGTTATTCAATACTCATATTCCATGCTTGAGATACTTATTATTGTAATCAGTGTTTTTTCTTTCGTTCTTTTAAGAGAGGACAGAAAAATATGTCCTCTCTTAAAGCTTATAAGTTTAAAGATTATAAGTTTCTTTTTATATCTATATACAGAAGGTAGTTCGCACTTTATGGAAACGATTTTGATAGGTAAGTTTTATGTATAAATTCCTTATTTTATGCGGTGATTTGCTTTTATATTATAGCCATGGTTCTTGACAATAGCTCTAGCTCGAATTTTCCATGAAAGTAAATTTTTGCTTAGTACTGTCATGTCAGTTTTACCCCATTCCTCTTAGACCGTTTTCCAAAGTCCGTTCAGTGTTCTTAGATGCCGTTTTCCTAAGGCTCGTGATAAAAAACCGAAATCGCAAAAGTCCATTGGAGAAGAGTCAGGTAATTTTATATGTATTTCAATAAATGGGATACATTTTATTCCTGTTTCTGATTCTTTCTTTGCTAAAGAAGTGGCAGTTGATTTAGACGTGTGACTAGAGGCTTTGTCCATATGAAGCTCAACTTTATCTATGTCCTTTCCATATAAGGCTGGAATTTCTTCTTCAAAAATTGGTTATAAAATATTCTGCTGATAGTAGAGTAAATTAATTTTGACTTTACTTGAGACTTTTTTAATTTTTAATTTGCTGTTGTAACACAATCCTGCAACTATCATGAATCCCTTTGGGAACTTTTCTGTACACTGACGAAGCCATTTCGCTCGGTCATTCCGTCAGTTAAGAAATAGAAAATTAATCTTTTTTTTTACTACAGTCACTTCAATGCACCCATGCCTCATCGAATGTTGCCACAAATTTTCATTTTTCAGCAGCTAGGTGTTTTTCATATAATTTTCTACAATTTGTTTTATTTTCAGCAATATGCTTTGGCAAAAGCAGATGAACTTTAGGTTTAAACATCCTTTTTAACTTCAAATCTTTAAGAATGATTTTACTTACAGTTCCAGAAGACATTTCTAGTTTCGTTGCAATGGATCTTTGAGTCGGCGTATTTTCTTTTAGGATCAGAGACTTCACTTTCTTGAAATTTACCTGCGCTCGAACAGGCTTAGGATGAGGTTTTGCGGTCATGTTTTCATTTTTACTTTCGGTTAGACTTTTTCCCTTTCAAATTTAATATATTATAAATACCTTTATTTGAAATGACATAACCGAAATTTTTACACCGCTTTATAATTTGTTGATACGAATATTTCTCCTCGGAAAGCGCAGTTACGTAACCTTCGAGCCATCTATCAATTTTAGGAGCCAATTTCAAAATAAATCTTTTATTTTACATTCCAATCAAAACAAAACAATAGCAGACGATTATTCTGAAGCTGCCAAATTTTTATCTCAAAATGCAAACGCCAAAAACAAATTACAAAATCGTTTCCTTAAAGTGCGAACGACCTTCTGTACATGTCATATTCTCATCCACTTTTGGTACCTGCCATAATGGCATAGTATTACAGGAAGCATGTTCTTGCTAGTACCTTATCTCATTGCACCGATGCATAGGAAATTCTTTGGGATCCTATTGGAAATTCTATTTGGAATTCTATTGGAAATTTGGGCATTCGCGGCAATAGATCCTGCTTCATGCAAAGACCCTTAGATTGATCTTCTGCATTCACAAAACAACGCTTATTATACTCTGTATAGGCCTGAAAGGAACCAGCTGATCAAAGAATGCAACGCTAATATAGAAATGGAACAGGACATGAATTAATCCTGGATGCGAGAAAGATTGGCTCCAGAGAAATATCGAGCAATCAGAGAATCAACTCAAACTTGTGAGAACAAGTCCCAAAAATCCGAGTTAATCGGCCCAAAGTATCAACACGAGCATCATTGTTTTAATAATTTACCCAACACAGTGCACGGAAAATAATTTCTATATGCTTGGTTGACAAATTCTTACATCTCGGATAATTGAATCGATGGCATCGCTTGCAACTTTTGTAGTACCTTAAGCTACTATAGCAAAGCATAATGATTAGGAAAATATTTTTAGATGCATATTTCATGCGCGAGCTCCACCCCTGTTCATCACCTTTTCCCCTCCTGAAAGCGTGACTATATTGCAAGGGGAGTGAAGGTTGACATTTGCTAAAATCCGCCGCTTTGCTGACAGCGATTTGCAGGACCATTTGTACCATTGGGGGGGACACAATGGGCGACAGTTTGAATAGGCTAGGAAAAGAACGGCCGAGACGACGAAAAAATCGGATACCCCCCCATCCCTCCTGTCTCACTACCTTTCTGACTCCACGAGGAAAAGGGGGAGTTGAGTTGTTTGGCGGATAAATAAAAAAAAATAAAAAAAAATTTCCAACTCCATCAAAATCCTCTTAAAAGTCCGCACGAAGAATGAAAACATGGGCCCACAATGGAAGTGCTAAATGACAGGGAGGAGATTGCAGCCCCCATTTTAGGCCTGTATTTTGTTTCGGCTCAGCTCATGCCCCCTTCTTTTTATACCGTGGAGGGGGGTTTCATGAACCGCCTTTGCCATTCTTTCATCTCTATCTACGCCGCTGATGGCTTCTTATGTAGTGTATATATGGTGGTATATACTGCAGCCAACGCATTGTTGAAAAGCCGGTGTGTGTACGGGATTTAGGGGGAGGGGAGGGAGGAGGGGGGGGGGCTGAGCAACACTGGAAAAGTTGGGGGGCGTCTATGGGTGCTGTTTGCCCACATATGGTTTCTGATTCGCTGGAAACCTTACGGATGTACCTTTGACGCCGAAAGGCATGGGAAATCAAAATATCACTCTGAAAAAAAAAAAAAAATGTCGATTTCGGTGATGCTAGGTGTTGACTCGTTTACATTTGAAGAATGTTGACGTTTTCACATCAAAAGAAGGAGTATTTTTTTATGTCACATAAGAAGTTGAAATGAGTTTTTTTTTTTTCGGTTTCAGATTCCAGGAAAGTATTACTAACGATTGCAAGACGGGAAAACTGGTGATAAAATTTAAACTCCAATAACAGCCAACTGGAAGAAGAAAAAAAGAGCAATATAGTAATTGATAGAGTTTTTATAAAACTAGAGTTGGGTCTCTGAAAACCGAACTTTCATTGAAAGAAAATGTCTGCAGTGCAGTAATTATGAACAATATTTACATGCATATCAGTTCCCATTTTGCAAATAATATTCCATGTAACTATTTTTTTTTTTGGAAGTAATAATCTTTGATAAAACATATTACACATACGTTAGTTGTAGATGGTTGTTGCAGATGAAGTGTTCAAAACTTTACAAACACATGAAATCACCCCCAATGGTTCAAAACAAAAATTTTTTTATAAGAAACCAATACAGAGTAGAATTACAGATTTTTTTTTTTCAGTTTAGGAATGTTTGCGAACTGTGAGACAAACAATTTTTACTGTGTTTAAAAACCATTTCATAGCTCAAGGAAATTTTTGTATCCATGTGTAATTTATTGTTGAAATATTTCTTTTCATCTATTATTAAATTTTTAAAAATATATATATGATACATAGTATTAAGTTTTGCGTGATAAATTTATTCATATTATCATTTTTGTCTCGCCAGCCAAATTTTATAACTGAATATATTTTAATACACTCATAAATAAAACAATTTGTTCTTATTTCAATGAAACTAGGATAAAAAAAATTAAGAAGCTGTTACTTTTTAAATTATCTTTTCGTGCGAATTATTCACTCACTGAAATTTGGATTCCCCATTTTAATGTTGTTCTTATGCCAACGTTTGATTTTGTGTCATTTTTACTATAATCATGTAAATTGAGCTGCAAAAAATTACACGGGCTGCAGTAAAACAATGTTGATTGAACTGATCATTCTGCAATGAATAATTTTTGTTTCTTATTATTTAATAACTAGGTAGCCCGTGCGACCCTTTCGCATGCAATTAAAACACGATAAATTTTATAGCGAAGTTGGTGGTTTGTAGTAGGATTGAAAGAAGAACCGGTTCATTTGTAGCAATTGTTTATTTGTCAAATAACAATAGTGCTTAAGGATAATACAAAATCAATAAACAAAACGCCTTTGGCCACAATATTGGAGGTGAAGTATAAGACAAAACAGGGGAACCTGATATATGTACACGTCAAAACACCTTTATAGACAATATTAAAAGTTAAATATGACACAAACTCGTGGAAAATGTTATATTTGAATTCCAAAACCTCTTTGTGTACACTATTTGACTGTGCCGTTTCGACGCATCCAGGGAAAGAACTTTAGGGCCTAAAGTCAGTTTTTCACTTTTAAACAAACAATACAATTGGTCATTCTGAATTAACAATTCGTCAGAAGTGGTGAACTTAATCTTTAAAATGGTACCTCATTTATTGATTTTGGTTAAATATGAAGGAAGAGAAAGGGATCGTTACAAAAAATCGCCTTCTAAAAATAGTATATAGGGTTTTTCCATGCAAAACGAATAATGTACGTCTACGCGGATGTTGACAATAAAGAAACTCATTATAGTTTTTGATATTTAAAAATACAGTTAAAAATATTAAAAATATATGATTATAGAAAATTAAAAGTATATTTTTAATTAAACAATTCAATATGATATAAGTTTACTTCAGACTATCTGCGACCCCTCCAATTTTTTTAGACACCTTCCCTGTGGATCGCGACCCACAGTTTGCGTACCATTGATTTAGACTACAAAACCGGTGGTCGTCACTCAATACCCGTTTAAAGAGAGAGATTTAATTTTTTACCAACTATTTATCACAGTTCCTCATATCAAGCTGAGTTGAGGGCAATTGAGATGGCGATCGAAGACGCAATCAAGACATGAACCAAGGAGTTCGATGTCTATACGGACTCCATGAGTGCACTACAAGCACTCAAAGCGAAGAGCTCTAAATGTCAGTTGGTGGATAATCTGAAAGAGAGTATTAAAAATCACGGCTTAAATATTACTTGGCACTGGGTGAAAGCCCATGCCGGTAATTACAGAAATGAAGAGGTGGATGATGTCGCCAAAAGAGCGACACAACTTCCCACCATCAACAATCATTATAAACGGACCAAGAACCAACTTAAAGGCATTCTCTTGAAAGAAGCCATGAGAAAATGGCAGGACAGATGGAATGTGTCCACTAAGGGCAGGCGAACGCAGGAAATCTTCCAGACTGTTAGTCTGGAAAGAGTCCAAGGGGACTTCCTGAGGAACCAGGCGATTACTGGGCACGGCAGCTTTAGCCAGTATCAGGCCAAATTCTTCGGGAAGACGGACAACTGCAGTTGTGGAGAGATACAGACAGTCGAGCACTGTCTATTCGAATGCAGAAACTTCGATGACCTGCGCGTCGACCTGCCTGGGAATGCAAGAAATTGGAGTAAACATAAACTCTATAACGATTACTACTGCTGCAGAGTAGTAAACAAAATCGTTAAAAGGCTGATGAACGAACATGTCCAGTAAGCCAAAGCTTGTTAATCTCGATGTATATTGCTGTGATGTAACCTTTAATAAAGTATGTGTAAATAGCGAAAAAAGTCGTTCTGTGGGCGGTTGGCTCAATGGAGCGACTCGGTAAAGTTGCAGATGTAGCCAAGTGTCGGAGCTAGGGATGTGCTCCTTCACGACGACCGGTCTTCTTAAAAACTCTGTTGGATGCCGTCAAGATGGGCCGACGTTAAGCTTAGACTTACCAACTATTTAAATATTTAAAATATTTTCAAACATCGCGCTCTCCTAAACTACTATGCATTTAAAAAGTGTTTTCTTTCATTTTCAGAATCAGTTCTATTTTCTCCGGGTAATACAGAGTGATTTTTTTATTAAACTGACACTACTCAGAATCATCTGTAGCGCGATCTATCAACCGAATTTCTACCAAAACTGATAGAGGGACTAAGGACGACATGGGAAAGAGTTTCCGTGGAAAAAAAAAGAAGAAAGTAGTTCCAAAAGTCGCCGATAGGGGAAGATATGGCACTTTGTTGTTGGCGCACCCGAGAATTTGCACAAAACGCAAGTAAAACATCGAAATGCATTTTCATGACTATGTAGTCGACAGCAGTACCAGTAATTCGAGCTATAAAGATAAGGGGGGAATACCGAAAAAGTTTTAATAAGTAGACAAATGAATAATCATAAAATTTCACTGCAACACCGCTTTATGCAGCAAATTCACTTCTCCCTCCTCCAATGTGACCACCGTCCTGGTGGAAGACATACTGCCTCCTGAACACTACGTTCTCAACGGCCGAGCGCAACATGTCACCAGGATTGTTCATCACAGTCCGGGATATGTTGGCCTTTAGGGCTGCCAAATTAGAGACTCCACCAAGAAACACCTTGGACTTTAAATAACCCCACATCAGAAAGAAGTTACATGAGTAAGTTCGGGGAGCGAGGTGGAGATGCAAGTGGATAAAAGCGACTGATGACACTTTCTTCTGTAAAGTGATGGCGCAACAGGTTCCCCACCAATCTTTATCATACAAAATTCTGGCGCTGCTGTCGACTAAGTAGTCATGGGTTTGCATTTTGATGCTTTACTTGCGTTTTATGCAAATTCTCGGGTGCGCCGACAGCAACAGTGCCATATCTTCCCCTATTGGCGACTTTTGGAACTTGTTTTTTTTTTTTTTTTTCCCACGGAAACTCTTTCCCATGTCGTCCTTAGTCCCTCTATCAATTTTGGTGGAATTTCGGCTGATAGATCGCACTACATGTGGCTCTGAGTAGTGTCAGTTTTTAATAAAAATCACCCTGTCTATCACATGCATATTATTATGGTAACCTTAACATATTAGTCTTAACACCGTAGATGGGCTTACTAGAAACTCTTTCCTTAATAGTCTTATTTGGAATGTAATTGATTGCTATTATTTTACATACTATGAGAAATACGTATTATTATAATAAATTAAATTCTCTGGTATTAGATGATTATTATAAATCCAGAGTTATTTTTAAAATTATTTCTTCTCCTTCAATATTATTAATTTCAAATTAATCAAATTGAATTTAATTATTCAAATTTTAACTAACTGCTTCCAACCTCCTGGTCCGATTTCGTACATCTTTCGCTGTCTGATTCACCTAAATCTGCTCTTCCATTGTTTGAAACTGACTGCTTCCATTCAAATAATGTATGTTTGCATTTTATCAGCTTTACATAGCCTGGTAAAATCTCAGTTATTATAAACCTCCAACTCTGTTCTAACTCTGGTTAACTACAGCAAGGGAATCCATGTACTTCCAATAGTTTATTTGTAAGGATTAACAACAACAGGGAGATTCGTTCCTCACTCAGCATTTCCTTTAATTTTAAGACACATTTTGTGTGTGTGTGAAATTAAGCTGGTTGTTGTTTTGATACGATATCTATTATATTTTTCTTTTTATGAAGCAAAGAGTATAGCCTCAGGAATATTACATGTAATACTACTTTTTCAGAGACACTGAACTTTTGTTTCATTTACTCGTGTAATACACGAGAGGATATACGAGGGAATGAAGTCTGTTTTTATAATATACCTAAAGAATTAAATGTAATGATTGAGGTCTAAATTATGTATATATATATATATATATATCACGCAGCAAACAACAACTAATAAATAAATGGCTGACGAGCCCAACGAAGATAGAGGATCGTTTCTGTTTTATTGCTGAACATACTGATTTTTGGACGTTGATTCGCCTGTAATTTTGCCTTTTGAGTGTCAACTCGCCAATGATTTTATCTTTTGGGTGTTAATTCACTTTCGGTTTTACTTTTTGAGTGTTAATTCCCCTAAAGTTGTTTAAATGTTGATTCACTCACTGTATTAAGCCCGTCTTATAGTTAGTTGCTAGGCTACAGTATACATATGGTTACAGAACTCGAAAATTTTGACAAATGGCGTTTATATATATATATATATATATACACACATACACACACACACACACACACACACACATATATATATATATATAATATTATATACACACACACAAATGTATGTATGCATATTACATGCATATTTTTGGGGGAAAAGCTTTTCTTCGCATTTTTCGTAATTTCCGCATTTGCAAATATGAAAATAATTTTTTAGTTTTTTTATAGCCCAAATAACGTCCGTTATCATTTAACTCTTATGTGATGCTCATTTACTTAAATTAAATTTTACTTTAAGGGATTTTATTTAAACTAAACATAATGAAAATAGCCGCACATATTTAAAAAGAAAAATCGTAGGAATGAGACATTTTAAGAGGTGGTCCTGATAGAAATCTCCTTGAAAAGAATCAAACACCAGCGCACAAATAAACTGACAATCTGTACGTTACTAAAAATAAAGAACTCTCATGCCCATAGGCCCCTGAAGAGTTTTGTATAATAAGCAAATGAAATTCTTTGTAAATGAAATGCATACTTAATTTATTTGCTTGAAATTTTCTAAAAGCAAGGACACCTAACATAAATAAGGAAGTCATCGCTTCACAAGGACACAATTTCATAGTTAGGTTCTTCGCCCTCTAGTCTTTAGCCACATGGAGTTTTAAAACAAAGAAACAATAATGTTTGGAGTTGGAAGCTCCTACAGAGGCTGTTCGCACATTTTTTAGACGATTTTGGTAAGCGGTAATAAAAAATCGTTTGCTGCAAAAAAAATAATTGCAAAGGAAAGGAAAAAAATAATGAAAGGAAAAAAAATAAAAAACTTAGAAATTCTCTACAATAAGAAGAGAAAATGCTCGATTCAAATTTCAAAAACAAAGAACTGAAGTAAACTTTATCCCTACTATATTCGAGGTGAGTATTTATTAACTAAAACTGGGGAGGAACAGGAAATAAAAAAACCAGATATAATGAATATTGTTTTTGAATGCAAAAGACTCCGAAATTTCGTGTAATTAGAAGACAAAACTCAACAGTGTCGAAAACATAAGAAGGCTGTTTTGAACCTTCAAAATTCGAAATGAGTATTTTATTTTCTTACAAAATTTTTTTCTTTTCTTACAACTGGAAGTATTTTACCTAAAAAAAAACTAGAAAAAAAAGGATAGGGAAAGACCTGCAAGAAGCAGCATTAGGAGTTTCTTACTATCTAATCCATGTTTCGGTTTACAAGTCGGAGAAGTACTTTTTCCGTAGTGAACAATTATATCACTTCTGAAGGTAGGGCAACTTCCGTCTTTAAATCCAAGGCGAAAAGCCCTTTCTGACTCTACATAAGCTGTAGTCAATAGAGCCATTGTCGGCGCATAGCTCAGAAAAAAACCGAGTTGCAGTCTCAACAACTGCCGTAGTTGCGACTTCCTTATTTCGCTTTAAAATGATCTAAAAATGTTGTAAAAATGTTGTAAAAATAAACAGGAGGACAAAACGTCTCTCCTGTTTATTTTTACAACATTCGGTGGGAGAGTCAGGGGAAAAGAAAAAGTCTGAAATAGGGAGCGTCCTTATTCACATTTTTAATGCATTTGCAAGACGGAGAAAAAGAGAAACTTCGTGGGAATTTCTTGTTTTCTTCCTTTCAGATAAAGCTATGCAAAATTAAATGCTGAAATGGAGGCATGCGGGTATTTGCAAGCTTGATGCCGATGACCTTGGTTGAGATCTTATTCCTAAAAGAGCATTACATTTTCATTTTTGGCACATTTTCATAATTATATATATAATAGCCGTTGTCTCTGTATAACACTTCCGGGCTGTACTCATCTTTCAATTGAAGTCCTCAGTAAACAAACGGCCGGTTAGGCCTAATTTCAATTTCAGATGTGGATCAGAATTTTACCTAAAAACTAATATCTTCTCCATCAAATCACGTTTGTTCAGCATATTTTTCTATAAAACATTCAGAACTAAAAAAAATTGGATGCTTTTAGCTGTATATTTAACAGTTTTTAAAAATCTGTTTACTTTTACGATGAATTCTGAAAGTAAACAAACTTGAATGTGAATGAATCAAGTAGCTCAAGTGTTCATATCGCGTAGTGAGCTGTAAAATACTGGTTGGCAGTCTACTACTCCAATCGCATGAAAAACTAAATAAATAAAAAATAATGAAACAGTTTGCTTTTACAAGGTGTGGATTAAATGCAATATTGGTAGATAATTCGGGATATTTTTTAACTTTCATATACTTTTTCCATTATGACGTCATTATTAGTATTATGACGTCAAAATGACGGGTTGGATGGCAGTCTAAAACTCCAATCGCATGAAAAACTAAATAAATAAAAAATAATGAAAAGGTTTGCTTTTACAAGGTGTGGATTAAATGCAATATTGTTAGATAATTCGGGATATTTTTTAACTTTCATATACTTTTTCCATTATGACGTCATTATTAGTATTATGACGTCAAAATGACGGGTTACCTTCTAGTGTAAAAATAACATTTTCCCCCCTAAAATATCTATACTTTTAAGCGTAAAATTTTTTACTTATTTGAAACTCTTTTTTTTTTTGCCTGGAATAATTTTTCGGTGTAATTATACTAACGAGTACAAATGGAGGTAGGATATTAATTTTCTGCATTTAAAACTTTTGCATTTTTCCTCCTTAAAAAAAATCCTCTTCTTTAAAAACTACATGGCAGCTTCCATTACTTCAATTGAAGATATCTTTCTATTGAATGTCATACATCACATTTTTTTTCTCTATATTTCCGCATTACTGGTATTCTGAAATTCTGCATGGGTAATTTTTTATCTGAATAAATTAATTGTTTTTAAGTGGTTGGCCAAAACGAATTTAATAATTCCCAAACGTTGTCATGCAAATGTTGCCACGCATGCAAGGAAGTGTCAAAGCTATTTTAAAAGTTTCAGATGAGCAGACTAGGTATAATTATGTTTTAGTTCTTTTATTCTATATGAATCTTTTTTGTCTTTTTATGTGCAGATTGTATAAAAGCATATTTGGAGTAAAACAAATTTTCTTTATAAAAGGGATTCCTGTTTCATTTAGACGTTTTCAAAAGTTCATCAAGCTTTTGCGCAACAATTAGAAATTGCTATACTTTGTTTTTATAAAACAAGTATAAAACAAAAATGTAGAAATAATAAAGTTATGTTAAATATTATTTATTATATTACTTTATTGTTTTAACCCTTTACTTTAGATCCTAAAATTTAAGATTTTGGTATTTTATTTTTTTTAGATTTAAGTGTGCAAAAGATCTCTTTCTGCTGAAGTTTTTTTTGATCTGCCTATTTCTTGTACGCGTAAAGAAATAGATAAATAAGTTTAAAGTAACATGAAAGCATAATAAGTGTATAAGAATTAATAAATATGTAAAAATGAACCCTTTGGGAACTATATTTAACCTTTATACTGAAGCGTTCCCTTACTATTTCGAATCTAATTTTCTAGTGTAAGGTTTGTAATAAGTTTTAACATCAATACATTATTACTGTGACACATATTTTAAGTATAACTTATGCACGCCTAAAGTTAACTGATGTTAATACTCATAGAAAAGTTAATATTGATGTTTGCAATTGTGGCAATGTTGTTTGAAAGTAAATCAAATTCCCCTCAATGCGTAAGTAAAACCACTTTATGCTGTAGCGCACAGTTCAATTCATACATGAGTTTTTGATTATTCTTCCGGTGTAGTAATTAGTCGTCTTATAATCTAATCATAACGGCATATCTTACATCACAAATACTTATATCTGTATCAAGTTACTGAAAAGCTGATTGTTTTAATAATTGTTTTACGTTGAAATTCCTATTATCCCTGACTGTGAGGCAGTTAAAATAAAATTATGAATTATCAGTCAATAAACACAAATAAAACAAAATACAAACTTAAAAAAAAATTCTGCTCAAGATTTTAAAAATGCACCAAAATGTTGCCAATAAAACTCTCAATTTTTACTTCCTCTGTTAAACGTTGCCAAGACATTCCTATATTGCTTGTTTTTGTTTTTGTTTTTGTTTTTCCTCTTCTGTTCAATGACACAAAAACATTGCCATATAAATTGTTCTGATTGAAAATTTTGGGGAACTTCAAAAAGACAGAAACGCAAATTTGCCATAGTTATAACGACTAGTTGGTACCCGTCAAAACATGACGGCTAGATAGTAAATAAATGCACTAATACACAAATTATACTCCAACACATCAATGCCAAATGCTGAAAATCATAATAATGCGCAGAAACAAATTAATGTGTTTAAGCGACCTCATGCTTAGTGAGTATCTAAAGCAAGGTTTAAAAAGGTCACTGAGCATGCGCAGAAAGCAATTTTTTAATTGTAAATTATCGCTAATCAAACAGCGTGAAATAAACAATTTCCATCAGGTTTAATCGTATATTTCACAAACATAATTATCATAAAAATAAAAATGGCAGACAGACTCTTTGGAATAAACGTGTTTATCATTGAAACATGTCACTGAGCATGCGCAGAAACTGAGTATCTAAAGCCAGACTTAAACATGCCACTGAGCATGCGCAGAAATAAATTTTTAACTATAAATTACCGCTAATGAATAGAAATGCGGTTACAAAAACCAAATGTGTCAAATATACAGATTACAATCTTTCGTTTACGACCAAAGTCAAGTAAATCGATGCAGTAGTTTTCTTTCACGGACTGACCAAAAAGTTTTCTTAGCAACTTAAATATATAGATAGCACCTTATTGCTAAAAATTAGTATTCTACTTAAAGGATAGCTTATGTAACGTATACTCTTTCATCTGATAATCAAGAAACAGCGTAAAAGTTTGAGGGCTTAACAGAATGGGAACTAATAGTTTAAGGTTGATTCCAAGGGATGTTATAAACAAACACCCAAGTCTTCCATGGGACTCGAATACACAGACATTAGTACTGAAGTCTCGTGTTAGAGTCAATCGACCATCATCTAGTTAGAAAATTTGACCATCCTTGGCACAACATCGACACTGAAAGTGAATGGGGCATATATTATACAGTGGTGCCTTGATTTACGAGTTTGATTCTCTCCGTGATGGAGCTCGTAACTCGAATTATTTGTATGCCAAATCAATTTTCCTCATTGAAAGGAATAGAAATGCCATTAATCCGTTCCGCCCCCCCCCCAAAAAAAAAGACACCGCAATTTTTAGTTGCATGTTTTAAAATAAGAAAAAGACCACTCCCCACTTTGGTCATAAGGTGGGACTTCCGTCGACACAATTTGGTAGGTTACTACAGTAACATATAATCGTCCTTTTTGGCGGTCTGGTCCGGATTGCGTACCGCAGCCAAGATTTATAAATAACATGTATTGTATAAAAACACAATACAATATACTGTACTGCAATAAACTGGTTTTATTAAGTATAAGGCCCAACATTTACCTTGAGGATCAGACGACTTGAAGATGCGGATGGAGGTGGAGGAGAAAGGCTGAACTGAATAATTGAATCGTATTCGCTGATTTTTACCCTTTTCACCACGCTTTCCTCTTTTTCATTTGCAGGAGTTTTCGATAAAAACTTGTCCAATTAGGTGTTTTTCATCCTACCCCCGCCCCCCGCCCCCTCCTTTCAGAATGCTTTTAGAGTTAGAGGTTGGACGTTGTTCGGTTTTGGAGGGTGACTCAAGTGTGGGCAGAGCAAGCTGACCTGTGTTAATTGTTGAGAGTTAATCTCTCGGTTTAAGACTGGAAATCGGGACTGGGTCTTAGAATAATATGTATATAATTGTTTAATAATTGTACATAAAGTATGTAAGTATTATATGTCTCTCGTGTGCTCATTTGAGGAGAACATTATGTGGTGTTAGCTGCGCAAACTAGCGGTGGGGTATCTGAAGCTGGCTCGTAACCCGAAATTTAACTCTCAACTCAAAGCAAAAAATCGTCCGAGAGACTGCTCGTATCTTAATAATAATAATAATAATAATAAAAAACTCGTAAGTTGGGACACTAGTATGTCGAGGTACCACTGTATTATCTTTGATATCTTGACTAACGAAATTTCTAATTTTTCCCCCTAATGGTGGAATAAATACGATATCAGTTACCAGGAGAATGACTTGGAAATAAAACTGTAACTTCAATTCAATTTAAAATTTTTTAAATCATACTTAGGAAAATAACGCGTTCAAAATTATTTATTTGACGTAAAATATTTACCTGAGTAATTGCTATTTAACCTCAACAATAGCCTGAGTGATAGCTGAGGAACAGCTTTTGAATAAAACTTGAGGCAAATAAAACTCAGGATTTTCAGATGTGTTTCAGTATACTAGTCCACACAGGAAGGACTCTTGAAATCGACCATCTTTATATCAGATACTTTTTGCATGGACCAATATTTTTTTATAGATCTGGTGACGTAGTACGCTAAATAACATCAACAGAACAATTAAATATAGCACGATCCATACGATTAATTACTTTGTAACTTTGTGGTAACTGAGTATTAAATATGAAAAATGAGCATTATCATCAGTACTACGCCTGCACGACAATAAACCTGAAATACCTGCGACAAGATAGCCCAAAAATTTTAAGGAATGTAGATTTTAGACGAAAGTAGTGGTGTAGGGGAAGGGGGGGGGGAACTTGTTCCCCAGATAGCGTATATAAGGCTAATGGGTGCCAGTCTTGTGTGCCGATAAGAGTATCCCCCCCCCCTCACACACGCACAAACCAACGAAAGAAAGAAACAAAAACAAAATAATTACAAGATAAAAGAACTTTTTATATACCATGTTTTTAAATTTTCTGTTGAATCATATAAACTTGAAAATTTTATGTATATTAATAAATACCTTTAAAAATTTATTTTGATGAATTATCCCATCAAGTTGAAAGAAAATGAAGTTAATTGGAAGTTATCTTGCATTTAACTTTTCGTTCCCGTCCCGGCCAACAGAGGGCTGCACCAGTCTACAAAACAAAATTAACTGAAAATAACTGAAATTAATTTAATTCTGCTTTAGGAATGGATGGCTAAAAGTATTAAAATAGTGCATTATCATCGTGTTCTGAGCTATTCTAAAAGTTTCAAATGTCTAGCTAGTCGGGAAGTTAGTTAAAAATCGATTGCAAGATTTGGACTGGACAAACACACAAACACACAAACAAGAAAGCGAGTTAATAAAACATGTAAAAAAAGGAAAAAAAGACTCTTCAAATTGCCAGATACTTCATAGTAGGCACCAAATAATATACTGATATATAAAACTTATCATTTTACAATTTATAACTATTTTTATTACTATTAAATGTCATATGACATTAAGAAAGAACATAGAAATTTCCAACAACTTGAGGTAATCTTGTTGCATTACGTGAAACTTTTACACACACATTTAGGAACTAAAATATGCTACTAATTTCAAAGAAATCTAACCATCATCATCAAGGAGCAAGATAATATATTTCATGCGAATACCACAGAAATTTTTTTTCGCAAATCTGATTTGCAAAGCGTATACAGAGGCTGTTCACACATTTTTTAGACGATGTATATTGTATTCACAAAACTAAATTACAAAAAATTCTTGTGTTTTAAATGTTCTATTTGACATCCCTTATTCTGAACTATCTTTCGACACCGCAATTTCCAGGATAATAATGCCTTTTGAAGGGTCAGAAGAGGTATTCTATCCCATTCCTCCTGAACAGCTTTCCAGAGTCCTGTAAGGGTTTTGGGACGACGTTTGGATAATGCAGATTTTAAAAGTCCGAAAGCACAAAAATCCATAGGTGATACATCGGGAGATTTAGTAGGGATATCAGTGAAGGGTATGGCCTTGATACCAGTTTTTTGTTCCATTTCTTTTAGGAAATTTGCAGTGAATTTTGATGTGTGACGGCTAGCTTTGTCCTGATGGAGTCTCACAGATTGATGGCACTGTGGGTAAAGCGATGGTATTTCATTCAGAAAAATGGGCAATAAAGTATGTTTCTGATAGTATTTGGAGTTAATCTTGACATTTTTTTCCACTCTCTTTATTTTTAACTTGCCATTATAAGAAAAACCAGCAACAATCATGAATCCCTTAGAAAAACTTTCTTTCGATTCTTTGAACCATGTACTTAAATTTTTTTCTTCCCTTTTATGATAATAAATGGCTCTTTTTTTGTTGCAATCATTTAAATACACCCATGATTCATCTATTGTGACAATTGTTTTCCATTTTTCTTTGGATAAGTGTTTCTCATATAGAATTCTGCAGCGTGTCCTGCGTTCAGCGGTATGATTTGGAAGAAGACGATGCACATTGCGTTTTTTCACTTTCTTAAGATTTAAATCAACGTTTATCATTTTGTTTACAGTGGACACCGAGCATTTTAATGATTTTGCAACTGTCCGTTGACTAGGGAGATTTTCTTTTAACATGAAACAACGTACCTTTGCAATAGTCAAAGATGTTCGTTTTTTCCTTGGATACTTGTTTGGAATTTTTGTCCCACTTGAGGCTCCAATTTGACGTTTTTTTCCTTTCTTGTTGACGATATTACCTATCGACGCTTTAGATATCACAAAACCATAACTCTCACATCGTTTTTGGATAACGGAGTATGCATATTTCTCTTCGGAAAGAGCATAAATGTAGCCTTCGAACCACTGCTTTGTTAAAAACGCCATTTTGAATAAAAACAAAACTTTCAAGCCACAGACGATAATTTTGACTTTTAAAAACATAGTACAATTGCAATTATTTCTTTTGCAGCAAACGATTTTTTATTACCGCTTACCAAAATCGTCTAAAAAATGTGCGAACAGCCTCTGTATAAGGTTTTTTTTTTTTAATTTCCAATGGCAAAGGAAAATGACAAACTTTTACAAATTAACAAGATTAACAAGGAACATGAAATATAAAAAAAAGGAACAGTAAGAGAAAAAAGTCAATGTCCCATCAGCAGATGTCGTGCGCTCCAATATCGCTTTACCTCGGAGTCTCCGCGCAGAGCCGAGCATCCCAACAAATGGTTCCTGTCCATGATTTCATCTTTCCCACAAAGTGGTCAATTAGGACTCGCAAAAATGCCAATTCGGTGAAGGTGGTTCGCCAGACAGTCATGGCCCACCGTAAGTCTGAATTCCGCAACAGCCTTTTCACGTGGCTTATCTGAAATGTTTTGACCCAAGCTATTCCTCCAACTTCTTGAAGAAATGCGAGAAGTCAGCAATGCTTTCCAGTTTTGTCTCATTAGATTTTTGATATAAAGTTTTATGGAATGGAAAGAGTTAAAAGTATTTGGCTGTTGTAATATTTGAGTGCCCTTCTTAGCCAATATATCTGCCTGTTCGTTGCCATAAATATCACAGTGTCCTGGAATCCATTGGAGTGTTATTTGTCGTCCCTCTGCCTTCAACTTATCCAGAAGAACCCGACAATCTAGGATTTTTTTTAGAGATGGGTATTTCCCTAGCTCCGATAGCCTGAATGGCAGCCTCTGTTTAAGGTAAGTTGGTGTAATTGGGCCCATGGGGTAACTGGGTCCTCCCCTCCTAGATTTTTCCTTTACATATTAGGTGGGAATACCACACTGTTGTGGCAACACTGGTCTATCTTACAACAATCTATTTTAAAACATTGATAATTGCTTTGAAAAATTATTTTTAAATGGGAGTATAATTTTTTTTTCTTTTTCTAGATATACAAGCATTGGACCCAGTTACTCAGTCACAGATTCTGTTGTTTCTTATGAGAAATAGACCTGGGTGGTCCACTTACCCCATTTATCAGGGGAACTGGGTCCACCTGTATTTAATATATATATATATATATATATATATATATATATATATATATATATATATATATATATATATATATATATATATATATATATGTGTGTGTGTGTGTAGGTCAGGAATCAGCTGGCTGAACAGGATAATATAAAACCACAACATTTATTTAAAACACTTGGACAACCCATGTACACATTTAAAAATAGATCAATATAGCATTACGTATGGAAGCTTGTTCTCTTTAAAATAGTAAAACCCATCGTTTAAACCTGCACCTGACATTACACTCGTTCTGCACTCAGTCTGCTGGCTCTAGCCATTCGGCTCGCTCCGCTCACGATCTACCTTCGTTCCGCCGCCCCTGCTTGCCACTACTTCTTCTTCTCTCTGTCGCTTCTTCTTCTTCTGTCTCGTCACGAATAAAGCTCAGTCTTAAATGGAGCGAAAGCTTCATCAGCATGACGTCACGGTCGAAAAGATTATGCATAATGAGGAGGGGAAAATGTAGCTCACTCTACACTCGGCCATTCTTGCTTCTCGACAGGTCCTCCTGACGACGGGAAAACATCTAAAAAAAAAAGAAACAAAGCAAAGCAAACAAAGAACACAAATGAATGCCACTATAACCATAGACAGTTTTTGATCATCCCAAAACGCAGCTGGTACAGTTTTTTTTCTTTCTCTCTTCTGTCTTTAAGGTCAAACCAAATCAAAATTTTACGTTGTCCCCAGGTAGCCATGGTTTGATGAATTCAGCACAGGTGGTAGACTTTTTTTTCTCTTCCTGAATTTTAAAGATCTGTTTTTTGGCGTGCTTTCTAAAGGTTCTAGGTGATCTATATGATATGTATATAGCGGAAGTTTGTCTTTACGCAACGGGTGTTGGAACTCCTCTTTCTTTCCTTTTTTACGGTTAACGAGAATGCAATGGACACAGTTAGCTATAATTTTCTCGACTCTCTGCTTCACTCTTGGAATGAAATAGTATTCTTCTAGGTATTTCTCTCTGTAGTTCACTCCTTTGTGGCCTTTCTCATGTGCATCTCTGATTATTTCTGTCTGCATACTTTCAGGTACTACAATAACTTCTTTTCCGTCAATAAATTTGTACAGAATTCCGTTTCGCTGAATGTAGTCCTCATAATTAGAAGTTTTAAGTATTTCCTTTATTGCTTTGATTTCGGTGTCATTGTCGTGTTCTGATTTCAACTTTGGGGAAACACTTTCAGATAAAGCGCACATCGAGCTTATCGGAGCTCTACTCAAGGCGTCCACGAGAGGCATTTTAGATCCTGCACGGTGTTCCACAACATAATTAAATTCTTCTAGCAATAGTACCCATAGAGCTACTCGCGTGCAAAGGTCGCGCTTGTCCATCGTTTTCTGAAATGATGCTCAATCGGTGACGATCTTGAAGGGAATACCAAGTAAGTAAATTCGGAATCTGTTCAATGCTTCAATCACAGCAAGGACTTCAAGCTCATAACTGGAGTATTTTTTTTCTGCTTCGGTAGTTTTGCGGCTCATGTAATACGTCGGATGAAAATGTTTATAGTCCGGTGCCCTTTGCAGCAGAATTGCGCCGTGCCCCTTAAGGCTAGCGTCCGTATGGACTTCTGTTTCATAATTGGGGTTATAAATTCTTAAGACAGGCTTCTCCGATAATACAATTTTAAGTTGATTGAATGCGTTTCGTTCGTCTTCATTAAATCTAAATTTACCGTCCTTTCTTAAAAGGTCGCTTAGCGGTCTAGCTATAATGGGGTATTTGTTTATATATTTTCTAAAGTATCCTGTGAGCCCGAGGAAGCTCTGAATTTGTTTCAAGTTTCTAGGCTCTGGAAAATTTATGACACCTTTGGTTTTCGCAGGAGATGGGGAAATTGTACCTCCCTCTATCACACGGCCCAGGAACTCGATCCGTCATTTTAAAAACTGAGACTTCTTGAAGTTTATCTCTAAACCGTATTCTTTAGCCAAATCCAAAACCTGTTTCAACCGTTTAGTTCTTTCTTCTTCGTTGGCAGATAGAATGATCACGTCATTCATGTAAGGCAAAACAATGCCGTCATTAACTAAGGGTTGGAAAATAGTGTTAATAAATCTTTGAAATACTGCTGGTGAGTTACAAAAGCCAAAGGGTACCTTTAAGAATTGATACTGACCCTCGTGGGTCACAAATGATGTGTACCTTTTACTATCCCGATGCACGTCAACATGAAAAAATCCGTTCTTCAGATCGACAGTACTGAACACACGGGTTTCCTGCAAGCGGTCTAGGAAGTCCTCGATCAACGGTAGAGGGAATCTGTCCTTAACAACAACTTTATTTAATTTCCGATAGTCTATACAAATACGCGGCGATCCATCCTTCTTCTTGACAATAACTATTGGACTAGCATATTCCGAGGAACTTGGTTCTACTATTCCCTGCGCCAACCACTCTGCCACTTCTGTTTCAACTACTTTCTTTTCCGAAAAAGAGAGTCTATGTGGGTATTGGAATACGGGCTCTTGATTCTTAACTAAAATTTTCAGGTCAATATTTGTTGATTTAGTTTTACTTGGCACATAATTGAGAACTAATTTGCGTACCGTATCGCGGAAGGCTATAGGAACTTTTGGTTCAATATCAATTTCAAAAACATAATCATTTAAGATTGGTAGAACAGATATGATATTTACAGGTACATTATCTTGAGGTCTATTTTGAACTATAACTCCATTTTCATTAATTAAAACTTCACCCTGCATGAGCACATTTAAACCAATTATTACATCATAAGGTAGACAATAATCATTTACTACACATATATCAGCTGTACACGTAAAATCATCAATAACTATTTCACCAGAAAAAGATCCCAATGGTTTAACTAAACATTTCCCAAGGCCAGTTAAAGTTGAATTTACCGGATATAATTTCTTAACTTTTAATTCTTCGTAAATCGACTTTCGAATTAGTGTAACTTGACTTCCAGTATCAATCAGGCCAACTACTTTTGTATTATTGATTTCAACCGTTTTGTTCATGTTCGAAACGACACATAAAGAGTTTGCTTCGGGTTTAGTTTCTGATGTGATTTCGTTTCTGGGTTTAATTTCTGATGTGAATTCTGACGCCCGATGTCCAAACAGAAAACACCTATAGCACTGTAGCTCCCTAAATCTGTGTTCACAAAACTTTGCTATATGGTTTCCAGATCCACAGTTAAAACAAGTTTTACGCTTGCGAAATCGAGGATGATCAGAATTAGATTACACTACTTTAACATTACCATATTTCGGCTTAACTCCTTCAAAATCAGACCTAACAGTGGAAATAACATGGTGTTTATCAAATTTTGTTCTCGTTTTTTCAAAATTACCTCTATTTTGCATAAAACCAACATCCGTCCTTGTTTTTTCATTAAATTTTGAGCGGCTTTTAATTCGTTGTCTAT
The DNA here is from genome assembly GCA_907164885.2 of Dolomedes plantarius. NCBI lineage: Eukaryota > Metazoa > Arthropoda > Arachnida > Araneae > Dolomedidae > Dolomedes > Dolomedes plantarius. Next base: position 154,118,033 of record OU015496.1, on the reverse strand, counting down.
CCTCACACACTTTCTGATACAAAGATAAATTTTCTTTAAGTTCAGCTAAATTTCTAGATTTATAGAGCACGTACTTATTTGTTGGTGAATCCTGAATACCATTTATTATATAATGAATTAAAGCTACATCTTCGACGTTACCTTTAATAGCGATTTCTTTCATAACATAAAAATATTCTTGAAACGATTCATTAAATTTCATCTTTCTGTTATTTAACATCATATGTATATCCGCACTATTATGTTTATTTCCAAACTCTTCTATTAATAGTACTTTTAATTTATCCCATGAGTTCATATTACGTTCACTCTGCAAAAATAATTTTGCAATGCAACTTAAAGATTTTTTAGCAAAAATGAGTTTCTGAATATCATTCCAAGATAATAATGTAGCGGTTTCCTCAAAATCAGAAATCCAATTTTCTACGGAGTAATTATCATCAGCACCAAAATGTTTAATTGTACCTTCTACATCACGGAAACTAACCATTACTTCTTTAAAGTTTGGAACTAACCCAACGTTTGAAAAATTTAATTCATCAGTAATTTCTATTTTACCAGTGGCTTCTTCATCAGTTTCGTCAATGTCAACAGAACTAGAGCTTAGCAGTCCCAAATCATTTAAATTTGTAACAATACACTCAACAAGTTCGTTTGGTTTGCCTTCATCCTTTAAATTTAGTAAATTACAAACAGTAATAAGGTTATTCACAGTAAAATTATCAGTTACATATTTAATTTTATCTTTATACTCTTTTGAATTAACCTTGTAATTAAATCCTGGGAATTTTCTAAGTCTTTCCCTATTCTTTCTGTCACACGGATCATTCTCAAAAACAATTCTATGCAATAATTTTATGGCGTTGGCAGAAAATAAAGTTAAATTGTTCTTCATACGCGGCACTTCGCCTAACGTAGCCATCTTAAAATCACAAGTAAAAATTAGTCAATAAAACAGAGTTCTCACGTTTAAAATCAGCAAATTCGGGAGCACAATAATCCTATGGAACACAACGCTGAATTATAAAATCAATCTTCATTCAGCTTCTTCGAACGCATTTAAACACTTGAGAGCAATTGCAGGACTACAAATCTATCTCGTTTCTAATATAATTGTGGAACTACAAATCCATCCGGGTTCTAATATAATTGTAGGGCTTCAAGTCGATCAAGTTTCATGGCCCCGCAATCCCACTTCTGATATAATTGTAGGTCAGGAATCAGCTGGCTGAACAGGATAATATAAAACCACAACATTTATTTAAAACACTTGGACAACACAGGTACACATTTAAAAATAGATCAATATAGCATTACGTATGGAAGCTTGTACTCTTTAAAACAGTAAAACCCGTCGTTTAAACCTGCACCTGACATTACACTCGTTCTGCACGCTCACTATTTACCGCTCACGATCTACCTTCGTTCCGCCGCCCCTGCTTGCCACTACATCTTCTTCTCGCTGACGCTTCTTCTTCTTCTATCTCGTCACGAATAAAGCTCAGTCTTAAATGGAGCGAAAGCTTCATCAGCATAACGTCACGGTCGAAAAGATTATGCATAATGAGGAGGGGAAAATGTAGCTCACTCTACATACACACACACACACACACACACACACACACACACATATATATATATATATATATATATGACGAGCCTGACTAAATGCCGGCTCGAAGCGTTCTCTTTATATCGTAAATCCCTCTTAAACTCCCTAATATTTATTAATAATATTGCAGTCCGTAAACATAGGCCGTGGTAAATGATTACAAATTAATTACATCCAATAAATTTATTCCAATTATTAACTAAAATACCCTCGAATTCAATCCGCACATAATTTAGTTTTGGAAGTAATCATCTCACCCTCGTGACGCGTGACCGCTCAATCCAAATGCTAATCCTGCTCTGCCGAAAACTCTATTGTTCCTCTAGACGTCTAAACTCATCGCGCATGCTCATTGACTTCTGCCGAATGTTCGAGAAGCATCTTTTGCTGAATTTACAAATAATTTTCATGCGAAACCTAGTCTAAACTCCAAAACAATTCCCCACGCAATGAATGCCTGTGATTCTCCTTTCTTGATTCTCCCCAAGGCCATCCAACTCTATTAATAACTCCTATAGTCTATGCATTCGTAGACGCGTGTAATCTGATTGACTCTGAATAATCATGGCTTTTAACGTTAGAAATTGTTATTTTGAAGCCCCCTGTAAATTCTCAATTAATGCTTAACACACACACACACACACACACACACACACACACACACACACACACACACACACATATATATATATATATATATATATATATAAATCAATACCATAGCTTAAACAGATTCCCTAAGACTTACTTAAATGCATATAATATAAAGATTTTAGAAAATTATACATGTTAATATAATTTTAAAGGGCGCGGTGGCCCGGTTGGCAAAGGCATCAAGCCAGTGACCTGAGGGTTTGCGGTTTCGAGGCCGGTCGCTGACAAAATCCACCGCCGTGTTCACTAATGGTGGCCGGAGTACGTAAAATAGGGCGTGGCTGCAATGTCCTCCGAGTTCTCAAATTTACCTCCGGGTTGCTGGGTCAGGTGGTCTGGTCCCGCTACTTGATTCGGTTCAAAATTCGCGGACCCTCAAACTGATGGAGTGTGGACCCACCCCCTGGGGTTCACCCGGGGTGACGCATGCGGCGAAGTGGTCTCACGCTTCCGGCTCCCCCCGGAGAAGAGCCTAGGCTCAGTTCTCCCAGCAATTAGAAAAAAAAGAAAACTATAATTTTAATGTGTTAAAAGTATAGTATATAAAAAAATGGAAAATCTATGGCCCAGTTTCCCCAACTTACCTTAAGGCATAGTTAAGTATAGTTTTAATTAAATGTATATGCCATTACATCCTATATTAAGTATAATTTTATTTAAAAGCCTATGCAGCGTATCCCATTTAAACTCTAGTTTATTTAAATGTATGCAGTACGTATCATTTTAATTATAGTTTTATTTAAATATATCCAGTAAATCTCATTTTAACAGTAGTTGTATTTAAATGTGTTCAGCCTCCCATATTGTATGGTAGTTAACACAGCAGACTACCCTCGCTATGACCGGGGGTTAAATCCCGGTAAGGCATGTTTCTTTCTCTGTTGTCCCCTCTTAGAGAGCAATGTTGATTTACTCTTTGGATGCATCCATTTTAAAGTAGTCAACAAATTTTCTGGTATATATAAATTTAGTTATTTTAACCATACTTATAATTTAAATGAGTGTAGTAATTCCCATTCCACTATGCACATTTTTTTCTCCACTATAGACATTAGTCAGCTTTATTTTCGTACACAGCAAATCCCATTTAACCCTTCAGCAAGCGCGCCAGTTTTTGGAACACCAGCAGCTGCGTGTGGCACAAAGTGCAACGTCTCTTTCAATCTTGATTATTTCTTTTGTAATAAACTTTTTTTTTTCAAATTGAAAATAATAATTCTGCTTTTTATGACAAGATATAAAGCGTTGATAATATTGAGATATATTTATAATTAAAGGCCAAAGAATTGAGATACGATCGTCTTATTTCAAAACTGTCCGGTTTATTGGATCTAAGGACAACTTGCGAATTGATTCCTATTATGTCCAAAAACTTAAAAAACAATAAGAGAGTCCACAATCGTGATATGCGGGATATCGTGTAATTGCTGCACATTTGATCGACTGCATCAACTCCTGATTTTTTCGTATTTTAATCCAGTATAATCTCTGGTTTACTACTGTTAAATCACGACTAACAGTTAAGAGAAAGGGTCAGAGAAGGGTCAGAAAATCATACCTGCATTTGAAAGGATGTAGCTGTAAATAGAAACTACTTAGAACAGGGGTTCCCAACCTTTTTATAGTACCGTACCTGCACGTTGTAAACAATTTGATGACGTACCGGTAGATCAAAAATTTTGAAATGGGGAATAAAATGCAATGGAAAACATTTGTAATAAAGACAAGTAACTTGGGATATATTTTTATTGCTAAACATATACTTAAATATAATAATCACTTTAAAAAATATATAATAAGTGAGAAGGTTGAGCCAGTTTATTATTAACTAAAGAAGTAATATCGGGCTCAATGTTTATCAATTTAAGGCGAAGATCCGATTCAATGTCCAGCAAAGCTCTATATTTGGTTTTCATCGCAGTCATTGCAAAAATCTTTTTTCACATAAATATGTGGTCGCAAATGGCATTAAAAATTTTACTGCTTAGCAAGAAACTTCTCAGACACACTTATAATTCGCAAACACAGTTACAGACACAGTTATAATTGGCAGGCGAGTGCCAAATTTTTATGGGGCGGTCATAGATAACACATTCAGGTCTAGAAGGCATCTTTTGAGATTAGGTAAATCCCAATAAAGTATTACAACACAAACAATGGATAAGAAATTATAAACTAAAATATTAAAATGTATGGATTATTAGTTATTATAGTCATTTCTTTTCTTTTTTTGTAATAAAGATTTTAATAGATTTTTGTTTTAAATTGTAAAATTAGTCGCGTACCGGTACTGGTACGCGTACCCAAGGTTGGGAACCACTGACTTAGAACATTCAACCCTTACATGTAAAAAGAAACCATTCAAAATTACGAAAATGTTTCACTTTGTACACGGCCGCATCCGCTAAAGGGTTAAACAATAAATAACAGCAGAAAAATGTATTGTTAACTCTGCCGACAAGAAAGAATGGTTTCCGCCTATAGTTTCACGAAAAAGTTATCTTTGGGACGAGAATAGTGGCATTACAACGTTTATACCACGTGCTCTGAGAACAATTATGAAAAATTTCAAGAACCAATGAAAAACGTCCATAAGTTATATACTAATACATATAATATACTAATACTGAGAAACCAGTTGGATGAAGAAAAAAAAAATTGGTTCATTGAAAAACCAAATTCTATCAGTTTGAAAAGATTCTGGACAGTTAGAATACCGTATAAGTTTTAAAATACAGTTAAAAATGGTACAACATTTTGTTAAATATTGTAACTGATATTTAGGGTTATTGATAATTGTGGTTTAAAATTAGCTTCTTTCATATCAGGGTTTGTAATAGAGTAAAAAAAAAAGTAAATAAATGTATAAAAAAACTTATATACAAGTAAAAGAATCAGATATTACGATTATAATAATGATAAATATGTTGTACATCAAATAACAAGAAAAGTTATTTAAAAATAACGTTAAAATAAATTATGAAATTTTACTTCACTGCTTGAATTTTCATGAATTTGAATTTTTTTTTTAATGGTCTTAGGTAGAAACAGACTAAATACTTAGACCGAAGCAGAAATGTGAAAGGGGTCTATAATTACAAAACATGCTAATTTATGATCGGAAAAGCTTATTTTATTATCATTCAATCTAGAATAATCAAGTTTAGAAGTATAACTCCTAACGCCGATTCTGAATTGGCCAAATCAACAAATTCAGCAAACGGTACTATTATATCAAACAAAATAAAAAAAGTACACCAAAACTACTAAAATACATTGGAGGAAGATCACTTTTGACAACACAGGAGGAGCTCACCAATCTCTTAAACCTAAACAGAATCATAAATGATATTCCGCCTTCTCTCCATAATCCATAGCCGCTGTCTATAATTTGCGATACTAAAACCCAGTCCTCTATTGGGCCTATAGCGACAAAAGGGTATGGCACCCTATTGTGATATCCCACCACCTCCCCAACATAATGCCACATATATGAGAGCTCATCGAATACAGCGTTGTGCCGCGGGGAGTATAGTGTTTCACTTACAAGCCCCATCACACTCCCGCGGTCTTTTATCGGATATGACAGTACGGTTTTAGTTGCAGAAAATACTCCAGATAAATACAGATATCTGTACGGTAGGCGGTGCCCGCGCGTTGAGTTGAATAGGTCCCACTGCAGCTTTATGTGAAAAAGCTGCAGCTTGGGTAAGTAAGTACTAATACTTGCAGTCGAGTTTTGCCTTAATAACACGTTACAGAGTTAGGAATACTAATGCTTCCTCTAATGGAGAGGTAGATATATTTTTTTACACATGCAGGAATTCGGAATCTGCAAATCCGAGAGGTGTTATGGATTATGAACAGAGGCAGGAATATACATATATATATTTGGGAGAGAGAATAAGAGACGTATTGAATATTTATGAGGTAGTTACGGAGATACATACAAAGGTGAATAAAAAGTGAGGTGATTTTGCTTTTCATTGTCAGTTGAACTGTCAAACTAGCTCCATAGAACGTGCGTTAAGAAGAAAAACTAGTTCCTTTTTTATATTTTAGGTTTAAATTTCAATGTACTCTTTCAAAAGTTAAGGATGTACATCTGAGAATTGTATAACGGCAAGGGAAAAAATTCTCAGTGTAGTTTTTATGAAAAGTCTTTGAGAGCCGTGGCAAACACCTCAAAAGCGAAACTTTCGTTGATAGAAAGTAAATTTTACACAATTCTTTCCCAGAATTTTTTTGATATTCAAAATTCTCTCACCGGGCAAAATGTTAGTCTCCTGTCAAATTTTAACTACTTATTATCTTTTACTTCATGCAGAGAATTTGAACTCCATATTTTGTCTTTGTAGATGTAACATTAAAAGGAATGTATTATTGTTGCAACTATAAGTACAAAATATGAAGCAACCAACAAAGGAGTCAGTGATAAAAATTTGCGGTTTGTAGCACCTCCAATATTACAACCAGTAAAGTGAAGAAAAGAGGTAAAGGACTGTGATTCAAATAGTTATTTACAATTTCAAAAATGAACTATGTAAAAAGAAAAAAAGGCGCAATAGCTTTGGGCCGATGACACAAAATCATGAAAGTAGTAAAATTCAATGGAAAAGACGCAGTGTTAAGAGTTTGCAAGGAATGATCCAAGTGGAAAACAGTCGAAAATAAGCGAAAACCTTGCAGCCGAAATCCCATATCAAAGAATAATGTGACCGACGCAACATATTTCGCTGATTTAGTGAAAGTATGCAACTTCGTTTCTTGATTGAGTTAATGGCACAGTCTATCAAGGGCTATCCGCTCTAAACCAACAGCTCAAATAAGGTTAGAAATCGACTTACCAGAAAATAACGGGTCCTACAATCAGCTATCTGATAATATATTGTATAGGAAACTTCATGCAATGACCATGAAAAGAAACCGAGATTAAGGCCAATTTTAACTGAAGCACACCAATTCTCGACGAAATTCGACAAAAACTCAAGATTCATTATGCGATGAGACCGTTATACGGGCTGAGGAATCAAGATTATATTTGCTTTCAATGAACACAAAGCACGTAGTTCCCAGAAGATCCAATGAACTATTTCATCCTGCGTTGAGTACGAGGAACTTTAAATAAATACGGTAGGTTGATAATTCTGATTCATTTGCCATTAAATTTGTCTGTTCTTCCATAAAACCACCAGGAGACGCCATTGTTTTAAAAAACGAGCCTCGTACCCACATGAAATCTCAACGCATGCATTGCTTTTTGCTTTCACTGAGTCAAAACCGTAATTATTCGTCATGTTTTAGCAACTGTTTAACTTTTATCACCTTTTCCCATTTCTTCAAAACCAACTCGGAACAAGCCTGATATGTCATATCCTTGCTTTATCTGTTAAGCACACAGTTCACAGTTGATCCATAAAACCTTTCACCCTACTTAAGGTGACTGCCTACGTTTGGAGCCAATTTTTTTAAAAAAAATCAATTTTTTAAAGGATTTTTTGGTATTTTATGGTAAAATAGCACTTAAAAATTAAAAAAGGAACACAACTTACCTGTAAATACCATACTTTTTTATAAATTGGTCAATTTGAAGTAATTTTTAATAAAATTTAGCTAAAACGCCTATCACACTGCACAAAATTCTAATACTACTATTTTAATTTCCTTCTCACACATGATACATATGACAGTTATCTTCAAAATGACTCACAATCTAAGAGAAATTTTAAAATGCAAAAATTATACGCACAATTTTATGTTCCAATAGAACAATTTTCCCCGATTCGTCATTCCTTTCCTTATAAGAACGACCTTAAAAAAAAAAAACTATTTATTATGCATCAATTATTTCATGTCATTCCATTAACAATAACATCTAAAACATTTCCTGAAAATTTTAACAAATTATATGCATTATTAGGTGAGATATCATGATAACGGTAGAGATTTGTGCTAAAAAAACATAATTTTGAGAAAAACGCTTTTAAAGTTGTTTATCACTTCAATTTTGTAGTAGACGAAGTTTTTAAAATAGCTGTAACTCTGCTTCTAATTGATGCAGAATGAAAATTAAAAAATGAACAAGAATTACCTGTTAATACCATACTTTTTTTATAATTGGTCGATTTAAAATAATTTTTAATGACATATAGCTAAAACGTCTATCACTCTGCTAAAAATTCTAATGGTACTATTTTAATTTCCTTCCCACACATGATACATATGACAGTTATCTATAAAATGACTTATAATCTAAGAGAAATTTTAAAATGCAAAAATAATACAGACAATTTTATGTTCCAATATGAAAATTTTCCCCGATTGGTCATTCCTTTCCTTATAAAAACGACCCCAAATAAAAAAAAAAAACTATTTATTATACATCAATTATTGTAAGTCATTTCATTAACAAAGCATCTAAAACATTTCCTGAAAATTTTATCAAATTATAGACATTATTATGTGAGATATCATGATAACGGTAGAGATTTGTGCACGGTAGAGATTTGTGGTAAAAAACATAATTCTGAGAAAAACGCATTTAAAGTTGTTTGTCTCTTCGATTTTGTAGCAGACGATGTTTTTTTTAAATAGCTATAACTCTGCTTCTAATTGATGTAAAATGAGAATCAAAACGGTTTTGAAAAGAGAAAAGATTGAGTTACACGATTTTTTCAAAAAAAAAAAATGAAATTGGCCAAAATAGTCAAAAACCGACATTTTCAACGTAGGCAGTACCAGGACCTACATTTTCAACTTAGGTTAAGTACCAGGAGGCGGTGAGATCAAAATACAACGAGGCCATCCACTTCAATGGTTTTTAGTTAGGTCCAATAGTAGAAGTAACGATGACAATGAACCCGCATAATTACAAATATATTTTGGACAAACATGTATGCCATTTTGATCCTCATGGCGAAAGACAACTTATCAGGATGAGAACTGTAGGAGTCACAGAGAAAAAGCATTATAGAATAGACTGAAGAATATCTGTCTATGTATTTATCTATCTATCTATCTGTCCAGGGCCGGCCGCTAGCCAATGGGACCTATTGGATCCAGTCGGGCACAGCGCTAGAAAGCGAAGAATTGTAGATTTTTCTTTTTAATTTTCCTCCCGCACGGAGGAAAATTAAAAAGAAAAATCTACAATTCTTCTCTATACAAATGACAGAGCTACTGGCTTTCCAAATGTATTCATATCTTTAAGGTTATTTCTAACAATTCCTGTAACCGCGGAGTCAGGGGGAGAGGGAGGAAAGAAGCTTTTCTGGATTAAAATTTATTAAATCATACCTGGGGCAAATAATATCGCAGGAGAGACTTAACAGCCTTGCAATACTGTGTATAGAGTATGAAGAAACGAGGAAATTAAAATTTTATCATAATATAAACGATTTCGCTGATTAAAAAAAACTAGAAAAATTTGTTTATGAATATTTTCGTTCTTTAAATAATATCTTTGAAATCTAGCTACCTTTTAGTTTTTGCTTTCTCATAAATATAGGAAAAATAAAGAAATATGATCGCCATAATATTTTTGCCTTTTAAGCTACATATTCAAATTTTATCATTTAAAATATATTACTATCCGCCGAAATTTCTGGAACTGGGCCCAGCAATAACTAAGGCTAGCCTTGTATCTGTCTGTCTATCTATCTATCTGTCTATCTATCTATCTATCTATCTATCTATCTATATATATATATATATATATATATATATATATATATATATATATATATATATATATATATATATATATATATATATATATATATATATATATATATATATATATATGTTATATGCTATATGTATGTATACATAACAGCACATTTCTGCTGGATAGCTAAGTCACCAGAATTAAACCCAATCGGGGGTTTATCAGATCATATCGTACAATGAATTAAAATATTGTGGGACAACTGACAGGATTACAGGAGAATTTTCAAGAAATTATTAATAATTAACACCCATTTTTTGAACGGACTGGTGGTTGACAGTTTTCGCAACGAGAATTAAAGCTGTAATCTCTGTCCGTGTTTAATGTAAAAATATTAAATAAAATTTATCACAGTGATTATGGCCGGTATGCTTACTTACGAAATCTTTCTGAAAAGTGAAATCATGGCTCATAGTGGTGGAGTCTGTAAAAACTTATATTTCTGAAAAACAATTAACTTTCCAATTAGAATCCTGGATCATTTTCTCTAAAGTAAAAATTCTCGAGAAAACGTGAAAAGGCATGGGCAGTGAGCTCATTGTTGTATAATATTGAATGAAAAATTTAATAGGAGTTAATCAGGGCTCCCAACGAGAAAAATGCAATAAAGCCAGACGGCATTTACTGATGCAAAATTAACGCAAGAACATTTTGAAAGCAAATATTTCCTCTTTTAAAGGTAGAAAAGGTTCTAACCTACAACCTTTTATTTTGGGAATCAATAACTATTTTCTATGCAAATAATAGACAGACGAACCCCGTTATAGCGAACCCGGTATATAACGAACGAAAATTTTGGTTCCACCATTTTCCTATTGTACGTAATTTAATTAGTATTTTGTCAGTTTAATGTAATCCATTTTAGTCGATTTAATTCATTGATGATCATTTTTAGTAGATTTTATCATTTTTGTACATCATTATTGAATACACATTGCAAGTAATGAGTTATATATTTTGTGAACTCTAGCATTTTTCTTAATGGTTTGGATATAGTGAACCATCGGATAAAGCGAACAAAACCTTTGGTCCCTTGAAGTTCGTTATAACGGAGTTCGACTGGAGTAAAGCCATAATGGTCAAAGAATCTGTAATTTATCATTCCAAAAAATCAAGTATATAGGTCACGAACAGAAAAATGCGTTTGTATCTTTTAATCATACATATTTCATTTCTTACAAGAATATATATAATAACTTCTTAGACAAATATAGTCCTTAGGAACAAATATTATCATGATTTTTGTTGCACATACGCCAAAACGTAAACAATTTTTTCCCCGATAAACACAAAAGAATATCACCATATAAAGACGTTCTGAAACGCTGGACTGCGTTTTGGAACTTCGCTAAGCAAATCTGGTTTCAACAACAAACAAACAAACAAAAAAAACGAGTCCAACAGAAAATGAATTTTCTTTCGGGCACAATTGAAAAATTTCACAATATAGCTCCAACCAACCAAATCATTTCTCCAGTTTCAGGTTAACCCGTGGAAGAAAGTTGTTTTCTTTCTTTTCGCATTCACTTCAGCATTTTTTGACTAGAGTAAGGTTTCAGCTCTCCTGCCTCGCCCAGGATAAAAGCAAAGAATCAACAAAATAAGCGAATTATTTTGCAAGGCAGAAAGAATCCTCAGAATAATTTTGTATATACAATCACTGTCTTTTTTTTATTATTCGGTTCTTTAACTTTCTTCCATATTTAATGTTAAGTAAAGCCTGTGTCTGGGAATGACAGCAGTGTTTGATAGAGAGCCCTTGAAAAGGATGAAAGTTTCGCTATTTCGTCCATAGAGGTCGCTGCTGGTAATTGCCATCTTTTATTCGAATGAGTTGAGATGCATCAATCCTTCCCTGTGAGTGAATATAAGAAAAAAAAAAGTAGTTGAGCTTAAACGAAAAGTTGAGTAGTGTGACATTCAATTCGGACTCGGCTATTGTCTGTGTAATCCATGCGAAGAATCGAGAGGTTTTTGTAGTTTTGGAGAGTGTGCATAGCTATTTCCGTCGCCGTTTTTCATAAAATAAATGGAAAAGTTCCTTAGAAAGCTAATTTTCAGAGAGAATGAGTTATTTAGTCCTGGCTTCCTCTTGAACTGTTAAAGAAGAAAAAAAAAAATGGAGATCTAACCGAGGAATTCGACAAAAGAGAACATAAAAGAATGGAGAAATTAACATGACAATTAACAAAAGAATAGAGAATTTGTATACTAGCCCTTATATTTTAATTATCGCTCTTTTGTGAAAGATGTCGAACCATTTGATTTTGTATCAAGAATAGGGCAAATGAAAATAACAAAATGAAAGAGTTTTTGGGTATAAAGATAAATTATTTTTCTTGTAAAAGCTAAATAATTATAATCATAATATTTTAAAAGTTTCTTCAAGTAACGTATGTTAATACTCAGTATTTCTTTTATTTTATTGAACGTAGTATACTATAAATTTAACTCTTGCTTTGTTTTCTAATTTAAGACGGCTCAGAGATATTGAGGAAAGCCATTGAAAACACTTTCTCACATCGAGTAATTCAGTTGGTCCAACACCTGCCTTGAGATTTGGAGACCTGAGTTCGATACCTGACCTGAGTTCAGTCCTGACACATTTATAGCTAATAGGAAAGCATATTACAAATATCCCTTATTGGTAATCTCCCATGGGTAAGAGTTAACCATCGATGAATGATTTAATTTTATATATATATATATATATATATATATATATATATATATATATATATATATATATATATATATATATATATATATATATATTTATATTTATATAAAATAATCTCGGTCGCTGGTTCGAGAAGACACAGAGACCCCTACTGAAGGTGCTACCTGTGCCTGGATGTCGGCCGATGAAGCAGTTGGCTGTACGCGTGCATTTCTTACGATGTGGCGGTCTTCTCGACGACTGGTCTGTCGAGGGCGTCCTGAGCCTGGTCTTCGTGTACATGACATCTCTCGGGTCCACTGGTCCCAACACCTCCTCACAACACAATCAGAGCGGCCTAATTGACGAGCTACTCGCCTAACTGACCACCCAGCTTTCATCATCCCGACGATTCTCCCCTTCTCAAACTGCGACAACTGCTTATATTGTCTTCGAACACGGCGTAATGGCATGTCTATCTCAGCTCTTCCTTTGTAAATGATTCAGCACACTCAAACCACCTTTGGTTACCTGTTTTATGCTCCACAGAGTACGATGTTCAACGCCCTCTACCGGCTATACGTAATGTGCAATCACGCTGCATTTCTAATCATTTGCATATCTCCCCGACATGTACCTTCATTGCAAGTTTCGTTACGATCCCGCAATTATTTCTTGGTGCGCTAATTTTTTTGTCCATGAGTGTATATATATATATATATATATATATATATATATATATGTAACATGGGAGACAGTTTTAATGTTATATATATATATATATATATATATATATATATATATATTAAATGATAAAAATGCAATGTGAAACTTAAAAGACAAAAATATGAAGGCCTTCATATTTCTTTTTTTATATACATTTATAAGAAAACAAAAACTAAAATGTTGCTATGAATATTCTATTCTCTTCAATGCACACGCGGTAAAGTTATTTTTAGACATGATTCAGAACCACGTGAGAATCATGCGACTTTCGACTCATATACCACAGGATCGGGGCCAGTCAATTAAAAGAATTTTAGCCACCTAGCGTCAGGGTCACGAACCCTTGGTATAAAAGGTTAAACAGCGATTTCCGCGGACTTTGTTCTGTCTTCTTCCGTGCTATCTCGTTCTGCGTGTCGCACTGCATTTTTTTTTTTTTTTACCGCCGTTGTCCGTCCCATTATGTTGTGTCCAGTATATTCAAATTCCGGCAGGTCCATGGCTTGTTTGTTTGTGCCTAAGTGTCAAATAGTTATCTCTAAGCACGTAAATAAAGTTTTTGAACTTTGGATTTAGAAAAAAAAAACGACGATGAAATTATTGCCATCAACAATTTTCTTCCAAATCAGATTTAGATCCAAAATAGGAAAGTATCTATTAATTTTTTATTTGGAATGGAAGCATTAAAACTTCATGCTCTATAGTAAAAATATATTCGAGATAAAAGAAAACTTGCAAGGAAAGAGGATGTAGTAAGCATAAGTGAGCTATTTTTAATGTAATTTTTATTATTTTTACAAAAAAAAAAATATGTTTAAATATACAAATGCTTAAACGCTGAACATTTTTTACCAGAAAATGACAAACTTTTAATAAGAACAGTTTTAAATAAACGTTTAGTTTGACAGAGAGCAAATACATACTTGTTTATTTGCCAGCGATTGATAATTTAGAGGGGGAGAGTTAATTTCAGACGTCTGTAGTGCATGAAAGGCGATTGCACAGTGTGACATTTTGTCTTCTTGTAGTATGTTATATGGACAGTGAAAGTATAGGTTGAGTATGTATAAATAATTAATTAATTCAAAATTTTAATTATTTACTTATACATTCAATGTGACAGTGAAAGTATAGGTTGAGTATGTATAAAGAATGAATTAATTCAAAATCATATTATCATTAATTCAAAATTAATTCAAAATCATTAATTCAAAATTATTTATTTATACATACTCGACCTATACTTTCACTGTCACATTATACACACACACACACACATATATATATATATATATATATATATATATATATATAATACTGATTTTAAATTTTCCTAAATTCTGACGTTCTTGATATGAGTCCAGACACGCTGTGTAGTTAATCCTAGTTTGCCCATAATTCCGACTTATCGATAGATTTTGAGAGTAACTGTAACCGTTTGGTTTACAATACAGGATGGAAAAATTTACAAAAAGTACACTACACGGTACATCGCTGGATATGATGACCACCCACCGGAAGGAAGACCAATTTCTTGATCTGCTGATTTTCGCTCGCAAAAACGCCCCCGCGCGTGCATAACACCCCTGCGAAGGGATGCTCACCTGGCTTCCTCTCTCGTCCCATTGTCTCCCCCGTTTTTGCATGCGGCCCGTGACGGCAGCCCGCTCATCTGCTAACTGTTGCATGACGGAATGAAATCACGGAATCAGCGTGAGGGGAATGGTCAATGAGTGAGCGCCCGAGTTTCCGTTATGGACTCGGATCGAACCAATTTGTCAAATCAACCAACCCGC
This sequence comes from Dolomedes plantarius, assembly GCA_907164885.2. Taxonomy (NCBI): domain Eukaryota; kingdom Metazoa; phylum Arthropoda; class Arachnida; order Araneae; family Dolomedidae; genus Dolomedes; species Dolomedes plantarius. Next base: position 154,102,860 of record OU015496.1, on the reverse strand, counting down.
TATGTTTCGACGGAAACTTCATGGTGGGTGTTGGTAGTCCTTTAGTCTATAGAAACGCTTGACGGTTGTCAATTAAGGGATGGGATTGACATCTCCTCTTAGCTCTTTGCTATGAATATACTGCATCTGTATAATGCAAATTCTTTTACTATCAATGTTAGATAAAAGTGGAGAAGGGTTGTATACTCTGATAAACTCCAGAAGGAGATTTTAATACTTAAAGTGGGATTAATCTATATATATATAAAAGTTCCGTAACTGACTGACTCACTGACTGACTGATTGACTGACTGACATACAATGCACAGACCAAACCGCTGGACCTAAAGAGCTGAAATTTTGCATGGCGTTTCTTATTATAGTATGGGGGTGCACTAAGAGAGATTTTTAAAAAATTCTTCTTAGATTTTTTAAAATTAAATTTTTAAGCTGTTTTAGTAACTTTTTTTAAGTTTGCATTTAAAAAAATAATGATTTGAGGGTTAAGAAATTTATATCACGAGAAAGATCATAAATATTCCTTTCAAATGGAATCTTTTTCGAATCTTTACCTCCATTTTCTGATTTTTGGCGAATTTTTAAAGATTAACTTTCAGAATTTAATTTATTAAATGCTGATCACGTGATTTCTTTTTCTGGCACTTTAAATAAATTTATCGTCACGTCCATAACAATGAAATAGACAAAAAAAATATTTTTTCCCTTGCTAATGCGGCAGACGATTGGACATTATCCAAAAAAATATTAAAATACGGTAAAAGATATGTTCCTCAAACTGTACTGTATTAACTGTACTATATTCTTTAGTATGTCCTATTATATTCAATTTGAATATTTTCTTCTACATTATTTTGTCTATAAAAATATCTCTTACGATTTTTTTATAAATATATTTTTTTGTTTTTTTTACATCATTTGTATACATTGATCGTCGTATTTATTACACACACACACATATATATATATATATATATATATATATTTAGCATTAATTGCATACATTGACCGTTGTATTTAATTTGAATGTACTCCGTAGCGAAGTGCGGGTTTTCAGTTAGTGCCTTATAAATAGAAACTAGTTGATACCCGTCAAAACACGACGGCTAGATAGTAAATAAATGTACAAATACACAAATTATACTCAACACTTCATTGTCAAATGATGAAAATCATAATAATGCGCAGAAATGAATTAATGTGTTTAAGCGGCCTCGTGCTTAGTATATATCTAAAGCCAGATTTAAAAATGTCACTGAGCATGCGCAGAAAGCAATTTTTTTAAATTGTAAATTATCGCTAATTGAACAGCACGAAATAAAGAATTTCCACGAGGTTTAATCTTATATTTCACAAACATAATTATCATAAAAATAAAAATGGCAGAGAGAGAGATCTAGAGAGACTCCTTGGAATAAACGTGTTTATCATTAAAACATGTCACTGAGCATGCGCAGAAACAGTGAGTTTCTAAAGACAGATTTAAACCTGCCTCTGATCAGAAATCAATTTTTAATTTTAAATTATCGCTTATTAATAGAAATTGCGGTTACAAAAAAACAAATTTGACAAATCTTCAGATTGCAATCTTTCGTTTAAGACCAAAATGAAGTAAATTGATGCAGCAGTTTTCTCTCACGGACTGCCCAAAAAGTCGGCTTAGCAACTTAAATATATAGATGGCCGACTATTAAAGACATGTAGTGAATGTAAACGCTAATTCTGGTGATAAATGAGCCGATCACTTGCCAAATTGGTGTAAAATCCATAAAACAACAAGTGGAGAAAATTGATAAAATAATATACATTAAAAAAAAAATTCCTCTGAAAATATAAATTCAAATAAACATTGCAGAATTTATTATTGCAGATGTAGCTTTTATCTGACCACATATAAAATCTGTAAGATAGAATATCCTTAGAGTAATCATTATCATTACAATTTTAGTGTGACTAAGAAACGGGGACACGTACCTTTTAAAGTCCAAGACACTAGACAAACGTATCCCTATTTTCAACCATCAGTAGTTACTAAAATAATTTATTCAGAAATAGGAAAATTTTACTGTGAGTTAAACACTCTTTCTTCTTTATAAATATGGATCTCAATTTTTTTTTACGTAAAAGATAAATACTTAATTTTTTTAAAATTTCAACCATTGTTTTTTTTCATTGTTATGGCAATGCGCTCAGACTTGCATCCGTATACTAATGAATATACATAATTTTTTTAGTTTTAAAATTATGTCGTATAATATATCTTTAAAATGAACTACTCTGAAATCAAAATTCTTAGTTCTTCTTAGAAAAAAAGGGTTTTTTTTAATTTAAAATTTCGAAAAAAAATTTGATAAATTTTACTGTAATTAAAATTTTTATGGCAGGAATGACATAATGGTAGGTCATTTTAATGATACTTGTTTATATTGTCGGGGTATAAAATTCTATGGTAATCTAGCCAACTGTTTTGGTGATATCATGGGCGGAATGACATAACAATGAAAAAAAACAATGGTTGAGATTTTAAACAATTAAAAAATTTCTCTTCAAGCTAGAAAAAACTGAGAGCTATATTTATAAAGAAGAAAGAGTGTTTAATACACATTAAAATTTTCATATTTCGGAATAAATTATTTTAGTAACTACTGATGATGGGGAAATGAAATAGGGATATGTTTGCTATTGAAAATAGGGATATGTTTGCTACTGAAAATAGTGATATGTTTGTCGAGTCTCTTGGCCTTTAAAAGGTATGTGTCCCCTTTTAATCGAAATGACAAGTGAGAAACAGTAATAACATCCAATTCAGTCTCAACTGTTTTTTTACTACAGAAAAAATTGAAATAACTGTTTAATTAGTCGCAACTATTTACTTCTGGAGGCAGGGCCGTTCCAACCCGAGGGTGCCAGGGTTGCGGGGCACACGGGCAGCAAGTCAAGGAGGGGGGGGGGGCGGAAAGTCAGCCACCCGGTTAAAAAAAAAATTGAAACTAATTTATTAGTAACATAATCAATATAAAATTATTATCATTATGCTAGGTAACTACTTAGAGTTAAAAATGCATTTTACAAGTATAACTGGAAATAAACAAAACCATATTGGTTTTAAAAACGTTACTCCACGTCGCAACCAGTTTCGAAATGCATTGTTCGTTTTTGTTTTAACACGTTTTAACCCATCATACCATCAAATCGCGTCGCATCGCCGGCATCGCGTCGGTGCGGGTGGTTTTTGTCAGGTTGCAGGGAAATACTCTTTTATGCCCTGAGCCTATAAATACACGGACCGAGATAATTTGCACTATATTAATTTTTAAAGTGTCCATCTCACCTGAAAAACAAAGCTTTTTGTCTCTAATTTCTATGCTCGATTTTGTGATTGCTGACCAATAAAAATATTTCACAGGTAAGTAAACTTGATGATATTTTTTCTTTTGCGCGGTTAGCGGTTAGGAATTGAAATAATACATTTATGGTTTGTTATTTGTTTTGAAAAAAAAAAAAGCTAGGATTCATTACCTAATCCTATTTTAAATGTTTGTTTTTTTTTATTTTGCAAATGTTAAACATATACTACAGGAACAAGTGTAAACTTGGATTTTTGAACTGCATCACCTTATTTTTTTAACAGGTGCGTGAAGTATGGCAACGTCATCTATCTGATTCCAAATTTAGTGATCGCCATACGAATTTTTTTTAACATTACTTGTGACTGTGGCTAGCGGGGAAAGAAGCTTTTCTAAACTTAAAATAATAAAAAAACATTTGAGATCAGCAATGGGACAAGAGAGGCTTTCAGACTTATCTATTATTAGTATCGAAAAGGACATTTCGGAAGATATAGATGTATCAGATATTATAACAGAATTTGCATTAAAAAGGGCAAGGAAGGCAAAGATTATTTAAGCTTTTTGACTGACTTATTAAGTACATGTATTAATAGATACGTGTTGTAAGTATTTAATATAACGTATTCATTTGGTCATTTTATCAATAAATTAATAGTTATTATGTTAGGTTGTAAAATTAAAAAATAAAATGAATTTATAATATTTTCTGTAATTTGTTGTGTTTCATTTAAGGTAAAAATATTTCAGAGAAATTTCAATTAATGCATACGGTATGAGGGGGGTGGGGCAAAATTATTCTCGCACACGGGCGGAAGCTACCCTAGGAACGGCCCTGTCTGGAGCAGTTAGACTGTAACTGACTCATTTATTTTACTTTTTTTTTGTGATGAAACAGCACTAAACGATTGGCCGTTATCCTCAAGTACTTGCATCTGCGTTTGAATTGCATTATTGCATCGATTTACATTAGAGTATGGACTTAATTGGATTGATTTCTGAAAAAAAAGTTACTTATTATTCGATGGACAAAATTCTTTTTTTTTTTTTTTTTGTCATTGAGTGCTGTTGATCCCAAATAATCGTTATTATTTGGGATATTTATTATGAAAAGTTAGGAGTCAATTATGGTTTGACATTAAAATTTCAAAATTTTCAAAAAGTGGACTTAACCAATTTGGCTCAAATGTGCTCCTCTTGATTAATATGAGAAAGAATCAAAGTTCCTTTTTTAGATTTTATTAATTGTCAATTTCGGTTAAAAAGGAAAGCAAGTTTATGAATTAACCTTTTCTTTACGGGGTAGGATAGCAGGTATCCCACGAATACGGGCCCAACAATGAATATATATATATATATATATATATATATATATATATATATATATATATATATATATAGAGAGAGAGAGAGAGAGAGAGAGAGAGAGGGAGAGCGAACAAAAAGAAATAGCGAGATCGGGCGAAAAGAACATTAAAGTACAATTCTTAAGCTTCAAAATCATATATTTATTTTTCAACATAGTCACCGTTAAGGCTAACACATTTCTCTCAACGTGTAACAAGTTTTCTCATTCAGTCACTGAAAAATTCTACCGACTTTTCTCGAATCTACGACTTGACAGCTGCCTTCACCACATCGTCCGAGGTGTAATGATTACCCTTTAGCACTAGAACACGTCTCCATACTACCGCTTTTCAAAATACACAGGATGAACACAACAATTTCAAACCTGCGCATGCGTATTGAGGAGGGATGGAACTCCCAAATGCCACTTGGCGCTGTTTTGAAGGTCATTTCGTTCGCGCTCTACAAGCATGTGTGCATTACTTTTCAGCCTACCTACGTGTATATATATATATATATATATATATATATATATATATATATATATATATATCACTCCCTTAATGGCCGTTCTTTCCAATGGCGTATGAAATTTCCTGTTCTAAAGAGGGAATCAGAAAAATGAGCTCCGTAAGCTACAGGTTAACACTCTTAAATTAAAATGGTGATGAATCATCTAAAAGAAATTTCAAAGAGTCGCTTACTTATTAGCGAAGTGTTGTTTTCTTTCTTTATAAGGAACGTATAAAAATTACTCAATCTTTACTGAGTTTTCTCTTAAAGTTTATTTTGATTAAATTTTTTCAAAATTTCTCGAGAGGAGGGGAGTTTGCTGAAAAGTTTGTTTTAGTGAACCCTCAGCCCTATATTACTGGGTGTCAGCCTTGTACTGCAATATCAGTTCTGGATTTCTAAGCCTCCAGTTTAACACGCGTTCTTTGAGAGATAAAAATTAAGCTCCAACGCTTATCCATACATTTGTTTTACATATACTTGCACTTTCACTTCTTAAAAATAAATTTATAAATAGCGACTAAAGATAGACATTATACCTTCAAATACGTAAACCAAAATGGATTTGTGTGCATTTTCAAAATAATTTTGATGGAAAGTTCTTCAGAGAATGCTTTATAAAATATAAGAAATTGGGGGGGGGGGGGATGTTCCAGTTCCTGAAGGATTTCTAAGATTCTTTTCGTTGAAATCTATATATACAGAAGGTCGTTCGCACTTTATGGAAACGAATTTGATAGTTAAGTTTTATTTATAAATGCCGTAATTTTTGCGGCGATTTGCTTCTGTCTGATAGCCATGGTTCTTGTCAATAGCTGCAGCTCGAATTTTCCACGAAAGTGAACTTTGTCTTAGTAGTGTCATGTCAATTTTACCCCATTCCTCTTGGATCGTTTTCCAAAGTCCGTTCAGTGTTCTTGGGTGCCGTTTTCCTAATGCTTGTTTTAATAAACCGAAAGCGCAAACGTCTATTGGAGAAGCGTCAGGGGATTTTACAGGTATTTCATTAAATAGTATACACTTTCTGTCTTTGATTCTTTCTTTGCTAAAGAAGCGGCAGTTGATTTAGACGTGTGACTAGAGGCTTTGTCCATATGAAGCTCAACTTTTTTCAATGTCCTTTCCGTATAAGGCTGGAATTTTTTCTTCAAAAATTGGTTCTAAAATATTCTTCTGATAGTAGAGTGAATTAATTTTGGCTATACTTGAAACTTTTTTGATTTTTAATCTTCCGTTGTAAGAAAATCCTGCAACTATATTGAATCCCTCTGGGAACTTTTCTGTATACTGACGGAGCCATTTCGTACGGTCATTCCCGTCAGTTGAGCAATAGAAAATTGATCTTTTTTATTACAGTCACTTAAATACACCCATGCCCCATCGAGTGATACCACAAATTTCCATTTTTCAGCAGCTAGGTGTTTTTCGTATAATTTTCTACAATTTGTATTTCTTTCAGCGATATGCTTTGGCATGAGCAGAGGAACTTTAGGTTTAAATATCTTTTTTAACGACAAATCTTTATGAATGATTTTACTTACAGTGCCAGAAGACATTCCTAGTTTCGATGCAATGGATCTTTGCGTCGGTGGATTTTCTTTTAGGATCAGAGACTTCACTTTCTTGATATTTACCTGCGTTCGAACAATCTTAGGATGAGGTTTAGTGGTCATGTTTTCATTTTTACTTTCAGTTAGACGTTTTTCCCTTTCAAATTTAATATATTATAAATACCTATTTTTGAAATGCCATAACCGAAATTTTTACACACCTTTATAATTTGTTGATACGAATATTTCTCCCCGAAAAGCGCAGTTTCGTAACCTTCGAGCCATCTATCAATTTTAGGAGCCAATTTCAAAATAAATCTTTTATTTTACATTCCAATATCGTAGCGAAGCACGGGTATTCAGCTAGTCATTTAATATGTAAGAAACATTTAGAAATGTGGTTTATTTTTTATTTCACAGATTAAATAAATCCCGAACAATGATTTAATTTTAATATTTAAACTGACATATTATATAATAATTAATATTTCAGTGGATTTAGCAATTTTAAATTTGCATAAACACTTGCAGATTTCATAAATGTATCTGTGTCAGTAACTTTTTTCTGTGTGTGGGGAATGCTTTCCATAGATTACTTCAGAGAAACATATCTTGTTTACCAGTGATTAATTTCTTATAATTTCTTTAGCTACCATAACACTATGCAAAAGGTCTATACGAATCGCGAGTGTGATTTTGAAGGAAAACAACACGTTTCAATTATTATCTTCGTATATCGTTACCAAATACTGGCACAAGAGCCTTTGTAACTGCGAGATTCGAACTTATGCAAACCTGACTATGCAAAACTTTCCGAGATTGAGTTCTAACCGATGAGGTTCTGTCAACATTTATTAATAATAAATTGGTTGTATCATAAATTTGTAGATTGATATAAAACTATGATATATGTTTTTAAGGGGTCACGCCACCTTTAAAACTTAAAAAAAAAAAAAAAATCGAGTTTAGATTTTTGCTATTTTTCAGTGATTTTTGGGACATTTCTGAACAATATGCAAAAAAACCGCATAAAAAATTCGCATTATTTCTCGAGTTATGAGAGTTTATGTAAAACTCTGTTGCCAAGGCCATGTATAATCCAACTTTAACCTTCAGTTTTCTCAAATATGTAAATTTTTGGATTACGCGCACTGTTACTCCCAAACTATGTGTGCTAGACGCACAATTTTTTTTATCAGACTTGTATTTTAAGCTTCTTTACATACTAAACTCCCCCCACCCAAAAAAAAAATTTACACTTGAAAATGTTTTTTAAAAAATTGCTAAATTTAAATTTTTAAAAAATTTTATGTAAAGTTTCAATTTAAACTATATTTTTTGTATATTTTTTGGTTTTACATTAAACTTAAGTATATTATTAATTTAATTTGACCCAAAATATGGTTTCTGTATGCATATCTCTTAATTTTATGATGCGCGAAACATCCAATGATTTTTTTCCCTTTTTAGTAATGTGTACATTTAAAAAATAAAATCTAAAAATTATTTATGGATTTACAAGTTTTATTTTTGTATAAAATATAACTGAAGAATTGCAATTTTTGACATAAAACAAAAAAATTATATATATATTAATATTATTAGAGTTTCAGTAGTTCGAATTTGATCATGTTTACGGTCATTTCAGTGTAGTCAAAGGTAGTGTGCCAATACCTTTTGCACTAGCCGGAAACCTATCTAAAGTAAAACTCGAGCGAGATTCATAACCAGTCTGGATACGTTCTTTAGTGATTGATTCTTGTGTGGAATGATTCGCAATTGGAAAGAAAAAGGAACCACTAATAAATTAATTGTACGCTTAAATGAATGCCAGGTGGGAATCTGTCTCTAAAGATTGAATCCCGCTCATACTAAGTGCATAATATCATTGCAGCTTTTGCTGCTTTGTAGTTTAATTGAGCAGTTTCTTTCCCGGCAGGCACGCTTTCTGCTTTAAACACCCTGTAGTTAATAGCAGTAGAGCACGCACGTGATATTTCCGACTCCCCCGCTCCGGGGCAACAGGTCTTTTCCTGCCGGAAATCGGGATTCGCTCTCGATGCTTCCCATTGTTCATCAGATCTCGAAGGCGCGTGCCCAACCGGAAGGAGTTTCCGATTCGATTCCCGATCACTGGGCTTTAAAGATGGCAGCTGCCGGCTCGTCACTTCCGGCGGCACTTTACCAAAGTTTTGATTCCTGGCATCCGGTCAGAGGTAAACTGCCAAAACTGTGTTTCACGTTTGCGTTGCTCGTTCGAAATTGAAGTTTATGTTGATTCTTTCAGCTTGCTAAGAAAATAGTCGCTTGATCTCTTTTTAGAGAGAGAGATCGAGCGACTATTATAACATGCTATTAACTTCATTATTAAAATAGTCACTTGATCTCTCTTTAGATAGAGATCAAGCGACTAGTTAAAACATGGTTCTATGAGCTTTGGCCCGTCTAAAACTAGGGGACCGTTTAATCTTTTTAATTTCCCCCCTTAAACTTTCCAATTCTCAAATAGGAGGACTTACTTTTCATTATTAAAATTGAGGGAAGAAGTGAAAAAAAAAAAGATATTAGGGGTGTAGGTAGAGTTTAAGGTGATATTAGGAGTAGTTGGAGGTGTTTCATGTTATATAGAAATTTAGAAATACACACACACACACACGCACACACACCAAAAAAAAAAAAAAGAAAAATTGAGATTTTAAAAATTTGCAAACAAACAAAAAAAAATTGACAGACTCACAGTTTTATGCCAAATCCTTGCGTTGATATATATATATATATATATATATATATATATATATATATATATATATATATATATATATATATATATATATATATATATATATATATATATGTATATATATATTTGCACTATGTTGTTGGTAAAAAAAAAAGTGTTTTAAACCTTCAGAATTTACAGTAAATGACCGTAGGAACGACTGATATATATATATATATATATATATATATATATATATATATATATATATATATATATATATATATATATATATATATATATATATATATTGGTTCAACATATCGTCCATTTCAAAATTATGTGAGAGGAACGTTATGTTGCACAAAATTCCTTTAGTTGATTAAGTGATAACAGAGGCAGTAATGTTTTCAGAGAGTGTATTCGAACAAAATGATGGACTGTCCCCAAATTTCCAAATATATTGTTATTGACACCAGGGACAGAGGTAGAAATGAGGAAGGAAGCCAATTTCCCCCCAAAGTTTTGATTCATCATAAATTATTAAATAATGTGTAAACAAAAAATAGACATGTGGGGCCTCCAAGGAAAATTTTTTTCTGACGTATGAGGTTGACGCTATAGAATATTTCAGGCCAAATATTATGTGTTTAACATAATTTATTTTAAGTGTGTTATACTCACAGGCACGTACATATGGTCAGTTACAAACCCCGCAATTGCAGTACATTTGAACCCCGTTACAACGAATTTAAAGGGACCAAAGGTTTTGCACGCTTTATCCGGTGGTTCGCTATATCCGAACCGTTAAGAAAAATGCCGGAGTTCACAAAATGTATAACTCATTAGTTTTAACGTGTATTCAATAATGATGTATTAAAAAATGATAAAATCTATTAAGAATTATCGTTAATGAATTAAATCGACTAAAATCTTTTACATTAAACTAACACAATACTAATTAAATTACGTACAATAGAAAAACAAAGGGACCAAAATTTTCGTTCGTTATATCCGTGAGTTCGTTATATACCGGGTTAGTTATAACGGGGTTCGACTGTATTTCCCCATTAAACATTGTCTACAGGTTAAAAAGAATGAAAAGGCTTCGACCTTCCGAGACAGAAAAACGACGCAAGCTAAAGTAAGGTCCCCGAAATTCACTTTCCCAAAAGATCAAAACGAGGAGAGGGTGGGCCTTGGTGGGGGGATGCATAACCTCCGAAATCCATTCTGTTGTCGAAGAAAGCATTTGACCCGCAATAACCTCCTCAAGCACCCACATAAAGGGGGTCCTTTATATCAAAGTCCGTCTGGGTCCCTTTGATTTTTGTAGGGCCGTGTATTATGTGGTGAGCATTTAGGCATTCTCCAAGGGAGTTCGGCGACATGAGATAACAATTGACGTCCATATTATTATTATTACTGCCAGTGGGATATATGAGGAAAAGGAGAGCAGAGACGTTTTCTGATGTTTCAGGAATTTTCACTTGTCACTTTCAGTTGATTTTGTGGACTTTTTTTTTTTACGTCAAAAACCTCGTGTCATTTTTTTCCCCACCTGAAGGTGTGTGTACAAAGCGTCAAGCGATTCATTTAATAAAAAAAAAAAAATGCGTATAATTTTGTTGGTAGAAATGATGGTCTCTTGCTGTGGATTTTACTTCTATTATGATGCACAGCATATATAAGAGTACAATAGAAAAGTGTGACGTGAAGTTTGAGAATCAGTCCCCATACGAGGTTATAGGGTTATACTTGGGAATAAACGAATCGATCCAAAGATTAAAGTGCTTAGGGTGTTGAATCAAATGTTATTTGCACAAGTCTTCGAGAATTTGGACCCAATATGTTTAAACAGATGTGCCATAATAGTTCAAAAATATGTCGGAACCGCTAATAATAGAAGGCTGCCAGAAGTAAGGATTGAATTGGGTTTTTTTTTTACCTCGAGGGCGATATTCTACCAACTGAATTATCTCAGCAGTGATGACATGTATTAATACTAGAGATTTTCCCTCACATATTTCATATTTCAGTTTTCTCTAGAAGCCTGTGTATCTATGTATGAACGAACACACACACACACACACATATATATATAAAGTGCTTGATTTCAAGAAATTGAGGTGCCGGAACTGTAACATTCCAGGTGGTGTGGAGAGTATTCCAAAATTTATATATATATACAGGGTGGTCATAAAAAAACTTTACTGATATATGCACCTCTAGCGGCTGTTGTTCAACCGATCGAGATGAGATTTTAGATATAGTTATTCAGAGGTATGAGCACTGGATTCTGTGAACGGTAACAAAGTGGCGCTCACGGTTACGGTTATAGGTATAGAAACACGAAATTTTCAAACGGAAACGCCCACTCTTTCCCGTCGCAAAATGCTCAGCGCAAGCGAAAACCCAAAAGTGCGTTGGAACGGTACGTGTATCACAAAAAATGGACGCGTTATGCACACACAAAAAACAGCTCTGCGAACGGCCAACAAAAGCACGATGATGGCACCCATGTGGAAAATGTATAATCCAAATGAAAGTTTTCTTTTGTCCGATCTGTGTTGTCATCAGTGATTGGTGTCTTGCCTCTGTTATATGCAAATTTCCTCCGTGCGCCCCGATCGTGTTTTTGTAAGCCGTTTGCAGAGCTGTTTTTTGTGCGTGCATAACGAGTCCATTTTTTATGATGCACGTACCATTCCAATGGTATTTAGGGTTTTCGCTGAGCATGCGCTGAGCATTTTGCGATGGGAAAAAGCGGGCGTTGCTATTCGAAAATTTCGAGTTTCTGTACCTATAAACGTAACCGTGAGCGCCACTTTTTTGCCGCTCTCAAAATTCCGAGCTCATACCTAATGCCTAAAAGAGTGGCTGGTTTCCATGCCTAAAAGAGTGGCTGGAAAGCCTGATCAAAGCCTGAGGCGGCCCAACAACATATTAAATGCTGTTCGGTTCAATTGCACTCATTCATTATCTTTTCTGCTCAGAATAACTTGAAATTATTTATTTATTTCATTTTATTCCGTCGCACCAAAATGGGTGCCGATTTCTGATAACCTGTACATTTTTTTGTATGCTATTTCTTATAAAATTAAATAATTATTTTTGTTCAATAACTTAATTGTATCTTGTCTTTAAACTAATTTAACATATTGACATTAAAAAATATCAGTTGCATTGAAAAAATATTACTGGAACGAAGTTCTTTTACGCGGCTAACAGTAGAGTGAACTGGCAGAAATCGTCACTTAACGAAAAAGCGTTATGCCCCCTCCAGGCGACCTTTCCTTCTCTTTCTCTTTTTTAATGGCTTTTGCATCATCGGGATGGCGTGGTGTTATCGCCTTGCTCTAGAGCAGAGGTCCCCAAACTTGTTTGTCCTGTAGACCCCGTGCCTATTTTTTCTGTTTTGGGTAGACCCCTGCTATCCTAATACTGATTTTTTACAAATTCATCAACTTTAAAAGTGTTTTGTAAGCTGACACAGAGCTACTCACTTTGAGAGAGGGTTTACTGTAGAGTGAAAATTTTTTAAATAAAAAAAATATATATATATATATATATATATATATATATTGACAGTGGAATCTCGATCGATCGTTTTCCCGTATGTGTCGTTTATTTCACCCAGTCCCGACGATCATACTGCTTTGTTATGTTCCCGGATCTATCGTTTTCCCGCATTCATCGTTCAGTTCAGTCGGTCCCTTGAAAAATGATAGATCAAGATTCCACTGTATATATATGTTAAGTTTTATAGTTATACATTTATTAATAAAAACGACACAAAATGCAAATCTAGTAACCTTTTTTTCATAGAATAAATACACAACAAAATTCATGCTTTTAATGGGAGGGATGAGCCTGATGCTTTGATAGCAAAATTTCAATATTCGGCTTCAATTTAGTCAGGTTTAACCTTAAATCTCCTCGGCGAGTGATTTCTGTCTCTTTTTTTTATATATTTTTTCTTTTTTGTGTTAAGGAGATTGACACCCGCTCTGCACACTAAAAATGAAATCCTGATATAGCCTATAAAACCTACCTGCTACAGGGTGACATGATTCCGGGTATACGGCCTACCGGAAAGGGGTATCATGAAACCCCTTTCCACGAGGTATGAAGATGGAAAAGCTACCAAAAACTTTCTCGCGATAGTTCATAATACAGGATATGCAATAGGTATGTCTCTTTGAAGCCAGAATTGTTGATATCCCTTTCTAAACTGCACCTTAAGTTCTTCCTTAGTGATTATACTGATCAGTTATTCTTGTAGCATGATATCCGTTTCTTCAGTGTCATCGTATGGATTGATAATCCACTGACTGTGGCATTTCCATAGTCAATACATCTTCAAACCTAATTTCAAAGTTTGTGTGAAGGACATTTAAATGTTGAACGTAGGCTGAAAGGTCATAATCCTGGCAGTTTGTCTGTGCCAAATTGGGAAACTGGCAAGTTCAATATAACGGCTACCTGCTGGCCCTCGCTGTAACCGTTACAGTTCAAAAGTTCATGATGTCGCAACACAAGTTACACGTACTGCGGCCGAAAAGTGAATAGATTTCTTAAACGATTTTATGAAATATGCATATAATTATGAAATGTATCTATCTATTATAAGTACTATAAGTACTCATATTACGTAAATACCTCCATAGGAACTATCTGTGTTAGGCGGTATATTACATTTACGGGAAGCCAAAGTTTTGGTTACAGCCTGTCTAACTCGTGGACCCCCATTCACATCTCATGCACCCCCAAATTTTCTTTTTCACTGGCAAGGACCCCTTGCAGGTCTTGGGGGTCGATATAGACCACTTTGGGAATGACTGCTCTAGAATATGACAGTTCCCGAGTTCGGGCCTCGGCGGTGCTGTCAGGTTTTTTGGGTGATTTCCTGGTATTCTCGTATTTGGGCACTGAGTATTTTGTTTGTTATCGTTTAATTCACACGGGATTTATATTGTGTCATTATTGCAATTTTATAATGGAGAGTCGAGAAACAGAAACTGCTGTTGTATGTGTGTGTGCTCGTGCGAGTATCGAGATTCGAGCAACAAGCATTGTGCGCTGTCAGCTGTATAACCTCAATTCTAAACACGTGTAAATATTATTTAAACTTATTTTTTGTTTGTTATTGTTTTAATTCACATGGGGTTTATATTGTGTCATTATTTTATTTTTGTTGGTGATTAAATAATAAAATTAATCCGATTAAAAATTATACTAGGTAACATCTAAATCATAATAATTAATTTATATATTAAAATTTTTAATTTTAATAAAAATAATTAATTTATATATTAAAATTTTAAATTTTAATAAAAATAATTAATTTATATATTAAAATTTTTAATTTTAATTTAAAAAAATTAGATTTTTTTTTTACTTGCTTGGTATTGTCCGAACAACCATAATAACAATAAAAAATTATATTAATTTTTATTTATTTTAAAAAAATGCTGAACGTGCTAAAAGATATAGAGATAAATTGAAATTAAAAATACAATGTGCTGAACTTGACTCAGTTCTATCATCGAAAGAAGATTCATTACCGACGGTATTAATCGAAAATAATAAAGAAACTAATCATCGCCATGATACAAACTGTGAAGAATTAATCTATAGTCAGTTTCAAATTCAAAAACCAATAAATATTGAAGCTCAGCAAGTAATAACTCCAAGTTTTCCATCATTTGAAGCCCCATACGAGGAACATGATGAATGTTCAACACCAAACGTCCTATTACATCATGAAATAGACATTGCTGGCGACGTTAACTGCCTTTTTTCATCTCTCATAAGAATTTTACATCTTCAAATATCTGCATCAGTACTTCAACAGCAACTTTATAATTCATCCTACTTAAATGCTTGTCAAAATCCAATTAGTGCAAGAAGTAGACTAAGTAGTGAATTTGAATACGGAAATTTAGATTGTTTATTCATATTTTCCAGAACATACAATCAAAATTTATGCGTGCACTTTCATTATTTTAATAATAATACAAAAAGAGAAGTTGTTCGTTTTTGTTATTTTAAAAATACACTAATATAATCAATAGAAATCTACATATTAAATCACGTTCAGAGTTGAAAAAATAACGTAAGGAACTTCGTTCCTGACGGGGTCCCCCGACCGCACAATTTTTTTTTTGAGGGAGGGGGGGGGGGGGCTTTTTCTTGAAAAAATGTTAGATTTCTCACACTTGCGATACTTTTGGCCAGTAGTGTACATACATAAACATGCACACACACACTGAAGTGCCAGAATAACTGGGATAGACAATCCCATTTATAATACGTAGCATCACACAGGCCCTGATTTTCCATTAGGCCCGGTATTTCCGGGCCTAAGGGCCCACGAATGTTGGGGGCCCGCCAAAAATTTCAATTTCAAAAGAAAAAAAAATTCCCAAATCAAATTTTTTAAAAAATTTTATCTTTTTTAATAGCAATTTCTTTTATATATCCTTTCAAATTTGATTGATTGATTGGTTCATCATATGTATAGTCATATGTATAGTTCATCATATGTATGTAATTGTGCATATAAAGGATTAATAAGTTTTTCTGGTTGCATTGTATTGGTGTTTTAATGATGAAGTTAATATGTTGTATTACTTTTTGTTATTTGATAATGTTCTAGGCTTCTACGCTCCAAATAGCCAATTCTTGGTAAAATGGTACTTTCACAATGATTCATGATTAATTTTTGTGTGTGTCAATTTTGGAAATGTTACGCCCACATCAGTGTTAGGGGGCCCCTATCCCGAGTTGTGCCTATAGTCAAGAATTTTTCTATATCGGGCCCTGGCATCACACACTTTCGCATAAATGGTTCCGTCCGTGTGCTACATTTATAAAGCAGCAGGTATCTGAGGTATCACAAAGAGCTGATTGCTCAGTCATCATGGCCAGTGATCATGATTTAAGAGAATTTCACCGAGGTACGATAGATGCTGCTCATACCTCGGTCACAGACGGGTCATAGCATTTCGGAGATATAGGAAAGTTTAGATTTTTAAGTACGACCATTTTAAAAAATGTACTTTGAATAGAATAATTCCGATAAAACATCGAACCTACAGCAACAGTGGGGCTGTCGAAAGACTCTGGATGATCGTTATAGGTGCTATCTGTCGTGAATCATTTCAAGAGAAAAGAGT
Organism: Dolomedes plantarius; assembly: GCA_907164885.2. Classification (NCBI taxonomy): domain Eukaryota; kingdom Metazoa; phylum Arthropoda; class Arachnida; order Araneae; family Dolomedidae; genus Dolomedes; species Dolomedes plantarius. The sequence continues at coordinate 154,086,206 of OU015496.1, read as the reverse complement.
TGCAACATTGCGCAAATAGCGTCGCAGTTCAGTGCTGGGGCCTGTGCTAATATCAGCGTTCACTGCACGATACGGGCTTTAATAGCCGACGCCATTGCTTTCCTCACGACACAGTGATCTGCTCCTCGTATGGGCTCGGGAACACCACCACTGAGCATCCGAAGACTCGATACGAGTAGCCTGGTCTGACGAGTCTTGTTTCCAACTAATTTGGGCAGATGGAATGGTCCGCGCGGGAAGAACACGCCATACAGCAGTGAATACAGCATGTCAACAAGGGATTGTACTAGCTGGTGGTTCTTTAGTATTGGTTTGGAGCGCTACGGTCAATTTTTGCTACACGTGGGCTAATTAGACAGGGACCTACTGTTTAAAGCCGATTCCAGACGGCTACAAACGTCCATGCCAAGAGTGGGATTCGAACCCACAGACTTAGGTACCAAATGCCAGCGCCGTAGCCATTCGGCCATCGTGCGGCAACCCTTTAGTACTGGAATGGGGTGTGTTAAGCTGACTCGAATTAGGACCTCTCATACATCTACAATTTATTTGACCGGTGAACGCCATATTAACATCATTTCAGAAGTGTTGCAGTCATACTCTTACTCTGTTGAGTTTGGGGGCAGGGACGGATTTCCCATAAGGCCAACCTAGGTCATGGCCTAGGGCGCAGCCGTTAAGAGGGCGTAAATTTAGAAGAAGTAACAACCAAATTATAAAATTTTTATATATACTATAAAATGAGAAAGTTAACTTTTTTTTCTTTTTCATTTTTATTTATATATTCTTAGTATCGCTAAAAATGTTATTTGCAATATACGCATTTTGAAATAACTTTTTCGTCAGCTGACTAATTATTTTTTCCTTCTTTTTCTTTCATTCTTTCCCCAAACATCCATTATGAGTTAACGAGAACCAGGTTAAGAATTCTTGCAATTTGAAGGGATAATGATTGCAGAAAGCAGTCAGACTTAAACTTCACAAAAGAATACGCATCTCAATATGGTCTTAATCAGAATCAAAATGTAGATTTCTCAAAGTCGAAGAGGCAATACGGCGATAGAAGCTGGTCATTTAATGGTAGTTACTTTAGCCGCAAACTAGTAAACGGTGATACGCAAGACTGAGGTTGGTTAGTATATTCAGAAAGTAAAGGAAGTGTCTTCTGCGGACCTTGTCTTTTCTTCCATTCTGGTACAAAGACTGAATCATCTTTTGTAAGAAATGAATTTAATGACTGGAAAAACGTATCATCTAGACTGAAGGAACACGAAAATTCGGTTTGTCACAGAAATAACATCCTAATTTTAAAACATAGAGGAGCTAAACTTGGAAGAATCGATATGCAACTAACTAAAATGGTTGATCAAGAAACTGAGTACTGGAGAAATGTGTTACACAGAGTGGTTGTAGTAATTAAAGCTCTTGATTCGCGTGGCTTGCCATTTAGAGGTCGAAATGAAATATTTGGTTCCAATAATAATGGCAACTACATGCTGATGTTGGAGACAATTTCTGTGTTTGATCCATTTTTGGCTGATCACATCAGGAAATTCGGGAATCCAGGTAGTGGACAGACATCCTATCTCTCATCTACTATTTGTGATGAGTTCATCGAGCTCCCAGCTTAAAAAAGTACTAACGCATATTGCTAATGAAGCTAAAACATCAAAGTACTATTCCCTTGTAGATTCAACTCCTGATATCTCGCATGTGGATCAGCTGTCGTTTGTTTTGCGATATGTGAAAGAAAATGGGAAACCTGTTGAGATATTTATAAAATTTTTACTTAACGTTGGCTACAAAGCCCATGAAATGTTTGAAGCTGTTATTAAGACTGTCACTGATCTCCACCTTGATATCTTGAAATGTCGTGGTCAATCATATGACAATGCAGCTAATATGGATGGTGTTTACTCAGGTCTTCCGGCTAGGATACTTGGAGTTTCTCCTCTTGCATCCTTCATACCTTGTGCAGGACACTCTTTAAATTTAGTGGGCACACATGCTGTAGATTGCTGCATTGAAGCCACATCGTTTTTTAATTTGCTTCAAGAACTTAAATAATTTTTTCTCGTAGTCTACAGCGAGGTGGGAAGCATTGAAGAAAAATAGCACCCTTACCGCAAAAAGACTCCACGACACGATGGTCGGCAAGATATGATGCTTGTAGAGCATTAAAAGAAGATTGGTTGGCAGTCATAAAAGTTCTAAAATACTTTGAAAGTGACGAAAGTCAAAAATCAGGAACAAGAGCAGAAGCTAGAGGTTTACTAACGAAGTTGCAAAGGCTCGAAACAGTATTCATGGCACAGTTTTGGGGAACGGTGCTGATTAGACTTCACCAAGTCAATAAGTATGTACAAAACGTAGAACTTGATGTTTCAGAAGTTGCCACAGTTCTTCAGTCACTCGTAAAGTTCTTGTTAGAACTGCGAGAACAATTTGATATATATTAAAACAAAGCTCTGGATATTTCTGAAAAGAAAGTTTATGAGCGTGAGGTTATGAGCGAATGGCGTCAGATTTACCGAAAACTACAAGCTGACGAAAAACGTGAAGGCGAAGTTAATTTAAACGGGAGTGATATCTTTAGAGTTAATACCTATTTCACGATTGTGGACAAACTCAAAGCAGAGCTTGAGAAGAGGGCACAAGCTTATAGAGAGCTCGGTGGAAAATTTAAAGGAATTACGAAAATTTGGTTACTGACTTCTCCTGAGCCTGAAGAAGAGGGAAGAAAATTACAGACAATTTTTAAAATTGATTTGGAGCCTACATTATGTGATGAACTGCAACATTTAAAATATCACATAACTGAGTGCAGCATTGGTTCGAAAAATCCCTTAGCAATTTGCAAGTGGCTACGTGAAAGTGGATTACAAACAGTGTATCCAAATGTTGATATCGTATTGAGAATGTTTGTGTGCACTCCTGCCACAAATGCCTCTGCAGAAAGATCTTTTTCTGCACAAAAAGAATCAAAGATCATTTAATATCTTTGCTGCAACAAGACAAACTAAATGCCTTGGCACTTCTTTGCATTGAAGCAGATTTAACAAGATCTGTTGACTTTAATGAAACTATTGAAGAATTTTCATGGGCGAAAGCACGGAAGAAAAATTTTAATTGTAATTTTTAGATAAATTAGAAGAAATTATGTAGAAAATTTTTGTTAAAAATATGTTATTCAAATGTTTATTAAGTACATATGTTTCAAAAACTCTTACTGTATATTAAATCTCATGTTATAAGTCAAAAATTTAAATGGAAGGAAGGAGGCGCAAAATGGTGCTTTGGCCTAGGGCATAAAAATATGTAAATCCGTCCCTGTTTGGGGGTCCTCCAACAATGCACCACCATACATATCCACGTCTACCAAAATAGGGTTTTTGGAGCACTCATCCTTTTTTTAGTATCAGAAATGCCCCCCCCCTTTTCCACCAGATCTTAACGTTATTGAACATATCTGAGACGCCATGCAATGTTCCGTCCAAAGCAGAAATCCACCTTCTAGGAGTCCCACCTTATAGAATTGGGAGCCGCTGTTCAGGAGGCATGGTGTTCATTGTCGTAGAGTAGCGTAGAGATCTCCTGGGTTGTAGTCACTTTTTAGAAAAGTAATGTGCTTGGTTGTTTATTATTATTACGTTTCACGTTAGTTATTGACTTTCTTTACACAAAACACTTTTTATATTTTATTTTTATCATTGGTTTTCAGTTACAACTTTTGCTCTTGATCATGTAAACAAAAATATTAATAGTTCTTTCAGCAATTAGTAGAATAAATTTACCGAATGCTGTCAAATGTAACTTTCAACATCAATACCAAATGTCTGGTACCCGACGTTACAAAAATTCAAACAAAAATACAAATTCCAACAATTGACACTAACGTTAAATTATTTTGAAGCATAAAAAAATCAAGACAATACAAACATAAATTTGAGGTATGTGACCTGTCGTGAGTACATACTCGTGAGCGTTTACCAAAGGGAAGGTGCTTCCAACCTGAAACTCAAGTTGAGCAAACTGCACAAAATGAAAAGGAGCAGGCAAGTTTCTCAAACATGAGAGCGAAAGACAACTGTTCAAAGGGAACATTTGAACAACGCGAAGAAACAGGGAGGACAATGAGTGGAAACCCTAGTATAAAAATCAGTAATATTTATTTTGTACATAGTATTTTTCATATAAAATGTAGTAAGCTTCAAAAAGTTAAAAAAAAAAAAATTAAAAAAAAAAAAAAAAAAAAAAAAAAAAAAAAAAAAAAAAAAAAAAAAAAAAAAATGTGAGTTTCACACTCACGGAGTTTCTTCAAAATTAACTATGGGGGCGATCGGACAGGAATGCTAAAGTAGAAAGATTAAGCATAGCTGAATGATTTACATATTGGTGACTTACATAATCATTTCACTACTTGAATTGAATTGAATTGAATTTTTTTTTCCGATTTCTAATTTTCTCCTGAAATATTTCGTAATTATCATCATTTACTTTGGCAGTGTTCATTTTACTTAACATATATAATACTAGAAATTACAAAAAATAATATAGTAACTGACCTGTTTTACACCAACTTTTGTAATATAAAATACAGTACTTTACTTAAGGTAAACATTTTAAAGAATACAACACTCGTACTTTGATCTTATTGCTGAACTTTAGATTTTTTAAGTTTTCCACGATTCTCCGTGCAGCATTCAGCGTACATACAGGAAATTATAATTAATATTTTGAAAAATAGCTTATTGGAGTTTCCACGATTTATCTGTGCAACGTTTGGCGTACACACAGGAAATCATAATTGTTTTCTTGAAATGAATTTTTTGATGACTGTTGCTCACATATAAAAAACTTGAATCACTTCTTGGAGGCTTAGTTGAATTATGGATGTATCCACACTGCTAATATTCTTCTTTCAAGATGGTGCATTCAGGAACGCATGCGGGAATCGAAATCGAAAGTCCTGTAGAACAAAGACCTCTTCACTTGCTCACGTTGCAGTCGTAATTTCCGTTGCATTTCTAAAAGCCTTAAATCCTGTCGAGATCTCTGAGATGTCCCGAATGGTCATCTCATGAAGAAAAGCAAACATCATGGCTGAAATAATGAAAGTTGGAATCATGAAGAAAATAATTTATTTCACTAGAACAGCGACATGACATGCTATTCGTATCGAGCCAGCCCGCCGTCTGCGTTACGCGCGAAAATAGAATTAGGTCAAAGAGAGGTTGCCAGGAAATGGCGGAGAATGTTAGTATTGGCAAAAGCGGAGCACCTCGCCAAGGCGTCGGAAAGGTTACCATATGAGAAAGAAAGTTCAGAATGGGCGATTAAAGGTTCTAATATTATCACACAAAGGGTTCTAATATTATCATCAGATTAAAGGTGTATTAATATTATCACACACACACACACACACACACACACATATATATATATATGTGTGTGTGTGTGTGTAACATGAGAGGCTGGCCGCAATTTACTGCTTCAAAGACGCCAACCCCTCACATCACGAAGAATTTAGTTGATTAATCCAAGTAGTCGTGGCCGAAAAGGAGATCAGACAACACCGGCATCCATGAACGATAATTTTATTAACTCGCCGGCCTCTCCGCCGGGATCATTGTGGCAGGGGAATAGTACAGAAGTCACACCTTTTTTGGCCTGCAGAAACTTTTATCACTTCATTTCATCACGTGACAGTAGGGTGTGGATTAATAGTTGATTGGTTAAAGCTCGGTGTTTTTGCGCAGATTAAGATTAAAATGGTACTGACGCCACGCATCAATTATTTTCGTTAAAAAGTCAGCCATCTTGAATAAAACTCCCTAAGGCTAAATTAGCCTGTATTAAAGAAATTTAATAGACTTCACTGGGAAGATTTACTAAAACTCGGAAGTATAGTTTAAGATTTAATTCGGATGCCCAAGGGAAATAGCTAGTTTAAGAGTTTAATAAGGGGTATGTAATTTTTAATGTTATAGCATATTAAATTGAAAAAATACCAGTTTTTTAATGTTATATATATATATATATATGAAGACTGAGTTATCCACTCTTATTGTTAAGTTCTTAAAAAAAATAGTAAAATCATTCAAAACATGAAGAGCTGTTATTGATAGCTCAACCTCACAACCTCTTTTTCCAAAATTCCATCAGGAACAGAAATTTTATTTCAACAATAAATAAAACTTGGTAATTCACGGCTTAAACTTTTCCTACAATAAATCATAGAGAAAAATCAGGCTGTTTGTAAACAGCCCGAGAGATTTTTTTTTTGTTTTCTTTGCGCATAGTTGAAAGAGTCAAAACGGACGGGTGGTTAAATTATGTCGTAGTGGAAGGGACAATTACTGTCTAATCGCTTTTTTGAAAAGAGCGTTAAAACTCCGTTAGTTAATAGATTAAATCAGGAAACTAAATAGCTTTCAAATCACCGATCAACTTATTACAAATTTGATGCCTTTTATAATAATAAATTTTCACCATAAAATATCGCAACAGAATCTTAAAATATAGGATAGAATGTTTTTAAATGGATTACCAATAACACAGGACTGCGAAATTTAAGTTTTTGAAAAATACAAGAGAAGTTTTCACTGAATTTTGTGTTATTTGGTGTGCTGATTTCGATAATGACCTCCATTTTTTTCCATCACGTCAGGATTTTTTGTAAAATTGATGTCGATATTTTTGCTAAAATCCTATTTGAAAAGAAATTTTCTCAACAATTTTGCATGTACTATCTAGCAACAGTGGTTTTAATTCATTTAAATCTATGTAAAACAACCGATTCTTGGTGAGGCAAATGGATTTTTCAGCAATCGATTATTTTTTATAGGTTTAAATGCATGAAAACCACTGTTGCCAGATCGCACAAGCCGCCTCTGATCGAGAGAAAAACAAAAAGTTCCCTTGAGTTTAAACTTTTTGCATCAAATTATGGTGCAGTTTCTAGAAGAAAATCACCAACATATTAATTTAATTTGTTTTTATTAAGGTAACTTGCATAAAATAGACGATTGACCAAGAGGAGCAAATATTATGTATGTGTACAGGAAAGCTTGAAACAAATTTTTATCTGAGCAAAAAACAAAACAAAACATAAAAAAGTTTATATTTAAGTACGTACTCTTTTTCTCTCGAACCTTCTTTTTGACGTTCTTCTTTCATGTTCAATATCAGGTCTATCTCATGTTAACATTCAACAGTAGTTGGCGACCATGATCTTGTCCCATATTCCTTGATATTTGTGCTCCATATCTTTGATGTCTTGGTGGAACCTTTCACCCTGTTCTTTGCTGACTGATCCTAAATTTTCGGGGGGAAAGTCCCCATGGGAGTGAAGGAAATGTATTTTGACACTCATGGAGCAACCCAACGCTTGAAATTTGTCCAGCATATTCATAACAATTTCTTTATAATCGGGATCCTTGTAATTACCCAGAAATTTTCCAGGTTCAAGATTTTGTCTTTTCGGACATTCGCCTTGTTGACCAAGAAGCATAGAGATAACTTTCAAATCACCGCAAATGGTCCAACCGTGGTGGGCATATTTTATTTTGTTGAGGACGAGAGCCAGGTTTCCATAGCGTTCTTTTAAATGCACCTAGTGTCCAACTGGTACAAAGGCATACTGGCTTCCGTGCCTCGCCTCCAGAGGGCTTATATTCGGTAGCGGAGCTTTGAACTTCTGGATGTTCCGAGTTTGAAGACTCTGAAGAGATAACTGGCAATTCAGTTGGAGGCAAAGGCACTGACACATCAGGTCGACGAGTATGGCCGATGGAATGTTATCAGGGTAAGAGATTAGATTTTGATTTTTGCGGTTATACCCACGGACATGGCAGGAACAAAAGTAACGATCATCAGAGTGGTTTTTCGGCTTCCTCCATGTCATAGGAATTCCAAATCGTACAGCAGTCTTCTTTCCTTTGAGCATAAGCGTAGATCATTGATACACTGCACACAAACTTTATGAGGAACCCACGATTTGTCCTAATATCTGAGTTTCATGCCAAAATACGCAAGATAAAGTTGTCTTACATAGTCTGTAATGCTAGGGTAGGTGTCACAGAGGGGTATTTTGTAGGTTTCACCACGGTAGAATGATGAAAGGCAGGGAGGTAAGAAATTCAACGCCGAAAAAAAATTTATGGTAAATGTTCATAAACATCAAAGTAAAATTGAATTTTTTAAGAAAACGTGACGTGATAGAAATTTTTCATTATTTTTTTAAATCAGCACCAAAAAATTCATAAAGTTCAGCTGTCAGTTCCCTTGTATTTTTTTCATCGCAGGCCTGTGTAATCAAAAAGCATGCAAGGAATATTTGACTAGAGGCATAGTCTAGCCGCTTATATACACTCATGGACAAAAAAATTATCGCATCAAGAAGGAATCGTCAAAATGAAACGAAATTTTACATACGTAATGACTACTTTGATATAAGTAAATGATAAGAAAATCAAAGAAAAAGGATAATTTATTTCAGAGAAAAAGGCAAAAGAACGGAGGAGTTAATACTCCGTTGGACCCCCTCTAGAGCGAATGCACGATGCGATACGATCGGGCATTGAGTCATACAAGTTCTGTATGATGTCTTGAGACATTTCGTTCCATATTTGCTGTAACCTTGCCTCTAGTTCGTTCAAACTCGTGGGATGCCCAACTCGTCGTCCCAAATGATCCCAGATATGCTCGATTGGAGACAAATCTGGGGATCGGGCAGGCCAAGGAAGGGTAGTAACAGTGCGGAGACAGTCTTGTGACACCCTTGCCGTATGAGTCCGAGCATTGTCTTGTAGTAAAATGGCTCCTGGGAGCCGTTGCATGAGTGGCAACACATGTGGTTGCAGGATTTCATGAACATACCGCTGGGCTGTCATGGTGCCACGGAACAATACTAGGGGTGACCGTGTATTGTAGGCAAGGGCACCCCATACCATCACACCAGCTGTGGGAGCGATGTGTCACTGTACAGCAAAGGCAGGATTGAAGCGTTCACCACTGGCTCTCCACACACGAACACGATTGTCATCACTGCCGAGATTGAATCTGGATTCGTCGCTAAAGACGACCTGGTTCCATTCCGCTGCAGTCCAGTTTCCTCGTGCGCGGCAAAACTTCAGACGGAGGCGTCGATGGGTGGGCGTCAAGGGCAGCACACGTAGTGGGCGCCGCGGTACCAACTGTCCTTCAGCCAGGCGTCTTCGTATGGTTCAAGAAGACACAGAGGCCCCTAGTGAAGGTGCTACCTGTGCCTGGATGGCGGCCGATGAAGCAGTTGGCTGTACGCGTGCATTTCTTACGATGTGGCGGTCTTCTCGACGACTGGTCTGTCGAGGGCGTCCTGAGCGTGGTCTTCGTGTACATGACATCTCTCGGGTCCACTGGTCCCAACACCTCCTCACAACACAATCAGAGCGGCCTAATTGACGAGCTACTCGCCTAGCTGACCACCCAGCTTCCATCATCCCGACGATTCACCCCCTCTCAAACTGCGACAACTGCTTATATTGTTTTCGAACACGGCGTAATGGCATGTCTATCTCAGCTCTTCCTTTTTAAATGATTCAGCACACTCAAACAAGCTTTGGTTACTTGTTTTATACTCCACAGAGTACGATGTTCAACGCCCTCTACCGGCTATACGTAATACGCAATCACGCTGCATTTCTAATCATTTGCATATCTCCCCGACATGTACCTTCATTGCAAGTTTCGTTACGATCCCGCAATTATTTCTTGGTGCGCTAATTTTTTTGTCCATGAGTGTATTTTACTGATCCATGTCGTCAGCGTTCCATGTCTGAAACCCTGACATCTCCCAAACTATCCATTTAATTTCAACTTCAGTTTTCATTTAATGTTTTGAGGTATAGTCTTTATAATTTAAGGATATATCTAGTAGATTATGTAATTTATTTCATTTGTTTTGAGTGCAGTGTAGTGTACTTAATTTGTAAATTCATTGACTATATTACAGTGGTATTACAGTGGAGGGATTATATTAATTTCGAACTAAGAAAATGACTTTTAAGGGGACATACCTTAAATTTGATGCAGTCAAGTATAAACGATGAGGATCAAGTATAGAATTTACAAAGTCTGAGAATGAACTAACCATGATTCGGACTCAAACTTTATAAGAATTTGCACTCTGACAGCAACTGTGTTGACGATGTCAAGATTCATATAAACAACTAGGAGTTAAGTCATGTTGAACATAAATATATGATTGCATTATTGTATTGATTCACTTGTCCCTAAAAAATAACACAAATAACCACAAGGGTCGGTACATGATAGCAAAAAGAGTTAAGTCAAACTTAACATGAATGTATGATATTACCTCATAACCGGATCCAGAGACAAAATTCGCCCTGGAGCAATAGAAATAACCGCCGTTCATCCTCCTTACACTAATCAACTTAACCTTTTCAAAACGGGGTGGGAATAACTGTGGAAAAACACTGATTAATTGTTTGATTTTCAGGAACAAATTCGTGGTGAATAAGTACACTGGTGTAAGAAATTAAGAGAATTTGCAGAATTGGTCGATTATCTCTAGAACTACTGTACCGATTTTAATGAAATTTGATATGTATATACATTGATACAATACAAAACAAATAACTATTCAATAATTGAAATACACACGCATGATCGTGCGTAACACTCGTTGGAGTCGGAAGGTATGAAACAGCGGTTGCAGAATAAACAAAAAAAATGGGTTAATAGATGGTGTTATTTTACAGCAATCGGTTAATTTCAAATTGTAAAAGTAAAAATGAGTAACCACCAACGTTTAGATGATGGAATGAGGTGACGAATTATGGGGAGGCTAGAAGCAGGCCAATCTCAAGTCAAAATTTGTAGAGAGTTCAATTTAACGCCCAGCGTCGTGTGTAACTTATGAAAACAGTTCCAGGATGCCGGATCCATCGAGAGAAAGCATGGGCAAGGTCGTCCAAGAGCCACGACGGCCAGAGAAGATCGCCATTTGTCGATTATATCGAGGCGTAACAGGAGTGCTATAGCTTCTCAGCTCTCTCGTGACTTGTATGCAGCCACAGGAACCAATGTATCAAGGGTGACTGTTTCCAAAAGACTTCATGAGAGAGGGTTGTTTGCAAGAAGACCTGCTGTTTGCGTCCCGCTCACTTCTACGAACAGGAGAATCCGTTTATTATGGTTCAGAGAGCATAGAGATTGGAGTATGGATCAATGGGCGGCCGTTCTCTTCACTGATGAGTCCCGGTTCAGCCTAAACACCGATTCTCGCCGTACGTTCATATGGAGAGAACCAGGGACCCGCTACCTACCCTCCAATGTCCGCGAAGTAGACCATTATGGCGGAGGACGTTTAATGGTCTGGGCAGGCATCATGTTGGATGGCCGCACACCTCTCCAGATCTTTGAAAGAGGCACTGTGACTGGTGGGAGGTATAGGGATGAGGTCTTGGAGCCCTATGTTCGCCTTTTCAGGGGTGCAGTTGGTCCTGAGTTCATATTAATGGACGATAGTGCGAGGCCACATAGAGCTCTTCTGTTTGATGAATTTCTAGAGAGTGAGGATATTCGTCGGATGGATTGGCCAACCAGATCCCCAGACCTTAACCCTATAGAGCATGTCTGGGACGCTCTGTGGAGGGCAATTGCAACTCGCAACCCCCCTCCGAGAACCATCCAGGGAATAAAAACAGCGTTGCTGAACGAGTATGACCAATTGCCACAGGAAATGATAGACTACCTTTATTCAAGTATGAAATCACGCTGCGAGACCTGTATATCTGTAAGAGGGGACCATACACCCTATTAACCCATTTTCTTTTTGTTTATTCTGCAACCGCTGTTTCATACCTTCCGACACTAACAAGTGTTGCACACGATCATGCGTGTGTATTACAATTATTGAATGGCTATTTGTTTTGTATTGTATCAATGTATGTACATATCAAATTTCATTAAAATCGGTACAGTAGTTCTAGAGATAATCGACCAAGTCTGAAAATTCTCTTAATTTCTTACACCAGTGCACTTTGTAATCAAAAAATGCAATCAGCATTTTTACAAAGAGGTGCTTTTTTGATTAAGAAACAGGATAAGGCAAGTTAGGAAGGAACTGTTTAATTCTGGGCAATGGTTTCTTTTACACGATAATGCTAGGCCCCATACAGTAATTTCTGTACAATAATATCTTGCTAAGCATTCAATTACAGTGGTAAATCACCCACCCTTTTCTCCCGACTTATCGGCAACTGATTTTTTCCTTTTTCCGAAGCTTAAGATGGCCATAAAAGAGAAGAGATTTGAAAACGTCTCGATATTAAATCAAATGTTAAGCGTATTTTGCGAATGGTTAGTTCCAACGCCTATAAACAGTGTTTCGATGACTTGAAGAAACGTTGAAAAATTTGTATAGACTCTTTTGTCGATTATTTTGAAGGAGATAAATTTATTTGAAGGTGAGTAATATTTTAATTATTTATAAAAAAATGTCCGGTTACTTTATGGGCGCACCTTGTACCATGCACAGGACTCTAGCAATCAGCGGGCTCGAGTCCTCCGATTTCCATAGGTGCTTTAACTTACGTCCTAGTCTTGGGGATACTAACAATAGTGGTAGTAGTTCGTTTATAGAACATAAAAAAAGGGAAAATACTTTTGATTCTGTTTTTGAGTGACAATTGTTTCTGCTACATTTCTGCTGCTGTGTGGATTTTCTAAAGGGTTATCAGTAATGTACTTTGTTTGATTCCCCGGGCATAAGGCACGGGGAATCAAGCTAAATCCTCAGACTGAATTTAATCATATTAACATTAATGTGTAATTACGCAATATAATATATCCACATCACTAACTTTCTTTTTGTTAACATAGCAGAAAAAATACACGCGAGACTTTGAAAAGTAATCCTCTTTTATTTCGTACACTTATAGGAAAAAAAATGTGAATTCCTAAAATTGCCTTAATTTTATTTAACATTCCGAAGCTCTGTACTTTAAACCTATCTATATATATATTATTTCTAAAAGGTGTTTTTTTTTTGTTTATTTAATCCCTTTTTCTCCCTTCATACTAAACCAAAATAGATAAATGAGGTATCATTTTAAAGACTACGATCTCCGCTTCGTGCGAATTCTTAATTTAGAATTACACATCTTATTGTTTGTTTAAATATCGAAGTATAAGCATTATAAAAAAAAATTCTTCCCCTAGATGGCGTGCACGCTAGCTTTTTTTATTTTACCATTGTCAATCACACTGAACTTTTTAAGCCTACAAATCGTTTGCTTTTTTTTTTTTATCATTCTGTGATTTCATTAATGAGTTTCTTTATTGGCAACATCTCGGTACGTGTACATTATTCTTTTTGAATTTGACAAACCATATATATTATTTCTAAAAGGTGTTTTTTTATACCTTTTTCTCCCTTCATACTAAATCGATAAATGAGATAACATTTAAAAGATTAAGTTCTCCGCTTCTGACGAATTGTTACTTCAGAATAACTTATTGTATTGTTTGTTTAAAAATCGAAGTGAAAAATTGACTTTTGGCCCTAAAGTTCTTTCCCTGGATGCGTCGAAACGGCTCAGCCAAATAGTGTGCACAGAGGAGGTTTGTAATGTAAATATCACATTTTCCACGAGTTTGTGTCATATTTAACTTTTGATTTTGTCTAAAAAGGTGTCTTGGCGTGTACGAATCTCATGTTTCCCTGTTTAGTCTTATGCTTCACCTCCAATATTGTGCCCAAGGCGTTTTGTTTATTGGTATTGTATTATCCTTACTCACCATTGTTATTTGACAAATAAACAATTGCTACAAATGAACCGGCTCTTCTTTCATCCAAATACAAACCATCAACCTCGATATAAAATTTATCGTATTTTAATCGCATGCAAAAGGGTCGCACAGGCCACCTAGTACTGAAGTATTGCAAATAATGAAAAATAGCAATTTCCATCTGTGGGGTAAAAGATTTTACATTTTACCCATAGATGGCACCACAGTAAACATCCTGTCTGCATCGCAAATGAAAAGAGAAGAAAAGTATACATTTTTTTTTTTTTTGTATTTACATCACTTTACATACAAAAAGAAATTATCATGGGGAATTTTTGTAGTTTTTTAAACACTTGAATCGATTACACACACGAACAAGATTACAACAGAATAAATAATTGAATAGGTGAATCTCTATTTTACTGCAAGAAAAAATTGACAGAAGATTTTTACAATTTGGACATCTTTAAATGGACATCTTCACTGCCCTTAGGAAGTGACGATATAAACAATAGAATATTTTATACTTTATCCCATTGTGTTGTAAATAAAACTTGTGACACCAGTCTTAAATAAGAAAAGATTACGTAACCAACTTCTTGAAATTTGAATTTAGCATTTATATCTTTAATGATGTTATGACATGCATATTTATGATATAATCTAAGTGAAAACAAACAGGTCCAGATTATAAAGGAAATTTTTATTTACATCAACAGCATGTTTATAACGCAACGAAGGTTGTTCAAAGCTGCAAGACATATGTTCCTACTTTGGACTACTATAATACTGTCTAAGAAATGAAATATTGTGAAACATAGTAATTTGCTTTATTAAAAAAATACCAAAGAATAAAGTAAGACTGAACTATTAAAATTCTAGTGGAAAAAAATGTATATTTGTACATTTTTAGTGTATCAGTGCAAAAAACCATTTTATAATAAAAATTAATAAAATATTTATTCTTTTTCACCCGAATTTACTTTCTCCAGAGATCAGGGAAAACTATTACTTCTTTAATAACGTCAGTTGCTGCAAAAGTGAACTTAAGTATTGAAAATAAAATGTGTTGTACTTTTCCTAATATATATATATATATATATATATATATATATATATATATATATATATATATATATATATATATATATATATATATATATATATATATGTGTGTGTGTGTGTGTGTGTGTGTGTGTGATGTTAAAATTTTATATATAAAAGTTATATTGTATACAAGTAAAGGGAATGTTGATACATTACACGATTGACAGAAAACAGTAATTACTGGAACACTTATCTTTTTAAGCTTTTTAGTTACGTTCTTGTAACCAGATGGCAGCACTATGTAATCAATATAGTCCTTTTATGATTTTAATTTCGATTTTCGCAAAATTTTGACCTTTCTAGCCAGTTACAATTTTAATAACCTGTTTCAATGCAAGGTATGTTTCTAAGACTGTCGAGATGATTTATTAATAAATGTAAATTCTGTTGCAGAATTAAGAGAAGAAGGGAAACAGTAAATATTGCAAAAATGTGTTGAAATTCAGATGTGAATGCGATTTTTTTATTGAGTCTTGAGAGAAGGCCATACAATCTCAATATTTATGGCAGTTTCAAAGGAGGACTCAGATATATTTACCAGTTGTGATATATTCTGATTATTATTATTTTTTTTTTTTTTTTTTTTTTTTTTTTTTGTATAAAATGCAGTACTGTGACCCAGATGTAGCTGTGAAAAAAAAGCTGAGAAAGAAAGAAACGAGTTTTTTGTTATCTCTAGGGTGGACCATAAAAATTGAAGTACATACATAGAATATAAATTTTAGAGAATAAAGGCACAATTAATTTCCTCTGCTAGCAGGCAGCAATTATGACGTGATAATCTCTCTGGCGATTATCGAGTTTAAGACGTCGCAGTGGGTCCTTCATTTTTAACAATGTGGGGTATATAAATGAAGGTTATTGATCTACAAAAGGGAACAATGATTGCAATTAATAATCATTACGTTGAGTGAACTGCTTTTTGTAAGTGTACAAATGAGAAAAAAATGGACTCGTTTAAAATAAAATATTAAAAGTTAAGCTTCATTTAAAAAGAAAGCTTGAAAAATTCTCAAAATTGACAGTCTTCAATTCCCAAATTATTGTCATTTGTTAGAGGCATAACAGAATGTTGGAAAAAAAAAAGATTTCAAGAAATAAATTCTACGATTCGGTATGCATCTTGAAGCTAGGATAGGCCGCCCAATTTGTCTCTAAAATAAAACCCGGGGATGCGCGTTATATTTAGGCGGATAAATGCAAAGTACTAAAATTATTTAAAAAAAACCGTTATTATTTATTAATAAACTTCCCAATGACATTTGGCGATTGGTTTTCACAGTCATCAGTTTTCAAAACTTCAACATAATATACAAGGTGCGCCCATAAAGTAACCGAACAATTTTTTATAAATAAGAAAAATATTAATCACCTTCAAATGAATTTATCTCCTTCAAAATAGTCCTCAAAGGAGTCTAAACAATTTTTCCAGCGCTTCTTCAAGTCATCGAAACACTATTTATAGGCGTTGGATCTAACCGATCGCGCCAAATATCTCTGACCAAATATCTCTGATTTCCTGTATCTCTGACCTTTCATGGCCATCTTAAGCTTCGGAAAAAGGAAAAAATCAGCTGGAGATAAGTCGGGAGAATATGGTGGGTTATTTATCACTGTAATTGAATGCTTAGCAAGATATTATTGTACAGAAATTGCTGTATGGGGCCTAGCATTATCGTGTAAAAGAAACCATTGCCCAGAATCCTTCAGTAAGGGGAGTTAGGAACAGTTCCTTCCTAACTCCCCTTATCCTATTTCTTAATCGAAAAGCACCTCCTTGCAAAAATACTGATTAATTGTTTAATTTTCAGGAACAAATTCGTGGTGAATAAGTCCTTTGTAATCAAACAATGCAAAATCCATGAAAGGACAGAGATTTGAAAATGTCTCGGATATTAAATCAAATGTCTCGCGTATTTTGCGAAAAATTAGTTCCTAGCTTTTTCTTATTTATATAAAATTGTCCGGTTACTTTATGGGCGCACCTTGTATGCTAGAGGAGGAGCTTGTAAATTTCCTGTATCTCCAGGAAGTTTGAAAGTGTCGCATTCATTACCTATTCTAATATCTCATGCATTTAAACCATGTAAATCAGGAACCTTATGTCTAGTAACCTGTGGATGTTCCTTTGCTACATCCCCCCTCTTCTCCATGGGGAGCAATGTGGTTTACCTAGGGTTCGAAATACAAATATTTAAAGTTGCAAACAGATATAATACTGTACTGTAGGAGTGAATGCCCTCAGGACTAGAGCCTACCACATGGCGAAAAAATAAATATAAGACAAACAAGCATCCATAACTTACTGAGGTATGGGGGTGACAAGAATCACCTCCAACTAAAGTCGAAAGTTTAAAAGAGTTTTTATTAACTGTTGTCTTAAAAATATATCGGTTAATTCCCAATATACGGTGCCCCTTGTATTTCACTGCATTGGAACCGCCATCTTGGTTCCGTCTCCCGTCGCCAATTTGGCGATGGGAGACGGAACCAAGATGGCGGTTCCAATGCAGTGAAATAATATAAATGACAACATGCAGAACTTTCATTGAAAATTTATACAGAAAATGAAAAAATGAAGTTAAATAAGGGCAGTCGATTTTATTTTTTAAAATTTTTTGTCGCCCAAGCCGAACGCGTATTTTTGGAACGGGAAAGTCCGAAAAGTCCCAAAAATATGCATTTTTTAAACTGTACGACCACAATAAAGCACAAAAACACACAAATACAAAAAATGAAAGCTGATAAATAATGAGAAATTTATTGTGTGTGGGGGGGCTGCCGCCCCCCAACCCCCCCGCTAAAAAAAAAGTCAGTATATTACAAATAATTCATTTAAATAGTCGATTTTATTTTTTAAAATTTTTGTCGCCCAAGCAGAACGCGTGTTTTTGGAACGGGAAAGACCGAAAAGTCCCAAAATTACGCATTTTTAAAACTATACAACCACAGAAAAAGCACAAAAATACACAAATACAAAAAATAATGAGAAATTTGTTATGTGTGGGGGGGCTGCCGCCCCCCCAACCCCCCGCTAAAAAAGTCAGTTTATTGCAAATAATTCATTTAAACAAACATAAAATACATCTTGGTTAAATATATCAGCAAGTAAAAAAATGAAAGTTCTGCTTGTTGTCATTTATATTATTTCATGTTAAAATTTAAAAAAAAAACCACTTACCGGTTATTCACTTTCGGTATAGCTTCTTTTACGTTTTGTTGATTTTTCGGTGTTTTTCGATACACCCAATTCGTCTGTAATCCAAGAACATGCTGTTTTTTTTACCCATAAATAAGTTAATTTTAAAACCATAATTAAATCTAATTTACTCGCTTCGAACCGGGAACCACATCTAATGGATCTTTTAACGCAATGTTCAGATCTTTCCTCTCAGTTATAGTCATTTGCAAATTACAATTAAGACAATAATAAATATTAGCTATTAACTCAACATAAATACAATAATCTATAATAGTTCTCTTACCCGCATTTTGTAAATCTCGAAAAAAATCCAAATCAACCCTCCCATTCGTAAAAGAAGCCATACCTCGCAAATAAATGTACATCCGAACGCTGGAACTGCAATCCCGAAAAGAACGGTTTAATTTTTTGAAACAGGCGCGTTATATAAAATCCAGATAACCCTCGTTTACAAGTAAATCACAAGCTCTGATTGGCTGCTAATTATTCAAATCGGCAGCTATACGAAACGGAACTATACTATCGGAAGCTTTAACTTAAAAGTATTTAACAACACAAACCACATTTGGCATTTTATCGTCAACTTGGCAAAAATCTAAAAAACATCGCCATCTTATTGAAATCGAGAGCAATAAATGGTTACCTTAAAAGCATTTAACAAACACAAACCACATTTGGCGTTCATCGCCAAATTGGCAAAAATCTAAAAAATCTAAAAAACTTATCGCCAAGCTGTGGCACCGTGTATTGGGAATGAATCTTTGCTAATAGACGAAAATTAATTCCCTAGACTTCTATCTTGACTTATTGTTAATGCTTGATTTATGCTTTCTTTAAAACAGAACTGAAGGTTAAAATTTTTTAAAAGATTTAAAAAGAAATTTATTTTTACATTTATAAAAACAGCACGCTTATTGTAATGAATAAAATTTAATTTACTAGATGGCAGCACTAGTCAACGCAACAGCTTTAATTTGAGGTCCCGCTGACTTCGCAAAACCGTTTAAATACTGATGAATGGTATGGGGTATAGGGTACTGATGAAGTATGGGGGTGATAAAAATCACCTCCAACAAAAGTCGAACGTTTAAAATAATTTTTATGAAATTATTTTAAACGTTCGAACGTTTAAAATAATTTTTATTAACTGTTGTCTTAAAAATATATCTTTGCTAACAAGCTAATATTAATTCCCCAGAATTCTATCTGGACTTATTGTTAATGCTTGATTTATGCTTTCTTTAAAACAGAACTAAACGTTAAAAAATTTTAAAAGATTTAAAAAAAGAATATTTGTACATTTATAAAAACAGCACGTTTATTATAATGAAAGAGATTTAATTTACTAGATGGCAGCACTAGTCAACGCAACAGCTATGATTTGAGGTCCCGCTGACTTCGTAAAACTGTTTAAATACTGATGAATTAATGTGGGCTTGAGCGATATCATCAAACGCGGAGTCGGTTCTTGTCGGTTCTTGTTAATTTGTCTTTTTTACTACCTGATTTTCAAGGTCTTAAACTGATGGATAAGAGAGATTGTTATCAGTCGTCTCTAGAGTATCATAGGACTGCGCGGTTCATAGGAATTTATCAGTCGGTGTATCAGTCGACATTGCACATTTTGGATCACTACGTTATAAGCTGGGGGGAATTTTTTCCTCGGTATTTTTCTAATCACAGATTAAAAAAATGCTTGTTTTTAAATTCTGCATATGGAGATACGCATTTAATTATTAAGCCCGTAGTTTTTTTTTAAAACTTGAAATACACCAGGGATTTTTCTCTACCGAAAAACGAAAGTAAACGGGCACGTTTACAGTTGCATTAATTAACATTTTTTTGATTAAGTGTATATTTGGATGGAGCCTTTCTCCAATTTTTATATGTTCACTGTATCTTTTTTTTTATACCCCCTTTTTTTTCGGGGGGGGGGGGGGGGCATGGTAGTCTCTTGAACGTATACCCCATGCAAAAAGAGAATCGGGTGTATTTCACTTAAATAATGTTTTACAAATTATGGCTATTCTATCAAAATAAAAATTTATTTTGGAAAAGATAAATCAAATAAAAAACCGACCATGCCTTACGGTATTACGGCCATACGGTAAATAACTGTATGACTGTTCGCACGACACCAATCCTGCTCAGGCCAGGGCGAACGCAGAATAACGAAGCCAACCGTCTATCCCAGGATGGATCCAAAAAAAAAAGAAACTCAAAATTTTCCTTTAACTAATCCGCGGCCGTGCCACACGGCAACGGGGCACAAAACTACAAATAAAACTAAGCTTCATTTTTGGTCAGGCAATGGCTAAATAGCCAAATAAATTCCGCATTAAACCCTTGACCTCAACTACAGAACCCATTCCTAGTTTCTCTTTTACCTTTATTCAGTGGCGTAGCGAGGGGGGACAAGTGGGTCTACCATGTCCCGGGCGCCACTTGCAGAGGGGCGCCAATATAAGGTCTATATATTACATTACTATATGTTTTTCGGGGAGGGGGCGTGCCAATATAAGGTCTATATACTATATTACTATATGTTTTTCGGGGGGGGGGGTGCCAATATAAGGTCTATATACTATATTACTATATGTTTTCCGGGGGGGGGCGCCAATATAAGGTCTATATATTATATTAATATATGTTTTTCGGGGGGGGGGGTGCCAATATAAGGTCTATATATTATATTAATATATGTTTTCGGGGGGGGGCGCCAAATATAAGGTCTATATATTATATTATTATTTTTTTTTGGGGGGGACGCCAATATAAGACCTATATATTATATTAATATATGTTTTGCGGGGGGGGGCGCCACAAAGGTATCGTGCCCCGGGCGCCAGTTATGCTCGCTACGCCACTGCCTTTATTTTAAACTCTTTAATATACTGCCACTATGCTGTTTCAATCTTTATATAACTTGTTACATTTGTACTTAATACACATCACATATTTACACTTTACATAATGCCGCTATTACACGTTACATAATACTACACTTGCACGATACTACTCTACAGTTGCAAAATACACATTGCTTACTACACACTTAAACATGTAGCATATTACGTATTACACTTCACTGTTTACTTTTTACATGTTACATATTACATAAAAAGATAAATTAAAATAAAAATATTTTTGAAAAACACGTATTTAAAGGTCCACATAAAATATTAGAAAAACATTATTTAAATATATTCGTTTGCTAATCTTTGATTCGGAAAATTCCCAGTAGGTTAACATGGGGACAGATAAACATGCATGGTCAACTGATGCACAACCTTATTCTCTTATATTTTGTATCTAGAGACGTTAGCGAGCTTTTCCATTGCCAAGTTATACCTGGGCTTTCAGCTCGGCTCCATAATACAGTGTAGGGATTTTGATAAAATTACCAACATAGTCTGCCTGGAAAAGCAAATGCGACCTTTTCTTTCTCAGTTAATGCACAATAGTTCGCAGTTATAATTCATACGAAAACTTAAGGCTGCAGTGTACTAACCCTATATAGGATTCGCTCACCTCAATGTTTACCTACGGAGAAAAAGTGTCTACAGTCCAGTCGAACCCCGTTATAGTGAACCCTGTATATAACGAACTCACGGATATAACGAACGAAAATTTTGGTCCCGATATTTTCCTATTGTATTTAATGCTAATTTATCCTTTTAGAGCGAACTTCCAAAATCTTAAGAATCGGCTATAACGAACATTTTCTTCAGTCGACTACTGAATTTTTTTTTAATTTTTAAACTTTTTACGAATGTTGATGAAGACGATGATGAAGATTTACCTATCGCGACGTGGATAGAAAAGCGCAAAATTTCATCATTCTCAAATTGTGACATGCAATTGTTCGAAACATGTAATGATGGAGTCATTACAAGTGAAAATCCGACTGAGGAAGATATTGTGCAAGAAATTACAATGAATCATTCTGAAATCGAAGATTCTGCATCTGATGCTGACGAAGAAGAGCAAATAAATGACGAAATCCCTACCCTCTCAGATGCTGCAGCAGCGATGAGTGTAATTATTAAATTTTTGTCTACACAAACAGTGGAAGAAAGAGTGTTGGAGTCATTTGATGTATTGGACAAAGAAATTCACAAAATGCTTTTGAAATCGGCATCACGTCAGCAGAAGATTAGCGATTATTCCTGTATCAAAACAGTGAGCGACAATATAAGGTAACATTAATTTAGTTCCATTTGTCTTCATTTTTAGTTAATTTAATTAGTATTGCGTTAGTTTAAAGAAATCTATTTTAGTCAATTTAATTCATTAATGATCATTTTTAATAGATTTTAACATTTTTTTATACATCATTATTGAATACACATAGCAACTAATGAGTTATACATTTTGTGAACTCTTAACATTTTCCTTAACGGTTCGGAAGTAGCGAACAAAACCTTTGGTCCCTTGAAGTTCGTTATAACGGGATTCGACTGTACTATTTACAGCTACATAAATGCTAATATTCAAATAAAAATGGTATTTCCAGATAGCCTGAACTTTTCTGCACCTTGCAACAAGATTCATTTTATAAATATCGGCCACTAAAAGAATTTATGAGCTTTTAAAACACAATATGCCAGATTTTTTCTCCGAATAATATAAATTTAAAAATACTATTTACATTTTTTTAAAAATAAAAAAACGAAAAACGCCCCAAGTTGTAAAATTTCTTACTCTATTACAGAGTACTATTTAAAAAAAAAATCCTTAAATTCAAGTTGGCAATCCTTGGGCACATATTCTCCATAAGCCCGTCTGCACACGGAGCAACTCAAAAGAAACTGATAACTGACTCCAATCACAAATCAGTCCGTGATGAGTCGTAACCTATGTAATTGAATGGAGCCACGCACACGGCGCAACTGGTTACAAACCCGTCCGATGGGTTTGTAACCAGTTGCGCCGTGTGCGTGGCTCCATTCAATTACATAGGTTACGACTCATCACGGACTGATTTGTGATTGGAGTCAGTTATCAGTTTCTTTTGAGTTGCTCCGTGTGCAGACGGCCTTAACATTGAGTTGAGGTAATACAATAGGGTTAGTACACAACAGTCTTAACAAAGCATTGAGTATAATCGAAATACATTTATTTGGGGTTTAAAAGAGCTGTAAAGCTTGAACTCGTAATAATACTGTCGAACCCAGTTATAGCGAATCCGGTATATAACGAACTAACGGATATAACGAACGGAAATTTTGGTCTCGCCGTTTTGTAGTTATACGTAATTTAGTTAGTATTGTGTCAGTTTAATGTAATCGATTTTAGTCGATTTAATTCATTAATGATCATTTTTAATAGATTTTTATGATTTTTATTAATACATCATTATTGAATACACATTGCAACTAATGAGTTATACATTTTGTGAACTCTAACATTTTTCTTAACGGTTCGGATATAGCGAACCACCGGATAAAGCCTTTGGTCCCTTGAAGTTCGTTATAACGGGGTTTGACTGTATACGTTAAATAAGCCGGCAGAAAACATGAGTTCAATCTACAAAAGAGATGGTGATTTATTTATTTATTTTTTTTTTACATCTTGCGTTTATAACCAGTTTTCACCCCTTGCACGGGGAATAACTCGAGTTCTGAACTTTTTCCGTTATTTTAAAGAAGGTTTCACTCTCTCTGAGGAGGTAAGAGAGAGCCGTGGCTCAAATATGGATCCGAAGAACTGAAAATGGGATTACAAATACTGTAAATTTCAAGTAAAAATAATATCCCATTGCTGTCATTTTTCCAAAACCCGACAGTTTCTCTTGAAAAGTAGTCGAGTTGCCATGGGCTTCAGTCTCGGGGCTTATGAAAATTTCTCTTTCAATATGGCGTTATCGTGACGTATATATATATATATATATATATATATATATATATATATATATATATATATATATATATATATATATATATATATATATATATATATATATATATAAATCGACAAAAATGCTTATTGGTAGATTTCACAACTATATGTCCCGATGACGCCGGGTTTTCATAGCTTTAATCTATGGGCTTACGAAAATTTCTCTACGTAAAATGGCGTCATCGGGACGTATCTATACTAATATATAAAGAGAGAGCGGATTTTGTACGTGGAGGGTAATCTCCGGAACCACTGCACCTATTTGAAAAATTCTTCCACAATTTGACAGATACATTATTCCAGATGGACATAGGCTATATATTATGTATATCTGATCAGTAGAAATAAAGTTAGAGGGGGATACTCTAGATTTGTGTGCACGGCCGCCATCTTGGATTTTTCCGCCAGGGTTTGGCGCATTTCGCATGGCGATAATTAT
The DNA here is from genome assembly GCA_907164885.2 of Dolomedes plantarius. Classification (NCBI taxonomy): domain Eukaryota; kingdom Metazoa; phylum Arthropoda; class Arachnida; order Araneae; family Dolomedidae; genus Dolomedes; species Dolomedes plantarius. Next base: position 154,061,757 of record OU015496.1, on the reverse strand, counting down.
TGCGTTCTGGTAAAAATAACCCAATGTCAAATTCTCTAATTTTAAGATCAAACAGTTATTTCTGATGTGATCTTTTAATTACAGTATAATAATTTTAAGTCAGATCTCGGCCTTGAACTGGAAATCTGAGTCAAATTGACTATACTCAAAAGAGTAAATTATTTTTTAAACTAAGAGTCTTTTTGTTGAAAATTTTTGAATCCATTATCAGTTTTTCGTTAACTTTTTAAATTTAAGTTGCTTTTAATTTTGTTTATCGATTGTCAATTAGTATACTATAATGATACACCATTTCATTTATTTGAAGTAAAAATTATCTGCCATAATTTTTTCGTAAAATGTAAAATACAGTATACATTTTAAATACAATATATTTTAAAATATTTTATAATTCCAAGTTGTAGTGGATTACAAATAAATTTAAATAACTGAAGTTCAACTTCTCTCTCCCCAGGAACCTAAGTTAAGAAGTTAGTTAAGGTTAAGTTACTGGTTTAGAAAAAGGTTTTTTTTTCTTATTTCCAACACAGCAGGATAAATGGTCAAATAATCATTGTCCCGATTTTATTGTATGCACCAAATATTTGGTTAAGGTCAAATCTGAAGTAAAATTTCATTACCACAATGCCCTAACCCGAAAAAAAAAAAAAGAGTATCTGGTTACTCACCATAAATTTATGGGTTCATAATTATTTTACATTTTTCAAAGCTGAATTTGAGATAATTTTTAAATTGCAAGTTATTTAGGTGGTACGAAAATGCTGTATTTTTTTTCTAATTGACAATATATTGGCATAATATTTTGGTGATTCATTGCTATTAGTCAAAGAGTTAGGGCAAACTGAATACATGGCATTGAAATTTTATCTGTAAGTAAAATTCATTTGACCACATTTTTCATATGGATCATAATTTGAAAAGGTAGTTTTTAATTAAAAATGACAAAAAAAATCTCAGTCCAACGATTAAATGATTTTTCAAAAATATTTCTAAGTTTCATAATTTAAAAAGGTTGTTTTTATTAAAAAAACTAAAAGAAAAACCCAAAATTTCCAATATTTGAGAATTATTTTTTCAAAAAAATTTCCAAGTTTCATAATTTAAAAAACTGGTTTTTATTAAAAACCCAAAAATTAATCTAAGTCCAATGTTTAAATGATTTTTCAAAATTTTTTCTAAGTTTCATAATTTAAACAGGTGGTTTTTATTAAAAAAGCTAAAAAATTCAAAGTCCAGCGTTTTGAAAACACCGCTTAAAACACATTGGCGAGAATTTTTCCACTCCTCAAAACACGGTAAAATCTCCAAGTTGGCGCAAAAAAATCCAAGATGGCGGAGTGCACACAATTATTAAGTAACGTAATATTAATTTGAATATTATTTTAGGTGCTTAAAATAATTAAAAAAACATTCTTTACTTAAAATCCTTTTTTATTTTTGTATTTTTATTTCATCTCTTACTCTAATTTTGAGATACCAATGTGTATCTATACTTCTACAATCTATCTATCTATACTTATATATAAAGAGAGAGCGATTTTGTACGTGGAGGGTAATCTCCAGAACCACTGCACCTATTTGAAAAATTCTTTCACTGTTTGAAAGGTACATTATTCCAGATGGACATAGGCTATATATTATGTATATCTGATCAGTAGAAATAAAGTTAGGGGCTTAATCCTAACAATCTTCATTCTTACCGCTACTGTCCTCTACCACTTTTTGTGCCGAAGTCTTCAACGATCCTTAGCGTGGTGCCATCGCAGTGGGCTTCTGTTTTTACGATAGTGGTTAGAACCTAGCCGTTCTCCGGCACGCCCTTTTTCTTTTAAAAATTTAACTTTAATTATTTACTAACGTAATATTAATTTGAATATTATTTTAGGAATATTATTTAAAAAAAAATTTAATATTATTTAAAAAAAACATTTTTTACTTAAAATCCTTTTTTTATTTTTGTATTTTTATTTCATCTCTTAACCTCTCTCTTTTAAAAAATTCACTTTAATTAATAACTAACGTAATATTACTTTGAATACTATTTTAGGTGCTTAAAATAATTAAAAATACATTCTTTACTTAAAATCCTTTTTTATTTTTCAATAAAACTACGGTCTCAAGCACACCTCTTTCTTTTAAAAAATTAACTTTAATTAATAAATAACGTAATATTAATTTGAATATTATTTTAGGTGCTTAAAATAATTTTAAAAAATTCTTTACTTAAAATCATTTTTTATTTTTTTATTTTATTTCATCTCTTATTCTAATTTTGGGATACCAATGTGTATCTATACTTCTATAATAATATACAAAGAGAGAGAGCAGATTTTGTATGTGGAGGGTAATGTACAACTTTTGTACATTAAAATGTACCTTACATCTTTTCCTTTGTCAACCGCAGTCAAGTAACCATAGTAACACCTTTTAGCTTACGGGGTCCGTTTTTCGAAATCGCTCTTTACAACTGGAAAATGTTATCTACTTCCTATCCCCATTTTATATGGGGGACATTCAGCGTGGGGGGTCAGGGGAAAGAGTGGTTAATTGCTTTCTTATTGCTTTCTTACTATTGAAGAAGAATTTCAATAGTAGTTTATCGGCACTCCGTGCCTCTTTCATCTCTCAAAAGGCTGAAAATGGATGAACCGCGGGTGAACCGCCCTACTGATGTCTCTCGCCTGAAAAGAAATAGCCTCTAGCTAGAACGACAAAAGATTATTATTCAGTCCTTTTCGGCAAGATTGACCCCCCGTTCCCAGAATGTCACCCAATTGTTCTTTGGGGGCAAAGACGTTAGGAAAGTCACAACGAAGTGGAATTCGAGACTATATCTCTGCCGACATCACACCGTATTTTTCCAGAGTATGTGCTTCGGATATATGCTATCCCACCCAGTAAGGAAAAGGTTTAATATTTTTAAGATTCAAGTAGAGGAGGTATTGATAAATACAAAAGGATTTTTGAAACTGGCAACGTTAAATGGTTTATTGAAGAAAACTACATTTGGAACTACGCTTTTTATTGGACATTTAAGGTAAAAAAAGATATACAATTTATTGGCTATCAACTGGAAATTTATTTGTATAATATTTTGTTCAACCCGGACGAAGTCGGGACAGGCCGCTAGTATATGTATAAATTGACAAAAATGCTTGTTGGTTGATTTCACAACTATATGTCCCGATGACGCCGGGTTTTCATAGCTTTAATCTCTGGGCTTACAAAAATTTCTCTACGCAAAATGGCGTCATCGGGACGTTTATACACTGCTGGCCACTGTAAATGCAACACCCTGAAGGAAACATGCAAATAACATGAAATTTGCAACATGCATTAGCGGAGGTGAGATATGCAAATGATTAGAATTTCAGCGCAGACGCACATCACGCGCGCCTGTGGCGCCACTTCAAAACGCTATTTAAGGCTTGGAGATTTCGACGATTTCAAGTTCGGCAATTGTGTTTTTCTTGTGGTTTTTTCAAAAAAACGATCAATTATGCCTCGTCGAAAACAGCGATCATCTTTTGATCAAGTATCCGAGTTCGACAGAGGAAGGATAGTGGCCTACCGAGATTGTGGATTATCTTTCAGGGAAATCGGTAGTCGTGTTGGACGAAACCAAACAACTGTAATGCGGATATGTGATCGTTGGATGCAGGAGGGTACGACGGACCTGCGTGTTCGATCGCATCCACCTCAGCGCACCACATCACGTGATGACAAGCAAATTGTGCGCATGGCGGTGACGGATCGCTCAGTCACATCACGAACCATAGCACAGCACATGCAGTCTGTAACGCATCATCCAGTGTCTGCGCGTACCATTCGACGCCGTTTACAGCAGAGTGGTCTGTCCGCAAGACGTCCATTGCTTTGTCTACCCTTGACGCAGAACCACAGACGTCTCCGCCGCCAATGGTGCGATGACAGAAGGATGTGGGCGGCAGAATGGAATGAAATTGTCTTTACTGACGAGTCACGCTTCTGCCTGCAACACCACGATGGTCGCATTCGAGTCTGGAGACACCGTGAAGAGAGGATGCTGAACAGCTGCGTTATGCACCGCCACACTGGTCCTGCACCGGGTATTATGGTATGGGGCGGTATTGAATATCACTCTCGGACACCTCTAGTACGCATTGCCGGCACTTTAAACAGCCAGCGCTACATCTCCGAGGTGTTGGAGCCAGTTGTCCTTCCTTACCTTCAGGGCTTGCCCACAGCCATATTTCAACAGGATAATGCGCGACCACACGTGGCACGCATTGTCCAACGGTTCTTCGTCAATCGCCAGATTGAATTGCTTCCCTGGCCGCCTCGCTCTCCGGATCTTTCGCCGATAGAAAACATGTGGTCCATGGTTGCTCTACGATTGACCCAGATTCCATCCCCAGCTGCCACAGCAGATCAACTTCGGCAACGTGTGGAAGCTGCTTGGTCTGCTGTACCCCAAGAACTCATCCAAAGTCTCTTTGAATCAATGCCGAGGCGTGTGGCAGCGGTAATCTCCAACAATGGCGGCTACTCTGGCTACTGATTTTGGCAGGAACCACACTTCACAGAAGTCTATAAATTTAATCATTTGATACTTGGTCAACATTTTATCTACAAAATAAATTTTGTTGTGATATCTCTTGTCTTTCTTGGTGTTGCAATTTGGGTGGCCAGCAGTGTATGTATAAATTGACAAAAATGGTTGTTGGTAGATTTCACAACTATATGTCCCGATGACGCCGGGTTTTCATAGCTTTAATCTCTGGGCTTACAAAAATTTCTCTACGCAAAATGGCGTTATCGGGACGTATATATGTATAAATCGACAAAAATGCTTATTGGTAGATTTCACAACTATATGTCCCGATGACGCCGGGTTTTCATAGCTTTAATCTCTGGGCTTACGAAAATTTCTCTACGCAAAATGGCGTCATCGGGACGTATATATGTATAAATCGACAAAAATGCTTATTGGTAGATTTCAGAACTATATGTCCCGATGACGCCAGGTTTTCATAGCTTTAATCTCTGGGCTTACGAAAATTTCTCTACGCAAAATGGCGTCATCGGGACGTATATATGTATAAATCGACAAAAATGCTTATTGGTAGATTTCAGAACTATATGTCCCGATGACGCCAGGTTTTCATAGCTTTAATCTCTGGGCTTACGAAAATTTCTCTACGCAAAATGGCGTCATCGGGACGTATATACGTTTAAATCGACAAAAATGCTTATTGGTAGATTTCACAACTATATGTCCCGATGAAGCCAGGTTTTCATAGCTTTAGTCTTGGGGCTTACGAAAATTTCGCTACTCAAAACGGCGTCATCGTAACGTATATATATTATAAATTGACAACAGCGCTTGTTGGTAGATTTCTCAAATATATCCCCTTTTGACGCCATTTTCGCACTGCAAAATTTTCGCATTTTCCGAGATCAATGTTCCATAATTCAAAACTAGTATAATACTAACTGGCTGGCCTTCGGTTCAGATCCTGTGGGTTCGAGTCCCACTGTTGGCATGGATGTTTGTAGCCGTCCGGAATCGGCTTTAAACTGTAGGTACCGGTCAAATTAGCCCTAGTGTAGCAAAAGTTGACCGTAGTGCTCCAAGACCAAACCAAATTCAGTGTAAAGAAATGGAAATTGGGGCCCTGTACAGCTGACCCAGATGATACAAAATCCAAGCAAACGTTAACATTGGATTAGAGATTAAGGCGCGTACATCAACTGACATTGCAAGTATTCAGTCCCATGTTAAGCTGTGGGGAATTTCTCCTCAGTATTTCTCTAGTCAGATTAGAAAAATTTTAATTTTGAACTCTGTTTTCTGCATTTGGGAATGCATCTTTTTATGAGTGTGTTTTTCAAAAATCTTGTTATTTTTATTTGGTTTTCAATGAAACTTTAAATTAAAAAAATATTTTTGTAGTGATATTTATCGATACTTTAATGTCCCGGAAGAAATTTCTGATAAAGAAATTTAAAATTTTGAAAATTAAGAGCTTTTTATTGAAGCATCTACATTCATAAGGTTAAAAAATATTCAAAAATATGCATTTATTAATTTGTACTTAGAAAAATACCCAGGTAACGATTCCTCATACCTTAATATTGTGACCGATGATGTGCACCGCCTTAAGCGGGCGCGCCCGTGTACAAAGTGCAACATTTTAGTAATTTTGAATGGTTTGTTTTTACATGTAAGGTTTGAATGTTCTAAACAGTTCCTATTTATAGATACACCCTTTCTAACGCAGGTCTCATTTTCTGATCCTTGTATTCCTTTCCATTGATTGTTAGTCGTGATTTAACCGTGGTAATCCAGCAATTATACTGGATTACAATACGACAAAAGCAGGAGCTGATGTAGCCGATCAAATGTGCAGTTATTACACGGTATCCCACATATCACGAAGTTGGACAATCTCATTGTTTTTTTGGGTTTTGGACATAATAGGAATCCATTCGCAATTTGTCCTTAGATCCTAAACTGGACAGTTTTGAAACAAGGCGATTGTATCTGCATTCTTTGGCCTTTAACCTTTTCCTTACGGGGGGTGGAATAGCATGTATCCCAAGAATACGGTCCCAAGAGTTATATATATGTAAAGGATTTAGTGGGAAAAGAATGATTATTCTAAATTTAAAGGGGGCTTGGGAATTAAATTATATTCGTGGCGTAATTCGCCTCTAATTGTTCGTATTCAAAGACGCGAATTGGGAAAGGGAATTTCCCTTTTATTATATAATCTTCGTGCGCCTCTGAGTTCTGCGGTCGAGGAGAAACGTTTACATTTTATTTAGCCTTGAAAGATGTCTGTTTAGGGCTCTGCGCATGTCCAAGGAGAGTTGGCGCGCTGAGATTCCCGCGAATTTGGGGAGAGCGGGAATAGAAGTCGATGCTATCAGATGTGTTTCGCCACGGCTCTAAAAAAGAAATGGCGAATAATGAAATGCGTAGATCTGGAGAGGTGGTATTATGACATTGAACTGAATAAACTCTACTTAATTTAGACGATGCTGAGTACTTTTTGAGTGTATGCCTTCCCTCGATGCCATGGACTATAAAACAAGAAGACTGCAAACGCACATTAGCAGGCAAAAGCCAACGCCTGTCATATATATATATATATATATATATATATATATATATATATATATATATATATATATATATATATATATATATATATATATATATATATATATATATACATATATATATATATATATGTATATATATATACATACATATATACATACATATATATACATACATATATATATATATATATATATATATATATATATATATATATATATATATATATATATATATATATATATATATATATATATATATATATATATATATATATATATATATATACAGTTGGTTCTCTGTTTAACGACGCTCTACTTAACGACGATCTCTATTTAAAGACGATATTCCCCAGTCCCGGTCCCTCCGACGTAAAAAAAATCTATTTAAAGACGACGTTGTTTCTGTTTAACGACGATTTTTTTTCATGATAAACTTTTTCTTCAACATTTTATCTGAAGGAGGGAAACCTTCTGTGGGGGAAAACAAGTTTGGTTTCAATAACAGACCAGGAATTTCCTTGATGTTTGCAACGTTGCAATCATAGACTTGTTGCAATGGGAAAAACAGGGGGGGGGGAAATCGGAAGATCGAATATTCATTCAGGGAGCTCTTAGGGCGGGAGCTGAATCACTCTATTGTCCCTACCATCTGTTGTCATGTGACTTACGAACTATCCAATAGCAGCTCTCTCTCACTCCTTCCGGGAAGAAGGTGTTCATGTTTAGAGAATTCGTGGTTGTGTGTAGGAGCTCATTCCAGTACGAATACTAGTTGAACAGAGCAAAATGGCATCAAAGTGAAAGCATCTTACGCTACACGAAAAGGTGGAGATATTGAAGACTGGGAAGAAAGAATAACAAAAGTCCAATTCGCAAGACAATTTCAGCTACCCGAGTCTACTCTCAAAGGCATTTTAGCAAGCAAAGAGAAAATTCTTGAAGCAGCACAAAAATTTGGTTTGGGATCCAAATCCAAACGGTAAAAAATTCAATGTGGCCGATCAGAAGAGTTTGATAAGGTAGTCCTGCAATGGTTTCATGAATCAAGAGCATCTATTAATGAACAATGCGGCTGACAGTATGAAAATTAGAAAATTTACGATCTTGGAAGTAATGCACATGATAACATCAGAATGGAAAGAATTTTCTTCATCCACAATAAAAAACTGCTTTCGCGTTGCTGGAATTCACAAAGTACTTGTAGTGAAACTGCAAAGCCCGGATGTAGAAATTAATGAAGACGACATTACCCCTGAAGAATGGAGAAGTCTTGTCGAAGATGAGGATGTTTCAATTCAAGATTTCTACAATTGTGATGAATGTGTTTTAACAACAGATTACAGAAATGTAGAACAAATTTATGAAGATATAGTTAACGAAAACACAGTGTCAGACGAAGAAGGTGAAGTTGAAGACACGGAAAACGAGACAATGCCACCGTCTTACACAGATGCAACTTCTGCTCTAGATGTTCTCCGACGCTATATTACATCGAATATGGAAAATGACACATTTAACATTTTAGAAAATCTGGAAAAGAAAATTACGAAAACAAGGCAAAAAATGAAGCAATCAACACTTTTTGACTTTTTAAAAACCTAATTTATTGTACTGTTTGTATTCTTTTTTAAATGCAATTTAAAATAACTTTTTATTAATAAAATAATAACGACAATAAAAAGAACTTTTTTAAACACCCCAGTATATTGAGAAATATATTGACAGTCCTAAGCCTGTAAAGAGTGAAAAAAAATGTTATTTTTTCACAAATTCTGTTTAAGGACGATCTCTACTTAAGGACGATTTTTCACGGTCCCTTCAAAGTCGACAAACAGAGAGCCAACTGTATATATATATATATATATATATATATATATATATATGTGTGTGTGTGTGTGTGTGTAAGAAATAGATCCAGTAATTATTATTTTTAATGACTCATCCCTCGCTTTGAGTACGACCCCCGACGAATCAGAGTCAGGAGTTTGTTAGGGAACCGGTTCTCGCCGAATGACCTGCTGGACACGTTTGCTGTCCTGGGTTGGCAACGACTAAGGAGAAGAGTGATTTCAGATTTGCTCTGTACTACCAGAAACTTGGTGTGTGCTGATGATACGTGCTGTTCTCTAAACCAGCATGGTTATGTTGCAGTTAATGGAATTAATAAACGTGTTAAATTAAACGAATTGATTTCTGTCATTCGTTCAAATCACGACCGACACACACACACACACACATATATATATAACTCCCTTAATGGCCGTTCTTACAAAGGTGGTATGAAATTTCCCGTTTTAAAGAGGGAATCTGAAAAATCGGTCCCGTAAACTAAAGATTAATTATAAATATATCTCAATATTATCACCATTTTATATCTTGTCACCAAACACAAAATTGTTATTTTCAATTTGAAAAGAAAAAGTTTATTACAAAAGGAATAATCAAGGTTGAAAGAGACGTTGCACTTTGTGCCACGCGCGCCTGCTGCTGTTTCAAAAATTGGTTAATGGGTTAATGACTGTGTCTGGTTGCGCTAAGAGAGCAGCGCAATGCCACGAAATTTCATATATTGGGATGGAGAGGCAAATTCTAGCCAACGCAAGTGTTTTAATAGCAAATATTGATTATCACCCGACCCATAATATGATCATCGGTGAGTTGTATAAAGTAAATTTATTCGCGATATTACCGTTTTAACTGGAAAAGAATAGTGGGGAAAAAGGAGAAAAATTTTAGTAGTATTCAGTTAAAAATATATGGACTTTCAACAGCTTATTCGAATTTTCAGCAACGATCTCAGGCGAAATTTTCTCATGGTATGAGGGGAATAGCGTTTGAAGGTCGTATGTTAAAGCCGACTAAAAAATTCTGCACCTCTTTTCTGCATTTCTTTGATGAAATAAAGCTGATGGATTTAAAATAGTTAAGATTGAAATACGGTGAAACTTCTCAATGACAGCCAGCAATGGTTCCGAAAAATAGAAGTGGCCGTTTTGAGGAGACGTCTTCGAAAAGAGGTTTCTTCCATAACATTGGCTATATGGAGTCTTTAATCGGTTCTGAACAAAATATGGCCGTTTAGAGGGGTGACTGACTAGAGAAGTTTCACTGTGTATCTAAATACAGGGTGAACCAAAAGTCTTGCCCTGATTATAAAAATTCATTACAAAATAACCGTTTAATATAAAAATGTAACTTTTGTATCGTTGGATAGGTCAGTTTTAGTAGTTTTTTTTTTGTGCAATAAATGACGCGAGTGCTCCTTCAAGAGGGACTCGGGGGAATATTTGAAAGGAGGAAATCATTTTCGGCCGGAATGGCGTCGATTCAAGAGAAAGCCCCTAACATTTACTTAGACTTATTGCAACTTTTTCAGAAAGATGTCGCATCCCCACACTGGGGATCTTTAGTGCGTGATTTCCTAGACGAAACATGTACTGTGTGTACTGTAACAGAAGACAGGTTAAATAACACTTGGCGGGAACTGGAATACCGCTTCGACATTCTCCGAGATACCAAGGGGGCCCACGTTAAAATTTACTGATGTAAATGGTCTTATAAAAAAATTATAACAGTACTTACAATATATCCAAACAAACATAGGTCTAATTATAATAGTTTGAGCACGATAAATATTTATAATAAGGGCAAGACTTTTGGTTCACCCTATGTATTGGTGTGGAGATAAGTGAATTGCTATTTTCGGCCGGTCATTAATACAAAAGAGTGATAGTTCACTCAAAGAAGCTCAGAATCCCTAGGGACATTTTAGAGTAAATTCTGCAAATCAAACTAAACAAGTTCTCATGTAATAAATATATGTCACCAGATATATATCGAAGTATCGTACTGATTTTATATTGAAGAATAAGCATTCAAAATTATTTTCAAGGTGGGTGGGGTCACCGGTGCCCCTTAATGTCTGGCTGCCACTACCTAACGCTATCTTAAAATTCCCCTCCTCCCCCTTTTGATGGATTAGACTTTTCCCGAAGTGATCTGTTTTGAATTAATGGCGTCTTTTAATTTCATCCCCTCTCTGCTTTTGTGGTATATCAGAATTTATGTGAACTTCCATAACTAATGACGTTTCTAATTAGCTTCGAAGCTTTAATTTATGACCGGTTCCCTTCAGCGACTCGCGAATTGTTCAGGATACGGATACAATTAAGATTTAAATGTATGGGAAGAGATAGGGCGCTCTGCATAATGCAAGACTGCATACTCTCTCTCTCCCAGGTGGAGTGAAAATGTAGTATTTCAGCGCGTGTGAAGTTTTTAGATGGCGCAATAGATTTACATTATTGTCGAACTTCGCACGCTCTTGTAAGGAAGGTAATAAATTCTGCATCATTGCCTCCCGTAGGAACTATTCTGATCCGAAATATTAATTTCCTCCAAGAAAATTTTGACGACGTAAGAATTGTAAATTATAACATTTAAATGGTTCTCCAGAATTTGTTAATCTAATTGGTATCGTTATCTGGGAATATTATGAAATTAATCTCATATTTAAGTCATCCTAAAGATTTAGTCATAATTGCAAGAATCCAGTAGACAGGATTGAAGGATTTTTATCATAGTTACGAGATTTTAATCGTGGTTGACGGGATACATTGATTCCGAACAATTATCATCCTATATGTGATGCAGCTTAGGAAATAGGTACCTTAGGTAGGGAAAATCGATTTACAGCTTTCGAGTGCATATTATTCAGCAGACTTTGGGAGTATTAAAACAGAAATCAACTTGATCTGTTGGTTAATGAAGAAGTTACAGAGTTTTATAAATAGAGTTTAAAAAATCATAGTTTTGAGAAAAATGGCTTTTAAAGTTGAGGTAAAAAAAAACACGAAAATTTGGAACATAAATAACTACAGAAATGCCACATTTAAACTACTCTTTCTGTACTCAGTTTCCAGTGCTCGAATGCATCTTACGGAGCAGACTTTAGGTAGTATTAAAGTAGACTTAAGAAGAAAAAAGTAGTCATACTGTTATCATCTGACTATCTGGAAAGAATCGACTCTACACAGTGAACTACATGTCGTACAAAGGTAATCTTTTGTACACATATCTCCAAATGTTACTAGAATCAACTGACGTTCAGAACTGAAAATCGATAATTTAGTACAAGGTGAGCCCATAAAGTAACCGGACATTTTTTTTATAAATAAGAAAAATATTACTTACTTTCAAATAAATTTATCTCTTTCAAAATAATCACCAAAGGAGTCTATACAATTTTTTCAACGGTTCTTTAAGTCATCGAAACACTGTTTATAGGCATCGAAACTAACCGTTCGCAAAATACGCGTAACATTTGATTTGATTTTCGAGACGTTTACAAATCTCTGTCCTTTCATGGCCATCTTAAGCTTCGGAAAAAGGAAAAAATCAGCTGGAGATAAGTCGGGAGAATATGGGTTATTTATCACTGTAATTGAATGCTCAGCAAGATATTGCTGTACAGAAATTGCTGTATGGGGCCTAGCATTATCGTGTAAAAGAAACCATCGCCCAGAATCAAACAGCTCCTTCCTAACTTGCCTTATCTTGTTTCTTTAAACCCTTTCGTGGGCCTTGGGAAGATGACTTCCCACCTACACGATCTTAGAAATAGACCTGCGGGAAACGCAAAACCCACTATAATATATTGGTCTCGCTATTATAATGTTGGGAAGAATAATTCCCACTTCAGTTTTGTGCTGCCATCTAGTTTCCAGCAATTGAAACATAAATAGTACATATGTTATTAAAGTTCTGTGAAATTTGTTCTGCTCTGACATCTCTGTTGATATATATTTGGCATCGTAAATAGTTTTATATTTTGTCAAGTAAATAAACGGAATAGAAGTTTAGACCAGCTGACATTCTGTACAGCATTAGCTCGTCAGCTAATAGACGGATATTTTTCAAGAAAAAGGAAAGGTCATTCTGCTAGCTTCCAAGCGAAGAAGTGTGCAGCTTCAGATGATGTGCGATTGCCAGTGTAGGAAACCATTTGCCAAAGTTGGTTTCAAACTATAGATGATGTAGGAAATATAGCACAAAAGCACAAGAAAAGAGGGCCCGCTACATGAGTGCAGAGTGTCATGTACCCTTGTGCATTGCAACATGCTTCTCATCTTTTCATGATAAATAATCATCATTAAATTGAATTTTTTTTATGACCGTAGATGGTTCCTTGGGAAGTATGCTTCCCACATCTAAAATTTAAATTTAAATTTGAAATTCCATAAAATAAAATATATTTCCTTAAATACCATTGTTTAATTGATAATAAAACACAAAAAACTGGGAGAAATTCAAAAAAGAAATAAATAGCTCACGAAAGGGTTAATCGAAAATCACCTCCTTGTAAAAATACCGATTAATTGTTTGATTTTCAGGAACAAATTCGTGGTGAATACTTTGTAATCAAAAAGTCCTTTGAAATCAAAATGTCCTTTTGGTGAAGCCCTTTGTAATCAAAAAATGCAATCAGCATCACCTTAGTCCTTGATTTTGACATCCGTGCTTTTTTTGTATGGGAGAAGACAGTCCTTTCCACTGCACTTTGTCTTTTATTTTCTGGGTCGTGTTGTAGGCACCAGGTCTCTTCTCCTGCTATAATACAATTTAAGAAATTGTTGTCCTGTTGCGCAGTAGTCAGCAAATCTTCACAGCAAGCTTTTCTGTCTTCGTTGTGCTGTTCTGACAAAATCCGAGGCACAAATCGAGCACAAACTTTTTTCATTTCCAGATTTTCAATTAAAATTAATCTACAGCTTCCTTTGCTTAGCCCAAGCATGTATGAAAGTTGCTGAGTTGTTACACGTCTATCAGCTTTTACCAAAGAACGTATTTTCTCCACATTTTCCTCATTCTTTGAAGTTGAAGGGCGCCCTGTCTTTGGTTCATCTTCAATGCTTTCTCGCCCACATTTAAACCGATTGTACCACTCATGCACTTGTGTTCTTGATAACGATGCATCACTATATACTGTTCGAATCATCTCTAAAGTTTCGGTAGCAGATATACCTAATTTGTAACAAAATTTAAAGTTACAACGTTGTTCCATTCGTTAAAACGTTGTACATGTAAAAATAAAATGTTGTGCATGTTGAAGCAAATTTTTATGTACAATGACTTCTAAGTAAATGAAAATTACTACGGCGTTTTGATATACAAACGACTAAATAACCAGTTTAAACTGGCTTTAAAAATAGTTGAGATGTTACTCTTTGTAGCCAGGCAATTATTCTTTCACTTTTTTATTATATCGTTTCATCTTTCAATTTGTAAGGCTACTTTATGGGCGCACCTTGTACACTGGTGAAATAAATTAAGAGAATTTGCATATTTTATAGAATTTCATGAAAAGAACTGAACTGAATGTAAAACCACTGCTTCTAGACAAAAATGCAAATCTTGTACGTCAAATACGTAAGCGTACACGTGTGTGTAGACGGAGCCAGTAGAGAAACAGGCTTTATAAGCACGCGTAAGTTAAGACGCATTTCGTTCGCTAGCACACCTCGGAGAATTTATTGGTGAAATTTTGCAGCAATCGGTTAATTTCAAATTGCAACAGTAAAAATTAGTAACCACCAACGTTTAAATGATAGAATGAGGTGGCCAATAGTGGGAAGGCCAGAAGCAGGCCAATCTCAAGTCCAAATTTGAAGAGAGTTCAATTTAACGCCCAGCGTCGTGTGTAACTTATGGAAACAGTTCCAGGATACCGGATTCATAGAGAGAAAGCTCGGGCAAGGTCGTCCAAGAGCCACGACGGCCAGAGAAGATCGCTATTTGTCGATTATAGCGAGGCGTAACAGAAGTGCTACAGCTTCTCAGCTCTCTCGTGACTTGTATGCAGCCACAGGAACCCGTGTATCAAGGGTGACTGTTTCCAAAAGACTTCATGAGAGAGGGTTGTTTGCAAGAAGACCTGCTGTTTGCGTCCCGCTCACTTCTACGAACAGGAGAATCCGTTTATCATGGTGCAGAGAGCATAGAGATTCGAGTATGGATCAATGGGCAACCGTTCTCTTCAATAATGAGTCCCGGTTCAGCCTAAACACCGATTCTCTCCGTACGTTCATATGGAGAGAACCAGGGACCCGCTACCTACCCTCCAATGTCCGCGAAATCGACCATTATGGCGGAGGATTTTTAATGGTCTGGGCAGGCATCATGTTGGATGGCCGCACACCTCTCCATGTCTTTGAAAGAGGCACTGTGACTGGTGTGAGGTATAGGGATGAGGTCTTCGTGGTGAATACTTTCGTGGCCTTTCAGGGCCTTTTCATGGCCTTTCATGCCTTTTCAGGGCCTTTCATGCCTTTTCAGGGGTGCAGTTGGCCCTGAGTTCATTTTCATGGACGATACCGCGAGGCCACATAGAGCTCTTCTGGTCGACGAATTTCTAGTGAGTGAGGATATTCGTCGGATGGATTGGCCAGCTAGATCTCCAAACCCCTATAGAGCATGTCTGGGACGCTGTGGGAAGGGCAATTGCAACTCGCAACCCCCCTCCGTGAACCATCCAGGGAATGAAAACAGCGTTGCTGAACGAGTGGGACCAATTGCCACAGGAAATGATAAACTGCCTTATTTCAAGTATGAAATCACGCTGCGAGACCTGTATATCTGTAAGAGGAGACCATAACCCCTATTAACCCATTTTTTGTTTATTCTGCAACCGCTGTTTCATACCTTTCGACTCCAACGAGTGTTGCACACGATCATGCGTGTGTATTACAATTATTGAATGGTTATTTGTTTTGTATTGTATCAATGTATGTACATATCAAATTTCATTAAAATCGGTACAGTAGTTCTAGAGATAATCGTTCAAGTCTTCAAATTCTCTTAATTTCTTAAACCAGTGTATTTAACCCCTTCCTTCTTGCTCCCGTCAAAATGACGGGTTGAGGTTTCGCCCTCTATTTCTCGTTCCCGTGATATTTCCGGGCTGGAGTGTTCAAAGGTAACACACCAAAAAGATTAAAAAACCATCCATTTCATTTACCCTGAATATTTTTTATTTCTTATTTCACATACCAGATGGCAGAACCAGTCTATTTATAATATAATTGAGGATGGGTTTTTTTTAAAACTAGATGTGGCAGATCAAGAAATAAATGGAATCCTCTGGAAAAAATAAGTACTTTTTTTACTGTTTTGTTTAAAATTATGCTATAGTTAAGGGGTTAACGAGGATTTTTTTCGCTCTTCTGTGAAATTTATGTCTCCGACTTGAGGTACCTTTTCATGGGTTCCATCACATATATGGATCATTTATTTATTTATTTAGAAAACAAGAAATTGGGAAACTCTAAATACGCATGTGTGTATTGATTCATTTTTAAGAAAGTATGTTTGGTGAAATTAAGATTCCTTGTTTATTTATTATTAAAGAGACGGAGAATATTGTGTCTATCACTTAGCAGAATCTTACTTAGCAGCCGTAATGATGTAAGTATGCTTTTGTATTTCCTAAATTTAATATACTTTTGTAATGCATTACTAGCTATCATTTATGAAAAGTGACATGTTTCATCATCTACGCTTCTGATATTCAACATGCTTTTATACTGAATGAACAACTTCTAGTTTTGTCTGCTTTACCTCACTGAGCATGCGTTAATCATAATTCGAGACTCGCATTGGTCAATTCCTTTTTCATGTTGAGAGGTAACTTCTCTGGATTCAACAAAGTATCCGTTGGCGGCAGAATTTTTTGGATGATTTGACAGCATTCAGTACAATGGATATGTAAACCGGATCGTCGTGACCCGATGTATAATTGTCTCGTAGAGTTATCTATATATATAAAACAGTTCCGTAACTGACTCATTAATTCACTGACTGACTGACATACAACGCACAGACCAAACCGCTGGACCTAAAGGGCTGAAATTTTTCATGGCGATTCTTCTAATAAGTGTAGGGGTGCACTAAGAAAGATTTTTCAAAAATTCTTCTTAGATTTTTTAAAATTAAATTTTTAAGCTGTTTTTTAAACTTTTTTTACGTTTGTATTTAAAATAATACATTGAGGGTTATAAAATTTATATCATGAGAAAGATCATAAAAATTCCTTCAAAATGAAATTTTTTTCGAATTTTTACCTCCATTTCCTGATTTTTGGTGAATTTTTAAAGATTAATTTTTAGAATTTAATTAATTAAATGCTTATCGCGTGATTTCTTTTTCTGGTACTTTAAATAAATTTATCGTCACGTGCAAAAAAAATAGACAAAAAAATATTTTTTTCTTGCTAATGCGGCAGACGATTGGACTTTATTTTGTCTATAAAAATATCCCTTACGATTTTTTTATAAATATGTTTTTTTTACATCAATTGTATACATTGATCGTCGTATTTATTATAAATATATATATATATTTATTTTTTTTTTTGAATTAATTGCATACATTGACCGTTGTATTTAATTTCAATGTACTCCGTACCGAAGCGCGGGTTTACAGCTAGTTTACTAAAAATGGAGAAATGGCTCTTATTTACATCTAGTTTAATATGAAATATTTACATTGATCACTATATACAGTCGTTTAGTTCCGCAGAACCATCATACATAAATTAGGGAGAGCGTGGTTGATAAATCAGTTCAATAGCGCCCTTTACACGTACGTTCTTTCCCGCGTGAAACCACGATCCCTCGCGATTGAGTGCGCGTGTGAAGGTGTGGGAGAGGAAGGGAAAGCTGCTTTGGAGCGTACTGCAAGTTTTCCCGTGGGCAATCCCGTACGCTCCAAGCACTCGCAAAAGAACGT
Source organism: Dolomedes plantarius (assembly GCA_907164885.2). NCBI lineage: Eukaryota > Metazoa > Arthropoda > Arachnida > Araneae > Dolomedidae > Dolomedes > Dolomedes plantarius. The sequence continues at coordinate 154,043,862 of OU015496.1, read as the reverse complement.
ACGTGTAAAGGGCGCTATTAGAGACGCCCGTCTCTTCATTCTGCCCTCTCGCTCGCCTCCTTCATGACACAGTCCAAGTTCAGTCTCTTCTCTCCGCATCCTGCTGTCTCGTTTATATCTCTCCTTCCTTGCAAAATTCTCGTACGTTCTAACGCCCCTCGTTTAGTATTCATCACGCTTACCGGGAGTCACCTTTTCAATCCTTACAATTGTCGGCAGTCCCTTTTTCCTGCCGTTAAGTATTCGCAGTCTTTTGACGGCCGCATCAGCTATGTTCTCCCATTCTTACCTCGTCTCCCTTCCTGCGCTAACGGTCTTTTGCTTAACTATTCTAAATGATGTGTCTATTTCACTTAGCAATGGTCATTTAAAAAGGCTCATTCAAACATTGCCACCAGTGTTGGCTCCTTTGAGTTAATTAATGATCCTGTCGATCAAACTTAATTTAGTCCATCTGTCCTAATTAAGAATGTCAGACAGGAGTCTGACAGGATATTTGTTTCTTTCGTTTCCTTCGTTTAGAGCTGCAGATAGAAGATAGCGCCGTTTTTCTGAAAATAATATAATTATGCCAAATAAAAAGAGCGAAAATTTTTGCTGTTAACATTTTTTAGATGATTTTCTTTTTTAAAAAAATACCTCGAACTTCTACGTTCTGTTCACACTGAATCCGGAGCGTTACGTAGCGTGAGTCAGAAAAATGTTAACCAATCGCAGAGCTCAATTTATTGACCCCGTTATACGTCAAATCAATCACAAGTCATGTTAACAGTCTCGAAGCCAACGGAGAAACACAACACCGTGCTCCGAATGCAATGTGAACAAAGCCTTACTCGTTTTACATGAAAACAAAATAGCTTTGCCACAAATGATCTTCCCCAGTCATTCGACTCATTTCAGCCGAGAAAATTGAAATAGTGTTTTGTCTGAATTTAATGATGAATGACGCTACAATTTGGTGTGTGAACTTAACAAAACTTTACTTTATTCAACCTGGTAAAGTGGATACCGTATTCTCCCAAATATACTTTATCTTTTATACGCTGTCTGTAATTAATTACAACTAAAACGGCATCGGGCCAAGGGCGTCGTGGTCAGAAGGGCACCAAAGAGTGTACACGAAATATCAATTTCCTTCAGAGAATTTTGACGACGTAAGAATTGTTAATTGTAACATTTAAAGGATTCTTCCAAATTTATCAATTTAATTGGTATCGTTGGTATGTCATCTGTGAATGCTGAGAAATTTATCCAATATTTAAGTCATCCGAAAGATTTAATCATAACTGCAAGAAATCAGTCGACAGGATCGAAAGATTTTTTTTATCAAAGTTACGAGATTTTAATCAAAGTTGACAGGATACATTGGTCCCATATAGGGATGCGACATCGATGTCGATGTTTTCAAAACATCGATGTTTTAAACATTGATTTATTGAAGCCGATTTTTTTAACATCGATGTTTTGTGCTCGATGTTTTACGTTGTCTCGATTTTTTTTAAATGAAAATTTACCATAATAAAAAAAAATTAACCACGAAGCATAATTTTCCCACTCAGTAAATTTAAGTCTGAATTCTGAAAAGGACGAATACAAAAGGGGGGAACGATTGGAGACAAATGGCAATGAACAACCAATGAATAATTATTATATGCCCCAATAGCCCCAATAATTATTATTTACAGTAAAGAAAAAATAAGCTTGTTCAGTTTCCCCCCATACGTTGGTTTTGCATCAGTACTTCAAATTGGTGTAAATATATGTAATTTTCTTTTGTATTATTTAATTTGAAAATAAAAGATTTGCTAATAATTTGCAATAATTTCTTGCCCAATTTTCTGGTAAAAGTAATAAAATGTGTAATGGAAATTCTGCGATATGCGCTGTCTCTAGCAACCAACCAAGTTTTTGTCATTTGTGTCATCCCAATCTGAGAGTAAAATAACCCCCCCCCCCCCCCTGTCCATAACTAACTGAATTAACTTTAATCTTAGAGGTTACTAAACCAGTTTAAAAAAAATGAAAGTTCATAAACATAGATGTTTAAAAACATCGATGGTTTTGGGGCGATGTTTTACTAGCATCGATGTTTTAATACTGAACATCGATGTTTCAAAACATCGATGTTTTGTTGTCGATGTCACATCCCTAGTCCCTTACCATTAGTATCCTACATGTGAAGCAGCCCAAGAAAAGGTACCTTAGGTCGGGAAAATTGATTTACAGATTTTGAGTGTTTCTTATTCAGTAGACTTTAAGGGGCCTTCCACAAAGAAATCAGCTTGATCATGGATTTAGACATAAACGAAATCAGCCTAGCCATGGACTTACCAAGGACTAAAAAAAAAAGGTACGTCTCTGACAATATCCATTACCTTGAATTTAAGACAAAGCATCACGTTTGTAAAACATATTTTTTTTTTACTTATGAAATAATACAGACAATGAATGGACAAAGGAGCGAAATATATGAAAAGTCGGTTATTTCATTGACCCAGCAACTGAACAAAAATATAATATCTTTTCCCTTCAATAGATGGCGGGATCAGCTCATAGAGTAAGAAACGTTCTTAAGGTTATATTGATAAAATTCTCATTTCTTGTTATCAATTCTTTTCATTATGACTTCCTGGAAGACCGAAATTTTATGACTGGAAAATGCTTTTGCTCATTTATTTTCTTTTTTCTGTTAAATCCACATTTTAAACGATGTTCGACATTTAAACGATCATACTTTCCTGCAGATTGAGGGTAGTAACAATGTTTGAAATTCTAAACCGAAGTTAGTTCATTAGAGAGAGAGAGAGAGAGAGAGAGAGAGAGAGAGAGAGAGAAAACGATACGATTAAGAACATTTTTTAACGAGCTTTAATAATAAGTAGATGGATTTATTTAGAATAACGTCTTTGTCCCTATAATAATTATACACCCGATTCTCTTTTTGCACAGAAGATACGTTTCAGAGACTAAAGGGAAAAAGATAACTATGTACAAAGAGATACAAAGAACATATAAAGATTGGAGATAAGTTCCATCGAAATATACTTAATAAAACGTTGTTAATTTTAATACGAAATTCGGATACGATCGACTAAACTCGAATAAATATGTAAGAGCAAATCCACAAAACTTATTTTAATTATGTTTAAACGGGTTATTTTTCAAACTGAAAAAGTACGGCAGTCGCATGTGGTCAAAAGTAAATTGAATTTTTTAAAATTACATACATAATATAACATAATCATTCAGTAATTCAGTGTCACTACTAGCCAATAAACGTGTCCGTGTTCTATTGCTTTTAAGGTGGTGAAAAATCTCTCTAGTCACTGGAAATATTGAATGGCGATATACCTACAAGTGTATCTTGAATAAAAAGAACATTGTAACGACTCCCGTACAATAGCGAATTTTTTGTGCGGGGAAATTCCAGGAAGACCAATAAACGCGTGGTTTGTGCACATAATTGATTTAGACAGGTGGAGACAGACAGTTCTGGCACCATGAAGACCGGAAGTGCTACCGACAGCTCTCGGAACAGTTCGTCAGCTATAAAAGGGAAGTTACAGACCGGAGGAGCCTAGTCGTCTGAGAACGTAGCTAAATAACGAAAGGCGGCGTTTTACAGACCTTTCGAGAACGTTAAGCGAAGGTATATAACGTCGCCGAACGCGAGTTTAAAAAAAAGTCAGGGATTCAGAGTTTAATTTATTCAGAGTGACGCTGGAGCCGGAGACAAGGAGATATTGTGGGGCCTAGATAGACTTGAATGAGCGCAGCGACAACTCAAGTCGGAACTCGCACGTCGATGCCGTGAACCCACGAATTTAATCTTTTTATATATTTTGTAAATAGCCTGAATTTAGTGGGCGTGGTGGCCCAGATAATAAGAGCAGCGGGCCAGTGATCTGAACGTCCCTAGTTCGATGCTCGTATCTGCAAATCCACCGCCGTGCTCATTATTGGTGGCTGGGGCACGTAAAATAGGTCCTGGCTACAATGTCCTCCAAGTTCTCAAATTTACCTCTGGAGGTACGGGGTCAAGTGTTCCGGTCTCGTCACTTGACTCGCTTCAAAATTACGGGACCGATGTTCTTCGAGATCAAGTCAGACTTCAGCCCTAGTGGTACCTCGCCTTAAAGTGAAGCTGCTTACTACCCTTTGCCAAGGACCTAGGTCCTTTGGACTTGCTGTAGGATTTCCTACACCACGGGGATTGGAAGCAACATGGCCTGTATTTAATCGAGAAACGCAATTAAAGCATTAAATACAAAAAGGCTGGCAGTCGTTTACTTAAGGCAAAGTCCTTACAACATCTTGCGGTGCTTTTGTTTCACTGGTGTGAATACGAATTCGGTTATCAGACGCCGACAGTGATTTTATTTTTGTTATTTCCTTATAATGACTATTCATAACGTACTATAACCATTTTTTGATCACTTTGGAATGGCACAGCTCGTTCGACATTGAAATCTTTTGTAAGGAAATGATTTCCAAGTTTATTGGACGGTTGGATATCTTCTAGAATTGTGCTTGCAGATTATGGAACCACTCCTTTCTATTATAAACTAACTATTATAAACTCACTATTATAAACTAACGTGGAATCATCTACATTCTTTAAAATACTCTCTGATAACATAGCACTCGATATTTTTTTAGATTTTTATACCGTATAAAAGTAAAAATAAAACAGTTTTAAAAAAGTAATCGGTTTTTTATCTCGGACCCTGTTATTTCAAAAAAGAGAATAGGGTGTACTAGTAAATGCCCTAAGTCCCTTCTTGAAGAAGCAAGGCCTTATACGTGCTGACATCGACAATCTTCAATCCCAATGTTAACTTACGGGGAATTGTCCTCAGTACTTTTCTAATACATATTATCAATTTCATATTTTTGAAATGTTTCGTGTATTTATACGAATGAAACTTTAGACGCAAAGCTCAGTTTTCCAAAAATCTTTTATTTTAAACTTGATTTTTCAAATTTTGTATCTGTAGGCATCAGTAATTCAATGCCCTGTCAACAATTAACTGAGGAAGAATTTAACCTTTTCCTTACGGGGTGGGATAGCATATATTCCAAGAATGAATATATATATATATATATATATATATATATATATATATATATGACATGTCGTGTAAAAGCAGCTGGAAAATAGTTTGTTATTGGGATGCAGTAAAAAGGCGATTTAGTTTCAATAGTTTATTTGTCGATTCATACGCAGTTCCCCATAGGGAGGGAGCTAGACCGAGTGACATATGTAATGTAACAAACAATATCAGAATAAGAAGACGCGGCTTTGAGCCGTGTTCTGATTTTTATATCGGGAAAATCCAGAAGAGGTGATGCAAAGGTTATTCCCTATGACGTTATGTTGCGTCATGGACTAGGGAGTGTGGAATGATTCTTATCGGCACAGTCTCCCTAGACAGAGGTTATACAATGTCTATAAGGATCTTTCTCAGTCTACAGGGGAACAAAGGGATTAAATACTGAAAGCTTTATGAACATTACATCATCTTCAGAAATCGAATAAATTATGTTTTACAGGAACATGGAGAAGTCAGATTATTAATATAAAAATTATTTTTATATTACATAATAATACGGTTTCTAAATTTTATAAATCAAAAAAATATATCGATGTATTATTTGATTATTTGAGGGTTTTGCGTTGAATGCACCCATTGATTATCTGCACAGACGTCACAAGTGCATTGCGTCGCGTTGCGTTGCGTTTAGCAATGGCGTCATTAAAGTAGATTTTGTTTCATTTCCATAGTGCCATTCCTAGTTCAGTTCTACACGACGTAAGACGTTAATTTTTGAAATACATATGTTAATAAATAACTAGTTGGTACCCGTCAAAACATGACGGCTAGATAGTAAATAAATGTACTAATACACAAATAATTATACTCAACACATCATTGCCAAATGTTGAAAATCATAATAATGCGCAGAAACAAATTAATGCTTAAGTGGCCTCGTACTTAGTGAGTATCTAGAGCCAGATTTAAAAATGTCACTGAGCATGCGCAGAATGCAAATTTTTACTTGTAAATTATCGCTAATTAAACAGCGCGAAATAAACAATCTCTATCAGGTTTAATCTTATATTTCACAAACATAATTATCATAAAAATAAAAATGGCAGAGAGAGATCTAGAGAGACTCCTCGGCGTTGAAACATGTCACTGAGCATGCGCAGAAACAGTGAGTTTCTAAAGCCAGATTGAAACATGCCACTGAGTATGCGCAGAAATAAAATTTTAATGGTAAATTATAGCTCATTAATAAAAATTTCAGTTACAAAAACCAAATTTGACAAATCTACAGATTACAATCTTTCGTTTAAGACCAAAATGAAGTAAATTGATGCAGTAGTTTTCTCTCACGGACTACCCAAAAAGTCGGCTTAGCAACTTAAATATATAGATTTATCAATGCATATTACTTAAATTGCCATGTCTTCACTTCGGCATAAAATCTTTGCCTTTTTACACTGATATTATAAACATAACTACGGCTTGCACCTATCCCCTTATTTAATATGAATGCTGTGTCTTGTTTTACACGTTTTGTTTCACAGATTTAGCCAAAAGGCATTTAATAAATTATTACGTACTTTATTTTTTTTAATGCCTTCATTTTGCAACTTAGCACTTTAATTTGCAGTCGTGACATATCTATCTATATACATAAAACAGTTCCGTAACTGACTGACTCACTGACTGACATACAACGTACAGACCAAACCGCTGGACCTAAAGGGCTGAAATTTTGCATGGCGATTCTTCTTATAGTGTAGGGGTGCACTAAGAAAGATTTTTTTTTAAATTCTTCTTAGATTTTTTATAATCTTTATCTCCATTTTCTGATTTTTGGTGAATTTTTAAAGATTAATATTTAGAATTTAATTTATTAAATGCTGATCACGTGATTTCTTATTCTGGTACTTTAAATAAATTTATCGTCAAGTGCATAACAACTAAATAGACAAAAAATATTTTTCTTTTCTTGCTAATGCGGCAGACGATTGGACATTATCCAAAAAAATATTAAAATGCAGTAAAAGATATGTTACTCAAACTGTACTATACTAACTGTACTGTATTCTTTAGTATGTCCTATTAGATTTAATTTGAATATTTTCTTCTACATTATTTTGTCTCTGAAAATATCCGTTACAATTTTTTATAAATATATTTTTTCGTTTTTTTTACATCAATTGCATATATTGATCGTTGTATTTATTATAAATATATTTATACATATTTTTGGCGTTAATTGCATACATTGACAGTTGAATTTAATTTGAATGTACTCCGTAACGAAGTACGGGTTTTAAGCTTGTTAAAAATAAAATTTTTCCTTTTAAACAAATTATTCTTGCCATTGCCCTATATGTTATCCCTATTTGGTTTACGCTGCAAAAACCCACATAGATACACTGGGAGTAGTCCAGAGTAAAACTCTTTGATGTATTCGCCGCATGTATTGGAACATGCGGTGATACATGTCGAATAAAACAATTCGAAGAGACCTCAATATTGTCTAAACCAGGCATGTTCAGCCCACAAAATTCCTAACTATATAAGACTTATCTTTCCAGAGAGAAATACTCCTCGATTTACAATAACGTCTTACTCCTGTAATAGCTGTTTTATCCTACTTTCGTTTGAGAACAACTATTATCGAAGGTGGAGCTCACGAAAAGTTACTTTAGATGAAAATATCTGGTGAGCTCCTTTGAAACTCACTAATTGCAACCTCTTCCAGCGAACCAGAAATGGATGGATTGGTTTCACAAAAACAGTCTCAAATATCCCACTAATTTTATGTTTATGTTGGTTTTCTTTTTTTAATGTTATAATGAAAAATTAAAGGAAATTTTCTATCTGAGGTACATTAAGTATTTTATTTATTTTATATGTTTCTACGACAACGCCTCATCTCTCAATTTTGGTTAGTCTATCCAGTGTTGCCAACCTCTACGAAACACCTCCCCCTAGCGCCATCTCGAAATCCCCCTGTTTCCCCCTAATACTTGACTTGTACTTGAGATCACCCTAGACCTTCCTAAAAGAAATTTTGGTTCCAAATAGGCATTCTGTTAGAGAGATAAATTGAAATAAATAGAAAATACACACTTACAGACTTGAATGGAGGTTTATTTACATTTGACATATGTATGGAACTTATAATCTAATAAAAAAACTCGCCTCGATTGTACAAAATATTAAAAAATGTTGTCCCCCACAAAATGCCCCCCAAAAAACAGCGCCCCTAAAAACACCCCTTTTCGTCTAACTTACCCCAAAATTTAGGGGGAAAACCTCCAAGTTGGCAACACTGAGTCTATCCCTGATTGCGAGTTCACTGTTCATGCTAATCATAAACGCCCTCGGGGGTATCATCTTTGGAGCTAACATTATTTTTCCTATCCTGCTAATGAAATTTTATTCTAAAACTCCTCCCATTTATTTTTGACCTGAACCCAAGATCTTTACAATAATCATTTGATTTTTTTTTTCTCTTTTCCCTTATTTTAGTCATACTTTTTTTTGTATTTTATATTAATTTTAACTGAGGAAAGCCTATTTTTAACTGTTTTTAATCACTCAGATTTTCATTTCTCGCAGCATAATGTTAGATATTCAGAAAATATATTTCGAATGTTTTGAAAAAATTCTCTTCCTAGATGTGCAGGCACATTAAAAGACAACGGAGCGAATATTTTTGAGGTACAATGAAACTGAATAATCCATCTTATCTGCCATTTAATATAACGTAAATCTTTCAAATGAAAAATGTAAAAAAGTATTCTAAAGATCTTGTAAATAAATATAAACAATTAACCTCCGTTATTATTGCCGAACAGGATGCAGCTTTTGAGAATAATTTGAAATAAAACTCTCAGTGACTCTAAAAAAGTCATGTATTACTGAACTCCTTTATGATCATTCTATGAAAGTTCATAATGTTATCAACGCTTGTATACAATTTAAAGATGATAACCCGCATTCTAAATAAGCTTCACATTTTCTTTTATTGCTTTTTCTGTTTAAAACACGAATCTCTCGTGAAAACAAAAAAAATTGAAGTGCTCTAAAAAAATTAAAGGTATTAAAAATTAGATTTAATATGTCACCACTTTTTTGATTTAGTTCTTTTTAATATAATATTAATTTTATGCTCATCGGCCGTTTTCTTGCATAAATCGTATTCTATGAAAACGAGCAGATAACATCTGCGAGTGTTTACATATACCGATGAAAAAGTTGGGACTCGGTAACAGACCAAAGTGTTTGAAATTCATGAGATTGGCAAAATATTATAGACTTACCGTTTACCAATACTTCAGAGAAATAAACTCCCATTTTCAAAGTATGAACATCAATTTTTCTGGGTATTTTGAAAGTCTCAAGAAGTCAAAATTTTAAAAACCATCATTCGAGAATAATGTTTAGTTAAATTCAATTTTTAATACTGTTAAGCTAAATTTTGCATTAAAAATATCAAAGCAGCAACTTTTCCGCAAATAAGCTAATAAGTTAGGCTACACTTTTTTCTTGGCAACCTTTTTCATTCATATATATATATACAGGCTGTTCGCACATTTTTTAGACGATTTTGGTAAGCGGTAATAAAAAATCGTTTGCTGTAAAAGAAATAATTGCAATTGTACTATGTTTTTAAAAGTCAAAATTATCATCTGCGGTTTGAAAGTTTTGTTTTTATTCAAAATGGCGTTTTTAACAAAGCAGTGGTTCGAAGGCTACATTTATGCTCTTTCCGAAGAGAAATATGCATACTCCGTTATCCAAAAACGATGTGAGAGTCATGGTTTTGTGATATCTAAAGCGTCGATAGGTAATATCGTCAACAAGAAAGGAAAAATACGTCAAATTGGAGCCTCAAGTGGGACAAAAATTCCAAACAAGTATCCAAGGAAAAAACGGACATCTTCGACTATTGCAAAGGTACGTTGTTTAATGTTAAAAGAAAATCCCCCTAGTCAAAGGACAGTAACAAAATCATTAAAATGCTCGGTGTCCACTGTAAACAAAATGATAAACGTTGATTTAAGAAAACGAAAAAACGCAATGTGCATCGTCTTCTTCCAAATCATATCGCTGAACGCAGGACACGCTGCAGATTTCTATATGAGAAACACTTATCTAAAGAAAAATGGAAAACAATTGTCACAATAGATGAATCATGGGTGTATTTAAATGATTGCAAAAAAAAAAAAGAGCCATTTATTATCATAAATGGGGAGAAAAAAAATTTAAGTACATGGTTCAAAGAATCGAAAGAAAGTTTTTCTAAGGGATTCATGATTGTTGCTGGTTTTTCTTATAATGGCAAGTTAAAAATAAAGAGAGTGCAAAAAAATGTCAAGATTAACTCCAAATACTATCAGGAACATATTTTATCGCCAATTTTTCTGAATGAAATACCATCGCTTTACCCACAGTGCCATCAATCTGTGAGACTCCATCAGGACAAAGCTAGCAGTCACACATCAAAATCCACTGTAAATTTCCTAAAAGAAATGGAAAAAAAAACTGTTATCAAGGCCATACCCTTCACTGATATCCCTACTAAATCTCCCGATGTATCACCTATGGATTTTTGTGCTTTCGGACTTTTAAAATCTGCATTATCCAAACGTCGTCCCAAAACCCTTACAGGACTCTGGAAAGCTGTTCAGGAGGAATGGGATAGAATACCTCTTCTGACACTTGAAAAGGCATTATTATCCTGGAAATTGCGGTGTCGAAAGATAGTTCAGAATAAGGGATGTCAAATAGAACATTTAAAACACAAGAATTTTATGTAATTTAGTTTTGTGAATACAATGTACATCGTCTAAAAAATGTGTGAACAGCCTCTGTACTGATGGTACCGAAAGCTGTTATGTCTGTCAGTTAATATCTTAATTGCATCTATAGAGAAATGCTTTAAATATTACATTCAGGTTAGAAGCATAAAATGTAGTCGAATAATTACACAAAATAAACACTACCTAAGATTGAAATCACAGGAAAGATAATTTCATTCACTTAAAGAGTTTGCAGTAAACCCTTTAATTAACAGGAATCGGAGAAGCTACAGAAGTCTAAAAAAGATTAAATAACCACACGCACACACACACACACACACACACACACACATATATATATATATATGTGTGTGTGTGTGTGTGTATGGGGGGGGGTATCGATTTGATACGGATCGCGCCGGAACGGCGTTCCGGTACCTATCATTAAGAAAACTAAATTACGATAGTTAAAAACATTTATTTAATTGAATATTACTCTGTTGTTAGTGAGTAGGCCTGGTCTACTACTTGTTGCACTTCACGTAAACGAACCATTCGCAGGTCGTAACGATCGATTATGATAGGAGGTTACAGCCAGCCTTCGTACTCCGAAAGGTTTTGTAAGACACTTAAAATGTCTATTGAAACAAGACAGCTCAGAGACTTTGAGCTTGCTGACACCAACAAAGCAATGGCTGAAAAAAGCTGGTCTCAAAATGTCCCAATAACGTTTGGGGAAAATGAAAGGAGGAAACTTGCCTCCAAGTTCAAACTAAATGAAAGGCAACTAATTACAGGATTCAGAGAGTATCTCTACTCCAGAGTGTTCCCAGAAAGTCTTACCCCATTGAAACAGTCAATCAATTCGATAGCCATATCGTCGAGTGAATGTGAAAGAGGTTTCTCACAGATAAACTCCATTACCACACCACTGAGATCATCACTGAATATTGCAACAGTTTCTGGCCTGTTTTTTGTAACGATCAATGGACTTCCTCTTCGGCTCTTTAACCTAGCGAAGTATGTTGACTCTTGGCTTGTGTCTGGACACCATTCAGCATTATCCGTCAAGAGTAAAGAGAGGTCAAGAGGCAAGAAGTGTGATGAAAACATGCTGAAGTTTCGGACAATAGGATGGACAGGCAAATTACAAGCACGAAGCTGTGCTTTTTTCTGCCTTTGTTATTTTACTACAACACATTTCTGTACTTGTTTTGCAAAATAAAATTTGGAATTAAATAAAAAGTTTTTGGTATAACCAAAGATTTCATTTTTTCAAGCCAATAATTTGGAATTTGTTTTACACGATAGATACGTTCCTGAAGAATACGTGCAAAAAAAATTCGTGTTAAAAAAAGACATCGTATCTATGGAAGAAAATAAGATTGGTTCTGAGTCTAAAAAAATAAGTAAAAATAATTTAAAAAAAACATATGAACATATTCGTTTTAAACTTAATATTTTACTTCAACAAAATACACATGTAATAATATGTAATGAAAATGACAAAAATTCGTTATGAACAAAAAAAATCTGTTTCACACAAATTTTTTTAATTTATTTTTATTTTCTGACAGTAAACGGCACATACGTTTGCGTACCACTTGGAATATCACTGCTATCACTAGAAATGTTGTGGACATTATCCTCTTCCTCTATTAATTAAATTCTTTCTGTGATCTCTTGAGCAAAATCAGCACGAGTCTCCTCTGGTGCTGATGATTCACCAGGTTTTACGGACGAATTTAGTTATTGACCGTTGTGTTCGTGTTTTGGTTAGGGCGTTCTTTGTAAGAGGCTGTCAACAGCTACAGTTCAAGTTGAAACTTCCCAGCGCGTTCCTCATTAGGGTCATGTTTGACAAAATGATTACCCAATTTTTGGGCCAGTTCCAGACCTTCTATTATTATTAAATCATCATTAAGAACAGGATAAATTTTTTTCATTTTCCCCATTTTTGATAGTAAAAATGAAGAAAATATTTTGCTGATTGAATTCTTGAATCAAAACAGAACTGGATACTTTATCATAAAAAATAATACGCCACAGCTAAAATTCTGTTTTCTTAGAATTTAGACAAAAAAATTTGAGAAATTGGACTGGACCGATCGTGTTAAACCAAACTGACTCGCGTAAAAAGAGAATGAAATATTTTTTTCAATTCGTGTTAAATCAAATTCGTGTAAAACTGGTCCTTACAAAAACATAATTAGGTGTATATATATATATATATATATATATATATATATATATATATATATATATATATATATATATATATATATATATATATATATATATATATATATATATATATGTGTGTGGTTGGCAACACCACTGAACTATTACTTCAACTTCCACTCCTTACTACTCCGGCGCGAAGGACTTCGCACACAAACATCTTTGTTGACTGAGAAAGAACACTGAGCGGATGTGTTCCGATATTGAGCAGAATAGTTCTGTTGATGCCTTTCGTGTGTTTCTTATTTCATCCAAATGTTCTTAAGTGTTAGTCCTGTTCTGCAAATATTGTCTCGTCTCATTAAATATTTAAAATGATTTAACGTTTAATTATTCCCTTCTAATGGATGGAGTTAGCACTCCATCCCACATGAGGGCTCTTGCCGGTCTCGGACTCTAAAAACACCCCTAGCTTGAACTGAAAAATATTTTTTTTTATGATTATTCTTCTTGTCTTTGATTTTGGCTTCGGATATCGCAACCGAAAGCGAAAGTGATGTGCCACGGACTCTGATAATATTCTGATGGGTGTTACAGAACCAAAACCAGAAGTGTAAGTACACTTTGATCATATAAAAATTATTTGATGCTTACGTTGACGCTTGTTCAAGAAAATTTTGATGATTAATGGAATTCTCAACTTATTGATGATATAAGAAAACTGGAAGTTATTTCAACGTTCTTTTGATGCATGAATTTAATTGATGCTAAATTCATTTTTGATGAGCATTGACGTTGAATTTACCACTTCTGTTTTCTTGAAGAGAATTCTATTTCGATGAATTTATTTGAGGATTTTATGAATATTTCGATATTTGATTTGAAGAATCTTGTTTCCTTGAACAACTACAACAGATCATTTATTTCGTAAATATTTTGAATGATGGCGAATTGAATAGAGTTTTGAAGAATATTATATTATTATTTTGATGCATATGGTTGAGAACAAAATATATTATTTTATTGAGAACTGTATATTTTTATGTGAAGAAAATTTTTGAAACCGAAATTTTAATGATATTTTGATGTGGAATTTTATTATTTGTTCTTTATCTTAAACACAATTTTAGAGAGAGAATCAAGTTATTGATTTTTGTTTTGAATATTTGTATATTTGTGTAAATTGTTTCAATCTATATAATTATGGCTACTCTCAACGATTACCCCAATATTGCAAAATCGTTAAAAATTGGTAGTAGGAATCAAATAAAAGTTTTACATCATTTAATTTTTGGTACAGACGGCGACAGACAAAATCGCGCCAGATTACGTAAATTTACAGGTTTCAAACAGCCATTCGCGTTGGAGGAAACGAAACAGAAAATACTTAAAGAGTTTTCACTTAAGGACTTGATTTTTGTTTGTAATCTACTTCATTTAGAATTTTCAACTGACCCAGATAAATCTGCCAATACCATTCTTATGAGTCTTAGTGATTTATCGTTATTAAAAGCGGAATTTTCTGATCTTTCGGAATGCGAAGTAAATGATGATTCACTTCCGGTTGCAAGTTCAACCCAAACTAACAACGTTGTAGCGGTAAATAGAACTCCCTCCCCTCCCACCACTCACGCAGAAGAATCTTCGAATAAGCAAAATACGCACATTTCCTTTGGAGATTCAGATGAAAGCTTATTGCCTTCAGTTGAAACTGCGAGTCTCTCTTTCCAGTTGTTTAGTCTAAAAGACGTTGTTGATTTAGTCAAACCTTTCTCGTCTCGTGATAATTACAGTGTTGAAAATTTTATGTATGACGTTGAAGAAATTTTTTTTTTATATCAGATAAACAATCCAATTCACCAAATAACTTTTGTTAGAAAATGTTTGACTGGTCCCGCTCAAAACTTTAATTACGTCTATTCGTGGAATTACAAATTGGGAACAATTGAAGCACCATTTGTTAGACGAATTTTCGGACAAAATTAACAGTATTCAGTTACATAAATTAATGGAATCTCGACGTATGAAACCGTTTGAAACCCTATAAGAATATTTCTTAGCTATGAGAGATTTGGCACACAAAGGTTCTCTCGATGATTCATCTCTGTTTAAGTATGTCATAAACGGAATTCCCGATTCAACAAACAATAAAATTATTCTTTACTGTTGTAAATCCATCCCTGAATTTAAAGAAAACTTGATAAATTTATGAAAAAATCACATAACATTACATTATAATTTTTATGTTTCAAATTACATAAAATGTAATTACTGTTTTATTTAATTCTAAGTTCATTGCAATGCTGTTGGATATGCAATGTTTTTGGTGATTCCATTTGGCATATATACAAATGAATCCCTTGGTTTCCTTACATGGGAGCAGGCAACGTTGCCTATCAGGAAAATATGAATTCTCCAAATTCAATCCACATACTTGCAATGCCCACATTGTGATTTGTTTATCGTTATTCCAAAAGCCAGTTTAATTGGAAATTGCAATCATTTGAATTGGAATTGCATATCTGTTGGTATCATTGATATACGTAGTATTAGCACATCCTCTCCTTTGAATTTACTACTTAAAACTGTTGCTTTAATTGCATTGTTTAATAATCTCTTGACTGCCAATCTGGTACCATTGCAAAGACGGGGTGTGTCAATGTTTCTAAGAAGATTGATAGGAACACAAACCTTCAGATTTAAGTTGTGTGGTAGCAATCCAGATAAATCAAGTGAATTTAAGAATTCAGTTGGATAATTTACTGCAGTGGCGCACCCAGGATTTAACCTTGGGGGGGGGGCGAGTTGAACGGATAAACATATTTGTAATCCAAATTCAATATTCATAATGCAATTTCTATTTTTTTGGAGGGAGGGGGAGGAGGTTCCCTTGGCCCACCCTCTGGGTGCACCACTGATTTACTGATTCATCTTGATCTATAACAGTATATATTGATTTGTAAGTAGCTGTTTCTCCTGGTAACATACAGAACTTACAGGCAGCATGTCTTCCTTATGTGGGGTGTCAGACAACACTCTCCCTCCATTAAGACTCGGGGGTCATGACCTTACTCCTCGCCTCCCCCACAGGAATGTTGAACATCTACATGAGACGGGTGGCTAACAGGGGTTGTTAGGTGCTGCCATCTGTATATTTTGTTTGAAAGTAGAAGGTTCTTAGATAATATCTGAACAGACGGCGAACGAAAAATATTTTTAACTTTCCTTCTACTGGTCAGATCGAGGATTTCAATAGCTTTAAACCTTCTGGGGACAACACGGACCATTTTGCAAAAAACCGCGTGTAAATCGGTTCAGTAAGTTTTTAGTCTATAGAGGACACACATATGAACATAGCCTTATATATATATATAGATGAGAGGGGTGGTTATCAGGGGTTGTTAGGTGCTGCCATCCGTATGTTTTGTTCGAAAGTAGAAGGTTCATAGATACTATCTCAAAAGACATCGAACGAAAAACACTTTTAACTTTCTTTCTACTGGTCAGATCGAGGATTTCAATAGTTAAATCTTCTCGGGACAACACGGACCATTTTGCAAAAAACCGCGTGTAAGTCGGTTCAGTAGTTTTTTAGTCTATAGAGGACACACATACGAACATTGCCTTATATATATATATATATATATATATATATATATATATATACTCATATATACATATTGTTCAGTAAATTCCATACAGTCCACTTGTCGATTGGCGCTGCGAGCGCTTTTTCATGTTTGTTTGTTTTCTCTGTAACCGTTACTGAAGAGAGCGTTATGTTTACGTTCTGTATGGCTGTGTTCAGTTCGGCGTCGGTTTCTGAGATGAATTAAAGTAAAACAAAATAATGAGTAAGTTGTTTTTTTCAATTCCAATTAAGTTATGAACCATTCTGCGAAACATTCTATGAACCATTCTATGAAACATTCTACGAACCATTCTATATACATTATTTTGGTCCGTCGAGCCGGTAGCCTGAATCATTCCCTTGTAACGTATCATGAAATATTCAGAAATTAAGTTGAAAACAATTAATAAGAAAGACTAAATTATTCTAAAGTTATATTGTTGCTGTAATTAACTGCTGTGTCTGCCATTCTTGATTGTGCTCTTACTGAACATCAAACGTTAAAACTCCAATTCGTCAATTCTAACGTTGGTTCTTTTCTGCATATCTAAAGATCGTTTGAACTGCAACGTTGGTTCCTTTCTGCAATTTCGAACAGTTCTGCATTCGAACGTTCCCTTGTTATTGAGTGGGGTGTTTGGAAGCGTTTTGCTTCGCGTTGGTTCCTTTCTGCAAGTGTCAAACGCCGGCGTCCCCTACGTTTAACGAGTGGGGTTGAAAAGAGGAATTTTTTCTTCTCGTATCTTGGGTTGTAAGATGGAATTCAAAACGTTACTAAACCAAAAAAGGAGTGTTAAATCAAGTATTACGCGCCTTAAAACAAAGACCGAGGGTGATATTCAAAATTTAAATTTGGCAGAATTAGAGATTAGAAAAAATCGGGTTGTCGAATTAACAAATGAAATAAAAGGTATTTTCAACTCAATAATAACTAACTGTAAGGATGAAGAAATAGACGATTATTCTATTGAAAAGGATGACCTTTTGGACGTTTTAGAACAGATGCTTGCTCTTATTGGTACAAACATTCATAAGAGTCATGGAGCTGAGCAACAAGCTAAAAGTTCAAATGTTAAAAGTTCTGAGTCAGCAGATGTAAAACTTCCCACGTTATCCTTACCAACATTTTCGGGAACAATTGAAGATTGGTTAACGTTTTCTGATTTATTTCGAGCAGCTGTTTCGGACAATCCAAACTTGACAGGAGCTCAAAAATTGCAGTACCTGAAGGGTGTTTTGAGGGGTGATGCACAAAGGGTTATACATTCACTACCCATTTCTAATAATCATTTTCAAATTGCCTGGGACCTTCTAACCGAAAGGTACTTTAACAAACGAGAAATACTTTCCTCACTGATGAAAAAATTCATTAACATGACACCAATCCATAACGAATCATCCACCCAAATGTTAAATTTAATAGATTCAACGAAGGAATTTGTGAGAACTTTAGAATCTTTAAAATTCAAAATTGATCATACTGCAGACACATTTCTTATGTTTTCCATATTATTCAAACTAGATTCTAATACTAGAACTTGGTTCGAAAGAACACTTAAAGTTGATGCAATACCTAAGTTAGATGACTTACTACAATTTCTTTCAACTCATGCCAGATCAATCATGACAGCAAATCAATGTGCAAAGAGAAATGTCCAAAATAAAGGTAACTTTAGTTGCGTCGAACATACAGCCACAGTGTCCGCTCTGTCATAAGGAACATACCCTAAGTAAATGTGAAACATTCTCAAAAATGCAAGTTCAAAAGCGTTGGGAATTTGTTAAATCAAATAATGTTTGTTTCAACTGCTTAACACAATTTCACGGCGTTCAGGCTTGTAGAAGTAAATTCAAATGCCACACGTGCAAAAAACCTCATCACACCTTGCTTCATATTGAATTTGTTAGTGGAAGAGGCAGTCAGGGAAATATGTCAAATTCAGGTGGGCTTTCTATAAATGCTCCCGTGTTTTCGCCTACTTCTGTTCCCGGAGCAAGTGGTTCTAATGAAACGTCCGAAAATTCACGAACGGTAGATATTACATCTTGCATTTCAAATGTTGGCCCTAGTGTTCAAATTCTGCTCTCCACAGCCGTCATTCGTGTAAAAGATATATGGGGTAATTATCAATTATGCAGATGTTTACTAGATAGTGGTAGTCAGGCGTCACTGATTACAAGTGAGTGTATCGAAAGGCTGGGTCTAAGCAAACAAAAGGCAAATGTTCGTATTTCTTGTTTAGGCTCCGCAGACACTCGAACAAATGGAATATCCCAAATTCAGTTCAGTCCACATTTTCCATCTCAGAGTTCCTTTAGTGCTAACGTGTACGTGGTGAACAAAATAGTGGGCGTGCTTCCGCACCAAGATTTGGATGCTTCATATTCTGAAATCTTTGGGGATCTCACGTTAGCTGACCCGACGTTTCACAAAAGTAGTCAGGTCGATATTCTTCTTGGAATCGATCTGACACTACCATTGTTGAAGGGTCAGACGTTGTCGATGGGGGAGGATAAGCCCTTTGCAATTCGGTCAGAACTTGGTTGGGTGATAGGTGGTAGAGCTTCTTCATTCAGTCAAATTCTTCATGTAAATAATATTCAATTAGTGTCGGATGATCTAATTCATAAATTTTGGGAGTTGGATTCTGTTCCTCGAGCAAATCCTCTAACTTCCTTAGAAAGATCTTGCGAGGAGCATTTTAAAGAGACACATTCAAGAAATGAAGATGGCAGATACACAGTTAGGTTGCCATTTAAATCATCTCCTACGCAGTTAGGGCAATCTAAACAAACAGCCATTCGTAGATTGATAGGTATAGAACGTCATCTCAGGTCTGACCCGGAAAAATACAACCAATATAGACAGTTCATGAATGAATACTTAGCGCTTAATCACATGGAAGTTGTTCCAGAAGCCGAGTATGATAAGGCTAATTCTTACTACTTGCCACACCATGCTGTACTAAGAGACTCTAGTAGTACTACGAAACTGAGAGTAGTGTTTGACGGATCCAGCAAGACATCATCAGGACATTCATTAAATGACCTTCTCATGACTGGTCCTCGGGTTCAACCAGAACTTTACCCAATCCTGATTCAATTTAGAGCGTTTCAAGTCGCTGTCTGTGCGGATGTTGAAAAAATGTTCCGACAGATAAAAATACATGATGAAGATGCTGATTGGCAACGAATTCTTTGGAGAAATTCACCTGAAGATGCTATTGCAGAATATCGTCTCGTCACTGTGACATATGGGACCGCCTGTGCACCATTCCTCTCTACAAGAACTTTAAAGCAACTTGGACTTGACGAAAAGGAAGAGTACCCAATTGCATCTAAGGCAACACTTCACAATTTTTATGTTGACGATCTTCTTGGGGGAGCTGCTACAAGGGAGGAAGCTATACAACTTGTAACAGAGTTGCAAGCAATGACGAGCAAGGGAGGCTTCCATCTTCGAAAGTGGCATTCAAATGATCCTTCTATTTTTAGTGAAGTTTCAATCGACTCCACAGAAAACGATCTCGTTCATCTAGATGACAAAGACTGTAGTGTTCTAGGAGTCAAATGGTCACCCAAGTTAGATGTTTTCAAATTCGCAGTATCACCAGTTGAGATAAAGGATACTTATACGAAACGAGAAGTACTATCTCAAATCGCCCGAGTGTTCGATCCGCTTGGACTCTTGTCACCGTGTGTAACTTTTATGAAAATCTTACTTCAAGAATTGTGGCAAGGGAAATTCTCTTGGGATCAACCTCTTCCTGATGAACTATGCACTACGTGGAGAACATTTCTGGAGGAACTTCATCTCCTCGAACTTTCAACTTTTCCTCGATATGTACTTAACTCTCATGCTGAAGTAGAAATACATGCCTTTTGCGACGCTTCAGAGAAGGCATACTGTGCAGCGATATATGTCCGATGTATCTCTATTGATTCAGTACGAGTCAACCTACTGACATCTAAAACTAGAGTGGCACCGCTCAAAGTACAATCCCTTCCGAGACTCGAGCTCTGTGCCGCACTTTTGTTGTCTAATTTGCTACATTCAACACTCTCGTACCTGAACATTCCGGTCAAAAATAAATTTGCCTGGTCTGACTCCAAAATAACTTTAGCCTGGATCAACTCAGAGCCGAGAATATGGCAGCCGTTCGTTGCAAATCGAGTAGCACAGATTCAAGAGCTAGCGCCAACCGTGCAATGGAACTTTGTTTGTGGACTCGAAAATCCGGCTGATTGCAGCACAAGAGGTTTATCGCCATCAAAATTTGTGAACTGCGAGTTGTGGTTGAGTGGGCCGAAGTGGTTGAAGGATCTTTCTCTACCTAGTTTCAGGGTTGAAGAAGGCAATCTATTATCACAAGAGTTGTCGAAAGAGGAAAAGAAACAATTCAAAATATCCATGCTACAAACGGTAAATGACACTTTCAAAACCGAGATTTTTCAGCGATATTCTTCTTGGGACAAACTGAAAAGAGTTTTTGCCTGGTGTCTTCGATTCGCCAGGAACTGTTCTATACCTGCTGAGGAAAGAAGGAAAACCTCTTTGACAACTGATGAATTGAATGACGCAGAAAATGCAATTGTGAAGATCGTACAACAAGTTCATTTCGGCTCAGAAATCTCGTGTTTGCAGGCTGGGAGGCAGCTAGCATCCAGCAGCAGAGTTCTTCCTTTAACACCGTTCATCGATAATTCTGGGTTACTTCGTGTGGGCGGCAGGTTGAAAAATTCAGTGCTTCCAGAAGAGCAGAAGCATCCCCTTCTTCTTCCTAAAAGTGACCATATCGTCGAGTTAATCATTACTCACTATCATCTCACCTTGCTACATGCTGGACCAGAACAACTTCAAGCAACGTTAAGAGAAAAATACTGGGTTCTTTCAGCTAGAGATACTGTCAGAAGAGTAGTGAGAAAATGCATTCCTTGCTTCAGAAATCGTCCAAAACTCGCGGAACAACTCATGGGAGACCTTCCAGAGTCCAGAGTTTGCCCTTCCACAGTATTTCAAAATACCGGTATTGACTTCGCTGGACCGTTTTTGACTCGAAGTTTCAAGGGAAGAGGAAGTCGGAATACCAAGTCCTACATCTGTGTATTCGTGTGTCTTGCAACCAAGGCAGTTCATCTAGAAGTTATAAGTGACTTGTCAACCAAAGCATTCATCGCTTGCTTAAAGAGATTCATAGCACGCAGGGGTAAGCCTGCAGAAATATTTTGTGATCGTGGCACTAACTTCTATGGGGCAAGTAGAGAACTCGCAAAAGAATTTCGAGAATTGATGATGGACAACTCCATCTACCAGTTTCTTACTATGGACAACATCAATTGGCGTTTCAACCCTCCGGCAGCTCCACACTTCGGAGGCCTTTGGGAATCCATTGTTAAATCGTTCAAGTTCCACCTGAAGAGAGTCATAGGCACCTCGAGTGTTACTTTCGAAGAACTTACTACCGTAACGTCCCAAATTGAAGCGTGTCTGAACTCCAGACCTCTTAGTGGAATTTCAAGTGATCCCAACGATTTACGTGCTCTTACACCTGGACACTTTCTAATTGGGAAACCATTAACATCTCTACCTGAATTGCCAATTCCAGACAACATCAGCCACTGTGACCGTTGGCGTATGCTTCAGCGTATGATTCAACATTTTTGGAATCGTTGGTCAAATGAATATTTGACAAAGTTACAATCCCGACCAAAGTGGCGCATTTCACAACAAAATCTGAACGTTGGTGATCTGGTATTGATAAAGCATGAGAACTTGGCTCCACTTCAATGGAAGTTAGGCCGAATTACAAAAACTTTCCCTGGAAAGGACAACAAGGTTCGTGTAGTTGAGTTGAAAACTCAAACTGGTAAACTTTTGAGACCAATCTCGAAACTTTGTAAATTACCAATTTCCTGAACATTCGAACCTATTTGCTTCAGTGCATAACATGTTTAATTCTTATCTTTCAGCATTGTAGTGATTATCTTTCCATCTGTATTCATTATTAATTTAGTATTGCACCTTTCTTAATTTTTCATAGTTCTTGCATGTTAATTCTAAGCGATGTTCTAAATGTTTTCATTGTTGAAACCCCCTCCGAGGTTCCAAGGGGGGCGGAATGTTCAGTAAATTTCATACAGTCCACTTGTCGATTGGCGCTGCGAGCGCTTTTTCATGTTTGTTTGTTTTCTCTGTAACCGTTACTGAAGAGAGCGTTATGTTTACGTTCTGTATGGCTGTGTTCAGTTCGGCGTCGGTTTCTGAGATGAATTAAAGTAAAACAAAATAATGAGTAAGTTGTTTTTTTCAATTCCAATTAAGTTATGAACCATTCTACGAAACATTCTATGAACCATTCTATGAAACATTCTACGAACCATTCTATATACACATATATATACTTACTTACACACACACACACACACACATATATATGCAGTGCTTTTTTCTAATAAAATAGGTGGGTATACCGTGTTTTCTCAAATATAGGTGAGTATTTTTAGCACTGTGTTTCACACGTCACGTCACAGGGGAAGAAAAAAAACTGGCAAATAAAAAATACTTTTTGTTATCTATTAACATTGATTCGTAAGTTTCATAAAATTTCAGTTACGTTAAGCCAAAATAATACTTAAGAAAAACGGTGGGGATACGAGAAAAAAAGCCCTGTACATTACATACATACATACATATTACGCTTTCTTTTCCTAGTTAGCAAAGAAAAAATTTATCAGAAATTTTCTGGGTTGCAAATAAATTATTAACCTTTCGCCCCGTAAATAAATGTCGCCAATGTTTCTCTTAATGCGACAGCAAATATATTTAATTTCGAAAATTAAGTTTGACATTAAATATGATTTTCGCTTTGAAGTTATTAATTTGAAGAACATCAAAGAGAATTAAAAGTATGTAATTTAAATGCTACTTGCAATTTAATTGCTCACTTCACAAAAATTGTGTCATAAACGTATAGTTTATGGCATACATTTTACTTTAAGCTGTAAGAATTGAGGAATAATGTCTCTGTTTGAGAATTACGCCATTTTCAAGTGGTCTTCACTTGTGGATATATTGATCCCTCAGTTATCCAATTTGTGCTTTTGCCGAAGTTTAAAAATCTTATTTAGTTGTTAACTTTGTTACATTAGAATGATCTCCGTCTATTTATTTCTCAAAAATATTTATGGAAGAGGGTTTAATAGAGTTTAAAAGGAAGAGTTTTTAATTAAGGAGTGTTAATTAAGGGTGCTGCGTAACGGCCATATTGGATTCGGCCAGCTCATTGTTAACCCATGGAAAAAAACTTTCTTGCTTACTGTCAACTTGCATTTAAATTTGTATAATTTTCATTTTTCAAAGGAGAAACGAATAATATTTTTTCATCTAAATAGTTCTCGTAAAAATGATTTGCTGTGGTTAAAACGCAAATAATTTCCTCTAATAGACGAAACTTAAAGGAAGAAATAGAAGTTATATAAATGTGAGGAAAAATCTGTAAAAACTTTTTTAGCGTTGGAGGGGGAGGGGTCGAATGATAACTATGTCGGGACTGCCTATCGTAGTAGGCGGCACTGACTACTCCGCTCCTCATATGGAAAATCCCTGAGTCCAATCGGTACCGACCGAGAACACAACACCCGTAACAGTTCACTTCAACTTATTTTTTAAATCGTGATAACGTATTACTTCTATTACAGGTAATAAAGAAAACTTAATTCTTATCTGAGTTATTTATGACAAAGTGAAAAGAGAAAAACAAAAAGAAAATAAGAAATAATTTCTAACTGTAATCTATAGAAACAAATATCAGTTTTCTCGGCATTTGAAGTGTAAGGAATTTTTTTTGCAAACCCTGTTCCATGGACATGGTAGATTCAGTAAACGTGCTATTGATAAAACCATTGATTTGCAAGTCCGTCATAAACAGATACCGTACCTTTTCAGCCCAGACGCGTTATTCACAAGCCGGAATTTCGAATTCTTTGCATTTATTCAAATTTATTCCGGCGCGGATCAATAAACAACGCCGAAACTGCGTTCTAGAGCATGTATTTCTAGTTTTGCATTCAAATGCTAATGATCCAGATCACACAAAACTCAAAACTCAAAGCTTTTACAAAAAGTTTTGTGTGGAAGACCCTTTTTACACATTATAAGTATAAGAAACCCCCTAAAATTCATATTTTAGAAGATTTTTTTTTTGAACTTCAGAACACCTGAATACTCTAATTTACGTTAGTAGGAATTGAGGTTTTATATGAATAACCTGTTAATGTAGCTCTGTAACTTAATCGGAGTTAGATCTCAGCTGTATCTTAGTAAACTGTGTTTGGCGATAATGGTTTATTTGGTAGTTTGTAGGGTTCGCGTGTTGCTCAGATGCAAATTTCTGGTAGCTGCACAATGCAGGCCAGTCGAAGTGAGTTCAGAGCAGGTGTCTGGTCTATTTAAGTGACACACGCTGAGTTGGCAAGAGCCCAAGAAGGGAGTGGATATTTGTACGGTAGTGCGTTACGCTATTAGTAGAGATACGAGAGTCGAGAAAAGTTAGATTGAAGGTGATAGCGGTATTTAACTGATAGAGCACTTATTAGTATTTAGCCTAGGTGGCTACACGAGTTCGATAGTTATTTCAGAGCCCGATGGTTACGGGTATTGTTAGTGAACGTATATTCTGCCTGAAAGGGTTCGTTACGACTTTAAAGTTCAGTTTCTTAGTACCGCAAGTTGTGGTACTGTGGTGTTATTATTTGAAGCTCCAAGTCGGTCTATGTTAGTCTACATCTACGTAGAAAATAAAGGAATTATTTATATTTATTCCTATTACTTTATAGTGTGCCTGGACCGTTAGAGGATTCACAGGGTAAATAAGAGTCAGAACCATATTAGTTTTATGCCCGTTTTTATCCATCCTTTCTTAGTGTTGCCATACAGCTTCTGAGAAGCTTTTCTTTTAAATTCTTATAAATTCAACGAAATGTTCTCCTACAAGAAAACTGTTTTGTGTACAATTTTTTAATGCGATTAGATTTATTTTAATTTGTTAAATACATTTCTAATCTTTGTTTTGTGATTATAAGACTTTTTTAATAAAAAAAAGAATAGATTGTTATCTGCTTTGGCGTCAACAGTTCGCCATGTTGGCGGTAAATTAGATAATTATACTGATCAAACGTAACTTTATTGCTCTTACCTTCGAAATTCTTTCCTCACTATCTGTATTTATATCTTTATCATTGGTTGTTTTATCTAAATAAGACCATTACTTTCGAATTTTTCGAAAATTCGTTACCCGTTTCCATACTGCTTTTTAATTTGTCTCCCGTTGTTTCTTCGAGTAACAATAAGAACAAAAATGGTTTCTCAATTTAGCGAAAGAAAGAAAAAATGAATGCTTTTATTTTAAATGAAAATCAATTTAAAACCGAGCCCAACTAATTCAGAAAAGTAACTTAATAGCGTCCATTGTTTTAATTTTAATATTCTCTTGTGAATATTTATAACGAAAATAACCTATGGAACAATACATGCAAGTAAAAAAAAACATCTTTTCTCGATTATTATGAAACAAGAACATTTTAATGTGACATTTAATATCACCAGTTTTTATTAACTCACTTCTTTACTAGAGCATTAAGAGCAAATAGTTCATTGATACAATATTCTATTTTTTCATTCATGCATTTCGTAAAGATTTTTACCCTGAAATGTGCCTTTGCAAGAAGATAATTATTCGCGTAATTTCTGAAAAATTCTAAAGTTCGTTTTAAAACGGTTTAAAACTTAACGAATGTTCAGAGTTTTTATGTCTCTGCTGAGCCTGTTGCCCTATTGTAATAATATTTTTTTATTCTTTTGAGCATAGCAAAAGATTCAACATGATTTTTTTCCAGGATTTATAAAAATTTTATGCAGAAATGTCTAACTACTTAAAAATGAGCAATATAAAATGGGTTTTTTTTCAGCGTAACTTTTACTTTTGGGAAAATT
Organism: Dolomedes plantarius; assembly: GCA_907164885.2. Classification (NCBI taxonomy): domain Eukaryota; kingdom Metazoa; phylum Arthropoda; class Arachnida; order Araneae; family Dolomedidae; genus Dolomedes; species Dolomedes plantarius. Next base: position 154,017,225 of record OU015496.1, on the reverse strand, counting down.
TATTTCAGAATTTTAACCCTAAATAAAAAATTCGGCAGTCATTTTAATAAAAATTGAGGAAACGAGCGATGTACAAAATTTCATTAAGATCTCCAGTAAGGGATTTTAGACGTATCCTTTTAAAGATGGCAAAATCTATGAGAAATGCGAGAAGGGTACACAAATGCAGTACTGAACCAATATGTTAATCTTGATCGTAGAAACGTGTGGCTAGAATTATTAAGTTCTAAAGACTTTTCAGTATGATTTCAACCAGGGAAATAAAAATGTGATTTATTTGAGAATTTAGAGGTACATTCCCCTTAATTGACCCCTTAATATAAGTATAAATTATTTCAATAAAAAGAATATATATATATATTTATATATATATATATATATATATATATATATATATATATATATATATATATATATATATATATATATATATATATATATATATATATATATATATATATATATATACACAGTGCGTCAAATAAGTTTTAAGACTGAGTCTGTAAAAAAGAAATGGAAACAAGAAATTAATACCTGTTTTGGTTTTTTATTCAAAATAGGACCCTCCGGCTTCAATGCACTTTTTACAGCGATTTTATGATGAATCGAAAGCCTGTTGTAAATCACTTTGTGGAATGGCCTGCAGAGCACGCGTTGAAGCTTCTTGTATGGTCGAAATATCCTCAAAATACCACCCTTTTAACTTCATTTTAAGTTTTGGGAATAAGGAGTAGTTACAGGTTGCTAAATCAGGTGAATTCGGTGGATGGTTCAACACACAGACATTATTTTTTGCCAAAAATCGACTAACAATAAGGCAGGTGTGACTGGGTGCATCGTCGTGTAATAAACACCAACTGCTTTCAGTCCTATAGTCTGCACGAATGCGACGATTTTTGGCCATCAAACGCTTTAAAACAGCTAAGTAGTATTGACCTGTAATTGTTTGTCCAGTTGGAACAAATTCTTTGTGGATAATACCTTTACTATCGAAGAATGTAATGAGCATTGTTTTGATTTTTGATGGAACTTTTCTTGTTTTTTGGCTTGTGGTGAATTTGGTGACTTCCATTCCGCACTTTTTCGTTTTGTTTCAGGATCATATTGGAAACATCAGGTTTCATCACCTGTAACAATGGACTTCAAGATGTTTGGATCGTTTTCAGAGGCTGAAATAATGTCTCCGCAATGTGCACTTCTCATTGCTTTTTGTTCAGGGGTTAAAGTGTGTGGGACAAATTTAGCAAACACTTTTGTTTTGCCAAATCTTCATGCAGGATGGTTCGAATTGTATCTTTGTTGATGTTTAAAGAGTCTTCCATCATTCTCAGTGATGCACAGCGATCGTTTGTTACAAAATTTCGTACTTTCTCAATAACTTCAGGTCTCCTAGATGAAATTGGTCTTCCACTACGCTGATAATCTTCTACCGTATCTCTTCCGTCCCAAAAACGCTTGTGCCACACAAAGACATTTCATCTACTTAAACAACAGTCACCGTAAACTTGTTTCATGAGTCGGTATGTTTCCGAAGTACTTTCAACAAGTTTTGCGTTAAATTTAATTACAGCTCTTTGCTCCATCTAAAAAAATCAACATGAAAAGTTTTCACTTCTGCAATAAACGCTCGCCTTTTCTCAACTACTTAACGAAATGCGCACAACTTGTTAGCAGTGTGCCAACAGACGATGGACGTTATGACACATGCGGATTTACACTCACAGCGCCTTTACAACCTGCGCTCTGGGACGAGTCTTAAAACTTATTTGACGCACTGTATATATATATATATATATATATATATATATATATATATATATAATAAATCCAAAGGAGAGATGTCGGACGACAGGTAGGATTATACTGTCATAAAAGCTGTCGCAGGCGATGCAAATGGCCGGTGTGTAGTCGTGGTTGACATCAGTAAACGAGTGGCTGGCACGAAGAAGAATATCCAGGTGAATAAAATCTGATGCCATGAAAGGAAGAGACAGTTGGTCATAAAACAGTTTTTATTCCTGGAAATGTTGCAGGACAACATTTGGACGAAATTACAAACATCTTAGCTCCACATTTTTCGCGGATAACGGGGAAAAAGGCCCCGGCAGCGCAAAACGCTGCGGCGATACGGACAGCTTAAACACTACATGTTGATGGCTTGAGCGAATACAAAAGAGTGCATAGAGAGACGCCGAGGAAAACTGATTCTTGCGAAGAATGCACAGGCGCGCTGAAATTTAATTGGTTAGAATTAGCACCTGACCTCAATCACGCCACATCGGATGAGATCACGTCAGAGCTTCTAGAACAACTTTCTTATATAAGCTTTCTGTCCGCACTTGGATCTCGGGGAAGATCTAATAGATTAATATTGTCATTCCTAGGTCAAATTTAAATGAGGGATAATGTTCTGTTGCGATAAGACAAAGTTTATGAAGGGAAAGGTTTGTAATTCGTTTCATATATATATATATATATATATATATATATATATATATATATATATATATATATATAATACAAAAGCAAAAACTTTTTCTAAATTCCAAATTCGTTTTAATTCCCTTTAAAATTACTTGGGCGTAAGCAAGCTATTTTCGTTTTAAGAACAAAGGAATTGAGAGTATCCTAAATACAAAAGTAGGCAATTAATATATTATCCCTTAACCCCCAGTCTCGTGAGCGCCAAAACTTATATAACAGACCACGGGACTCTGAGGCCAGAAAACTAGCCAAGGGGTCTCTGGCCAACGGGTGCAGATTGCAAGGGTCATGTGATAACGACCTCATGAAGATTGTTTAAGCCACAGCAAGGTTTTGCCCGGGGCTCTTTCTCTCTGTCTTCGTGCTTCCCATGTAGTGTCCGCTTTGTAAGTCTCCAAAATTCAAGATATGCCCCGGTGTTGTTCAACGTGTGGACTATGTTAAACTCGAGAGTTTATTTGTGTGCTCCACTCCGGTCTCGTCTACCCTTTTCTACGTTAAAAGGATGTGCATGATGTTACACTTGCACACACACACACACACATATATACACTGCTGGCCACCCAAATTGCAACACCAAGAAAGACAAGAGATATCACAACAAAATTTATTTTGTAGATAACATGTTGACCAAGTATCAAATGATTAAATTTATAGACTTCTGTGAAGTGTGGTTCCTGCCAAAATCAGTAGCCAGAGTAGCCGCCATTGTTGGAGACCACCGCTGCCACACGCCTCGGCATTGATTCAAAGAGACTTTGGATGAGTTCTTGGGGTACAGCAGACCAAGCAGCTTCCACACGTTGCCAAAGTTGATCTGCTGTGGCAGCTGGGGATGGAATCTGGGTCAATCGTAGAGCAACCATGGACCACATGTTTTCTATCGGCGAAAGATCCGGAGAGCGAGGCGGCCAGAGAAGCAATTCAATCTGGCGATTGACGAAGAACCGTTGGACAATGCGTGCCACGTGTGGTCGCGCATTATCCTGTTGAAATATGGCTGTGGGCAAGCCCTGAAGGTAAGGAAGGACAACTGGCTCCAACACCTCGGAGATGTAGCGCTGGCTGTTTAAAGTACCGGCAATGCGTACTAGAGGTGTGCGAGAGTGATATCCAATACCGCCCCATACCATAATACCCGGTGCAGGACCAGTGTGGCGGTGCATAACGCAGCTGTTCAGCATCCTCTCTTCACGGTGTCTCCAGACTCGAAAGCGACCATCGTGGTGTTGCACACAGAAGCGTGACTCGTCAGTAAAGACAATTTCATTCCATTCTGCCGTCCACTTCCTTCTGTCATCGCACCATTGGCGGCGGAGACGTCTGTGGTTCTGCGTCAAGGGTAGACAAAGCAATGGACGTCTTGCGGACAGATCACTCTGCTGTAAATGGCGTCGAATGGTACGCGCAGACACTGGATGATGCGTTACAGACTGCATGTGCTGTGCTATGGTTCGTGATGTGACTGAGCGATCCGTTACTGCCATGCGCACAATTCGCCTGTCATCACGTGAAGTGGTGCGCTGAGGTGGATGCGATCGAATACGCCGGTCCGTCGTACCCTCCTGCATCCAACGATCACATATCGGCATTACAGTTGTTTGGTTTCGTCCAACACGACTACCGATTTCCCTGAAAGATAATCCACAATCTCGGTAGGCCACTATCCTTCCTCTGTCGAACTCGGATACTTGATCAAAAGATGATCGCTGTTTTTGACGAGGCATAATTGATCGTTTTTTTGAAAAAACCACAAGAAAAACACAATTGCCGAACTTGAAATCGTCGAAATCTCCAAACCTTAAATTGTACTTTGAAGTGGCGCCACAGGCGCGCATGATGTGCGTCTGCGCTGAAATTCTAATCCTTTGCATATCTCACCTCCACTAATGCATGTTGTAAATTTCATGTTATTTGCATGTTTCCTTCAGGGTGTTGCATTTACAGTGGCCAGCAGTGTATATATATATATATATATATATATATATATATATATATATATATATATATATATATATATATATATATATATATATATATATATATATATATATATATATATATATGTATATATATATATATATATATAAGTGTAAATGATTTCAATAAAAAGAAAACAATTATGTGAAATTGCAACTGAATTTTACAATGAAGACAAAAATTCATTCACAAGATACTATCTATCAAATCTCAGTATTCTCTTTTCTCGTCAGAAATAATCATATGTTACAGGCACAGTTTTCGTCTCCTCCCGTAAATATGGGCGATGGCCGAGGCTTTGGCACTGGTATTCGGGCCAGAGCCCGCTGGTTCGAGTCACACTGTCGGCATGAGATGTTTGTAGCCGTTCGGAATCGTCTTTTAACTGTAGATCCCGGTCTAATTGGTCATTTTGTAGCAAAAGTTGACCGTAGGTCTCTCAACCAACCAACCTCCCGTCAATACGGCTTAACCCTTTTCTTCACAACAATGCGTCTTAAGCCCTATTCAGATGAACATAATCTGCGCATTTGAACATGTAGGGTTGCAATGAGGGATGAGGGAAGGTTGATCACAAAGGAGTAGCTATCACGCATGAAGGAGTGCTTGATCATTTATCATTTGTCGATAATTTTTTTTTCTGTTTACGATTGCAGTATTGCTTTCGATGCAATATTGTTGAGTCACGTGGATTTTTTGTCGTCTGATAAGGAAGAGAGATAAGATTTAGACAGTGAGCTAAAAATAGAAAGCTACTGTTATATGAAAATATTCTCACCCGTGAGATTTGTTATGCGGTAACGTGTTCTCTAAAATGTGCTACTTTTCGTTTTGTATTGTATGCAGCCTGCATGAGAAAATATCTGCAATGGGGAAACCTGCTATGGAGAATACGTAGAGGTAATATTTTAAAAATGTGTCTAAAAGGATTTATATAGGCTAAGGAAAAAAAAAACTAAAGTTATTCAAGAATAAATTAAGAAGTCATATGAAGAGCCGGTAACAGAAAATTTCTGAAATCAAAATTTTAAAGGCGTTGACTAATGAATATTTATTTTCAAGTCTTACGTAACCTTAATATTATGCAGTGGTATCCGGTTTAAAAGTCTCGCTAGGGACTTCATAGGGAAATTCATAACATGCGGGATAGATTAATATCATCATATATTCTAAAAAAAAAAATTAATCTTGTTTTACAGTGACATAAATTACTTATTTTTGGGTATTATTCATTCGCAATTTACATTTACCGAAACACGGACTCAAAGGAGTTCAAATGCAAGATTTTATTACCTTTACTTGCAGAAAGTTTGGGATTATTTTCCTTACTCATAAATGTACACTCATGGACAAAAAAATTAGCGCACCAAGAAATAATTGCGGGATCGTAACGAAACTTGCAATGAAGGTACATGTCGGGGAGATATGCAAATGATTAGAAATGCAGCGTGATTGCGCATTACGTATAGCCGGTATCGGGCGTTGAACATCGTACTCTGTGGAGTATAAAACAGGTAACCAAAGCTTGTTTGAGTGTGCTGAATCATTTACAAAGGAAGTGCTGAGATAAACATGCCATTACGCCGTGTTCGAAGACAATATAAGCAGTTGTCGCAGTTTGAGAGGGGGAGAATCGTCGGGATGATGGAAGCTGGGTGGTCAGCTAGGCGAGTAGCTCGTCCATTAGGCCGCTCTGATTGTGTTGTGAGGAGGTGTTGGGACCAGTGGACCCGAGAGATATCATGTACACGAAGACCAGGCTCAGGACGCCCTCGACAGACCAGTCGTCGAGAAGACCGCCACATCGTAAGAAATGCACGCGTACAGCCAACTGCTTCATCGACCGCAATCCAGGCACAGGTAGTACCTTCACTAGGGGCCTCTGTGTCTTCTCGAACCATACGAAGCGCCTGGCTGAAGGACAGTTGGTATCGCGGCGCCCATTACGTGTGCTGCCCTTGACGCCCACCCATCGACGCCTCCGTTTGGAGTTTTGCCGCGCACGAGGAAACTGGACTGCAGCGGAATGGAACCAGATCGTCTTTAGCGACGCAATCCAGATTCAATCTCGGCAGTGATGACAATCGTGTTCGTGTGTGGAGAGCCCGTGGTGAACGCTTCAATCCTGCCTTTGCTGTACAGCGACACATCGCTCCCACAGCTGGTGTGATGGTATGGGGTGCCATTGCCTACAATACACGGTCAGCCCTAGTATTGTTCCGTGGCACCATGACAGCCCAGCGGTATGTTCATGAAATCCTGCAACCACATGTGTTCCCACTCATGCAACGGCTCCCAGGAGCCATTTTTCAACAAGACAATGCTCGGCCTCATACGGCAAGGGTGTCACAAGACTGTCTCCGCACTGTTACTACCCTTCCTTGGCCTGCCCGATCCCCAGATTTGTCTCCAATCGAGCATATCTGGGATCATTTGGGACGACGAGTTGGGCATCCCACGAGTTTGAACGAACTAGAGGCAAGGTTACAGCAAATATGGAACGAAATGTCTCAAGACATCATACAAAACTTGTATGACTCAATGGCCGATCGTATCGCATCGTGCATTTGCGCTAGAGGGGTTCCAACGGAGTATTAACTCCTCCACTCTTTTGCCTTTTTCTCTGAAATAAATGATCCTTTTTCTTTGATTTTCTTATCATTTACTTATATCAAAGTAGTCATTACGTATGTAAAATTTCGTTTCATTTTGACGACTCCTTCTTGGTGCGCTAATTTTTTTGTCCATGAGTGTATTTATTTAAAAATCAATATGTATATAGAAAGCACTTCAGAAATTTGAAAATTTAAATTCAAAAATTCCAAAGCATATTTAGTTTTCTGACATATCTGCTGAACCAATAACTCTATGTGAATAATTTTTTTTTTTGCTGTGAGATTAAAAAGTTTTTTAAATAATTGCCTTCACCATTTGTTAAAAAAATTCTTATAAATTTTGCTATTTAAACTATATTTTCATCGCAACGGCTTCGTCTATTAAAAATATTTCGTTTTATTCTAATCCTAAGCAATTAAGGGAATGTATGTAATCATTCAGGTAATACTGCTAATAATTTTACATTTTTAATGTGGAAAAGAATAAAAAAACAATGATACAGCTTAGTATGTGATATTGTATAATATGCAATTTTATATACTATGTGAAACAATTTTTATCTGAGTCAAAAAAAAAAGATATCTGATGAAAAAAATAGTTATTAGGCTATTTAAATGAGGAAATATACCGTAAATTAGATATTAAATTAGATATTAGAATAAAAACTCTTATGAGTGATTAAAGGCAAACCTGAAGGTTTAATATAAAAGGTTTTCGCTCGGGTAACCAATATTAATGATATCCTAATTGTGAGAACACGCTTCATTCAATTTCCACGTCTAATATAATTAAAATTTTCGGACAGTGTCTATTTTATTAAGCCCATCGTATATGTTTAATTTATTGTTGTCTCGTTGAAGATAATAATAAACAGTTAAATCCTTTTTGAAGGAGCTTATCTTCCGATGACAAGAAAAGTACATAATCGTACAGAAAAAAAAACCACGTGAACTCCCCTAATTCAACAATGGTAGTTATTTGATTGCACGATTAAACAGCAAAATGCATCTAATTTAGACTTGAGGCGAAGAAACAGTAAACAGTTGTTACTGAACATTTTAAAATATTGAAATTTTATTTTCAAATTCAGGCAGAAAATACTTATCAACTATTTCAAGGGGGCCAAAACACAAATTTCGGATGAAAAGAAATAGCACATTTTCATTTTTTTAGGCGTAAAAACATACCGTAGAACTGTTACAGCAGTAGTTCTGACATGATCTGGGGGTCACGTCCCCTTGGGAAGGCAAGATGAAGTTGTTTTTTTTTTGTTTTTGTTTTGGGGGGGGGGGGGGGATAGTTAGCAAAAAATATACGTAGAATGTATTTTGCTAGCGTTAATTGCGTGTTTTAGGCCTATGGGGAGGGTAGGATCTGAAGATCATCCATGGGGGGGGGGAGAGGCATCAAAGGTAGACATATAACCCATATATATATATATATATATAACCCATATATATATATATATATATATATATATATATATATATATATATATATATATATATATATATATGTGTGTGTGTGTGTGTGTGTGTGTGAGGATTTTTTTAGATAGGTTAGAATTTAAGAGGGGCAAAAAGGGGGCTTTCAGAGCAGATCTGATTTTTAAGGCGTCAAACGTCAGTATTATTCACATTTAACAAGACAAGCGCGAATAGGCGAGAGGAGAACGCTGTGAGAGCTATTAATAGAATTGACCAGCCTTGAACGAAATTGGCATGAAATGACTACGTTGAAAATAGGTGAGCTCAGCTGAAAAAGTTCTCGAACAATCTAGAGTAGCGCGTGTAGTTCGAGATAGCGGTAAAAAGTATTTTTAAGCAAACCGGAGTAGGAAATCGATTATAGTGGACGCGTATTTAAACGTTCCATAAGTTTGAGATTGCCGGCGGCTATATTCCAATTGCATCTCGGAGAGGTGGTTTTAACGTGATGGATGACTAAAAAAACAATTAAAGAGATAATTGTGTGATTCTCTAGAGCACAAGGTGCCTTACCGTAAAGTTGCGCACTGGATATTTTTAGTAAAAGAGTGTATATTCTTCAAACCAACATACATACATACATATATATATATATATATATATATATATATATATATATATATATATATACAGGGTAATTTTTTTAAAACTGATGCTGCTCAGAGCCATCTGTAGCGCGATGTATCAGCCAGGATTCCACCAAAATTGAAAGAGGGAGTAAGGATGACCTGGGAAAGACTTTCCGCGAAGAAAGAAAAAAAAATATATATATGGTTATATATATGTAATGGTTATTTAGATGATTAGCATATTATAAGAAATATAAAAGACTGGAAGATATGTAAATATTTACAAAGAACAGAGAGAATGGATAGTGGCGACCGGTTCAATCCGTATCCAAGTCACCGCAGTTCGCCACTCCCTACCCCCCCCACCACCCCCAGTACAGAGGAAAATTAGTTTCGGTTGCGCTTGTGATGTCTGTACAATATGCCCAGCGACAGCTAGGCACCACACGAAGAAAAACGGATGTAGTTTGTTACATAAGGGGAAAGACAATGTTAAAGGTAGAGAATTAATGGAATAGAATTAAAACTGGTGGGTCGTTATTATCACACACACACACACACATATATATATATATATATATATATATATATATATATGTATATATATATACACAGGATGTTTATTATTAAACTGACGCTACTCAGAGCCATCAGTAGCGTTATCTATCAGCCGGAATTCCACCAAAATTGATAGGGGGACTAAGGACGACATGGGAAAGAGTTTCCACGAGAAAAAAGCAAGTTCCAAAAGTCGCCGATAGGGTAAGATTGGGCGCTATTGTTGCCGGCGCACCCGATAATTTGCATAAAACGCACGTAAAACATCAAAATGCAAATTCATGACTACGTAGTCGACAGCAGCGGCAATATTTTGAGGTATGAAGATCGGTGCGGAATCTGTTGCGCCATCGGTTTATAAAAGAAAAGGGTAATCAGTCGCTTTTTTTCACTTGTATGGCCACCTCGCTCCCCGGACCTGACCCCATGTGACTTCTTTCTGCTGGGCCAATTCAGCAAATTGGCCCAGCATGAGGTCGTGGAGATGCAGCATCCTTCTTACTCTTCGAACTTAGCACCGGCAGACTTTTTCTTGCTTCCAAAACTGAAAGTTTTGCTGAAGGGAACAAGATTTGAGGATGTCGAAGCCATCAAGGAAACGGCGACGTGCACAATAAAGGGCATTCCGTAAGAGGACTTTAAAGGTTGTTTCCGAAACTTATACAGCCGAGCACAGAAGTGCATTATGGCAGGTGGGAGTTACTTCGAAACATATTAAATGGGTATGTATTTCATGTAATATTTCCTGGAGTTATTTGACCAGTCCTGGAAATTAATGGCCGCACCTTGTAGAAATCGATTTACTGATTCTCATCTTTATGACCTATTGAGAGTAGCATGTAGCAATATTATAAACATGATTTGCCTAGTCAAAGTTTATCTCAACATCAAAAATAACACTAATTTTCAAATAAACGCTTGATTACCTTTAGGTTTTGAGTTTTATTTTTTGCATTATTATATTAATTAGGTATAGTTTACTATATTGTTGCCCGTGTAACGTAGCAAACATATGTATGTGGCCCGAGAGAAAAAAAGGTTGAGTAAGGCTTTGTCAACCCCTTATTCGTCTGAGCTTAATACTGAGTTCACGGCGAAATTAAGTAAAAATACTTATGACTGCACAGTCCTTTACATGAATTTTACTTTTATTCTGCTTTAGCTGAATCAAGGAGTACAGCATTCTTAAAATATTGACAGCCGTTTTAATTGAAAACTAAGTTGGATTTTAGATATATAAAGCTATCAAATAATGAAACACTTTTAAGATGAACAATTATACATACTTTTACACAGATGTTGAGAAACCCCCTCTGATGAAAATTGTTTACGCCATTTTCCTTGCCTTTTCTGTCTAAATATTTTGAGAAGATACTCGGAAATTATCGTTGTCATATTTGATTTTAAGTCATTACGCCGGTAGAAAGTTTTAACCTTTAGCTTACGGGGCCCATTTTTTCGATTCCCTCTTTAGAATGGAAAATTCCATACCCTTTTTAAGATCGACCATTAAAAGGGTTATATATATATATATATATATATATATATATATATATATATATATATATATACATATATATATATATATATATATATATATATATATATATATATATATATATATATATATATATATATATATATACATATATATATATATATATATATATACGAGGCATTTTCGGAAAGTAAAGATACTTTACCGATAGCAGCAAAGGAAAAGTTTCTGTAAGCCCGTTGGCAACACGGACTGTAACCTTGAACATTTCGCTTTCCCCTCGTGGTCATATGTTATTTTTACGGTGAGTCTTGTTTGAGCAGCACGTCTTTATAATGTCTGTATCAATTCAGAATACCGCCAAATGTGGGATACAGGATCCTCGCCAAAGAAATCCTGGCTTCTGTTTCCTGGGACAGACAAGGCATTCTTATGGTTGACTTCATGCCTCCCGGCACCACAATTGATGCTGATGCATATTGCGAGACTTTGAGACGTCTCAGACGGGCAATTCAAAATAAACGCAGGGGCTTGTTGACAAGAGGAGTTTGCTTGCTACATGATAACGCTCGTCCTCTCACAGCGCTTCAAAACAAAGCACTACTCAAAAGTTTCGAATGGAAAATTTTAGATCCTACGCCATACAGCCCGGACCTTGCACCTAGGAACTTCCACTTATTCCTTTACCTGAAAACACATCTTGCAGGGCAAAACTTTCACGACGATGATGAGATCAAAATTGAAGTTGAAATGGGGTTCCGACAACAGGCGGCAAAGTTCTATGACTGTGGAATACAAAAGCTTGTACCCAGACTTAACAAATACTTTGACAATGATGGCAACTATGTCGAAAAATAAGGCATGTACCAGTAAGTAATTTGTTATTTACATTTAATCAATTAAAATTTTCTGAGTGAGTATGCGGCATTGTATCTTTACTTCTCGAAAATGCCTCATATATATATATATATATATATATATATATATATATATATATATATATATATATATATATATATATGGTAGTTGCTCGGTGTTAGCAACAATAGATCACGGAAGGGATAGTCTACTGTCGCGGAGAGTCAGGGCGTCCCAGGAACACGTATGCGCGCGAGGATCGCGCAATCATAAGAGCGGCCACGTCCGCACCAACAACGTCGCTAAAATAAGTTCGACGCCATTTACCACCTTCCAGACATCCGGTGGTATCAAGAGAAACCATTTGGAGACGACTGGCCGACGCAGGTATAAGGAGCCGACGTCCATTAAGACGCCTACCACTGACCCCACATCATAGGCAGTATCGACTGGATTTTTGCCGAGCTGGAGTGTAACCGACTGGAGGCGTGTGATCTTCAGCGGTGAATCCCGATCCAGTCTCAATGCTGATGACCATCACATACGCGTGTGGAGGCGGCCAGGCCACCGGTCCGATCCGGCATTAGTTGTCGAGAGGCATGCGATGATTACACAAGGTGTGAGAGTGTGGAGAGCGATTTGTCGGGAAATACAATCACCTCTAGTCGTCCTTCAACGCACTTTGACGATACGTAGTTACGTGGACGAGATTTTAACGCCAGTTGTGCTGCCCTTGCTATCAAGTCACCTAGGTGCCCTTTATCAGCACGACAACGCTCGTCCACATACTGCGCGACTCTCCCAACAATGTCTTAAAGGATATGACGAACTCCCATGGCCTGCCAGGTCACCAGACCTCTAGCCAATAGAGCACGTCTGGGACGTGCTTGGAAGGCAACTGCAGCCGTCCCGGAATACTAGTGAATTAACTGCCCAGTTGCAAAGATTATGGCATGATCTTCCGCAGGAGGTCATAGGTGACCTCACTGATTCGATATCACGCCGTGTTTCGGCTTGTATAGCTGCCAGAGGTGGATTTACTACTTACTGATTTGTAACCTTTTTCATGCCATATCTTCTTAATAAAACGGTCTGTTCTTCTGAATTTATAATCATTTGCTTATCTCCTCATACACTACATATATGTTAAGTTTCGTGATAGTAGCTCGTTTCCTTCTGGGTGCATACATTTTTTTGTGACAGAGTATATATATATATATATATGTATATATATATATATATATATATATATATATATATATATATATATATATATATATATATATATATATATATATATATATATTCATTCTTAGGTCCGCATTTTGGGGATACATGTTATCCCATCCCGTAAGGAAGAGGTTAACCTTTGATCGTATGGGTAAGGAAGTTTTCTAAATGGATGCTTTTAGAGCAGTAACTAACAATTTAAGCTAACCTTCTTTGTGTAAAATTAGGATATGAAGTCTTGCGACGCCTCATATAATCCTTCTACGGTAAAAACTTTCACGCTGGGAAAAAAACAAAAAGAAATTCATGATTACTCGTCTTTTTTTTTCTCTGACCGTTAATATCGATGGTTTTCTAGTTGTGTTGACAATGCCATCCGTTATCCAGGGAATGGCAGAATAATATCCTGCTCACCGAGGCGTTGTCCTCATCTGATAAATGGTGCAAGCCTTTTCATGTTCCCTCGCTTCGAGATATATTTGCGCTGTGCTTTCTGGAGAGCTCTCTGTATCATGACTAAAGAAGATTAAAGATTATTGCTGAAAAGAAACGTACCCTCCATAGCGGCTAAAATAAAAATATGAAAAATGTAATTCTCCTCCAGCTCGCTTACATAAGAAATTCTAATGCTTGGAGGAAAATACTCTGGAGAGGTTAACAAATATTTATGCAGAAAAAAAATTCAGACTGTAATGATAATAATAACTATTATTATTATGACGGAAAATACAAAACCATATAAAACTCATCCAGGTTTCTAACCGACTAAGAAGTTTGCTCAAAGCAAAATCTCTGAATAAGTTTTACTACGGCGCCGGTTTGGCTGCGTGTACTGACTAAGGGCCTGTTAACATAGAATCCGTCGGGATCAGAGTTAAAGATTCAGCTTTGGCGCTGATTGGTTAAATGGATCAATGATTGGTATATGATTGGCTAAAACTTTTTACCCTGACGCTGACAGATTCTATGTGAACAGGCCCTTAAAGACTTTCGATTTTGTAGACCCAGTCAAGTATTCAGAAAAAGTATTCGAATTGATAGCGTCGGTTAAAACATATTTATGAAGTTAACCTTTAGCTTACGGGGCACATTTTTCCAACTACCTCTTTAGAACGGGAAATTTCACACACACACACGCGCGCACGTAATAAATAAATAAATAAATAAATATAAATATATATATATATATATATATATATATTTATTCATAAATGGGCCCGTATTCTTGGGGTACATGCCACCCCGTAAGGAGAAGGTTAACACGTAATAAAATTTAGACATATACTTCGAGAGGAGGAGGTTCCTCTGGTTCTTCCCTTACCTAAGTCGTTGTGTTAAAGACTGAAGAAAAATATTTTCTGGGGAGGACTTTCTATGAGAAGGCGTGGTTCACTGACGTTACTTTTTAAAGGAAAAACCCTCAGGTATAATGAGGTTTTCATTGCCAGTAATGACTGGCTAGTGATTGGCCATTTGATTTCCTCTCGAGTTTTTAAAAAGCATCTGGAGTACTATCGAGTTCATTAAGGTTGCTGTGTACTAACCCTATTAGATTCGCTCACCTCAGTGTTAACCTATGGAGAAAATGTGTCCAAGGTTTACTTACTGAAATTTAAAAAAAAAATTGTAGTCCGTAATAGAGACAGAAATTTTACACCTTAAGGCATTTTTCATTTAAAAAAATACAAATAACATTTTTAAATTTAAATTATTCGAGGAAAAAATCTGGCATAGTGTGTTTTGAACGCTTATAAATTCCTTTGGTGGATGAAACTTGAATCCTTTTGCAAGGTGTAGAAAAGTTCGGGATATCTGAAAATACCATTTTTATTGGATTTTCAGCATTTATGTAGCTGTAACTAGTAGACAAAGTTTCTCCATAGGTTAACATTGAGGTCAGCGAATCCAATAGGGTTAGTACACAGCAGCCTTAATTATGTCCGCATTATTTCCTGAAAAATTACTTCCTTACAAGGAGTGTAAATTCATCAGATTTGAGGATCCGAAAAGAAAATCGCCATTGGATTCCAGTGTGCGAATTTAAGGTGGCGCATAACATGTCCTCTCAGACCTTCACGGCCCATGTTGAAATATGGGAAATTTTCCTATCGGTATTTTTCTAATCACAGATTAGTAAAGTCGCATTTTTTAATTATTTTTCCAGTGTGCAAATTTAAAAGGTGGCGCATAACATGTCCTCGCAGATCTTCACAGCCCATGTTGAAATATGGGAAATTTTCCTTTCTGTATTTTTCTAATCACAGATTAGCAAAGGCGCATTTTTAAATTATTTTTCTGCATTTTAAAATAGACCTTAAAATGCAATGCATATTTTCACTCAAGGTATTTTCACTCAAAGATATTTTCAATCAAAATTTTTAAGAAAAAATTAATTTTGTAGTAAAAGGCATCAATAATTTAGTGCTTTGTAAAAAAATGAACTGTAAAAATCAAAAATTTCAAACGTTCGGGATTTGAACGTCTACTTCCATGAACAAAATACAGATATGCATTTGTTAATCTATGAATATGAAAATACGGCACGAAATGTTCCCCATAGTTCAACATGAGTATTGAAGATCTTCAATGTCAACTGATGTGTTGCCTCAAAATAAACCTCTCCATTGTGTTTGTGGTGGTACGACTTCCGTATCGTAATTACTACGCATAATATTTTTACAGTGAAAACAGTTTGCTCTACGGGCGGCATCGAATGATTGAAAAAAAAATTTTTTTCGCAGCATAACCGATCTATATAAATAAAAGAAAGACTTTGTCTGTCGGTGGAACAATTTCGGGTAGATCTTTTCCGGCATGGCATCCGTTATGAAATTCGGTCATGTTTGAAAATGTCGAAATCGATGTATTTTTTTTTCATGAAAGTACATAAATGTTACATATTCGGAAAGAGCTTTAAAAACTGATAATTGTTTTCTGCGTACATTTATTCTGTCACTTTGATAGTTTTAGAGATATTTCAACTCTAAATGCATACTCCACCGATTACAATTGGCCGTACAAATTTAATCCGCCATGTTAAAACCTATGTATTTTTTTTCATGAAAGTACATAAATTTTACATATTTAGAAAGAGCTTTAAAAAGCTGATAATTTTTTCTGCGTACACTTAATCTCTGTTACTTCAATAGTTTTAGGGTTCTAATGAGGCGTCTCCTGTGAGATCATCCATCTTTGACGATGTAAACAAAGCATGATTCATTCACAGCGTGATTCTCACTAAAAATGAATCACTGAAAAGAAATGTTTCATCGTGTGTCTAATTTTTAATTCTTTTTCTACTTTTCATACTTTTAATTCAAACTTTTTAATCATAAATAGATCATTTGATGATGTACTGATTTTTGGGGATTTTTTGGCAATTAAAAGTGAAAAAAAATTTAAATTCAAGTGAACTGTGATTCGAGTGTCAAGTGATTCGATAGCTGGGCGAATAATAAAAAAGTCAAGTCAAAAGACTTTTTTATTGACTAGTCAAAGGCTAGTCAATAATAAAATGGTTTGGTGAGTTGAATATCTTCTAGCTTGCTTAAGCTTTATTTAAAGTTTTTACCAAGCATGATTTAAAGTTTTTTGATTCGGTCCTATATCTTTGTCTGATCAAACTCAAAGTCGACGACTTAAACCCGAGAAAGTTTCTGACAGCTTAAAAAGAATAAATAACGGTAATTTTGCTGTGAGTAATGCTTGGAAAAAGACGTGAAAATAAAGTGGGAAAGAAAACAGATGTGAACAGAAAACATGAAAATTGAAAATATTAAAAAAGAAATTATTAAAGCTCATATAGAAAAAAACATAGTAATTTATGAATTTTAAAAATATATTTGTGATAATTTCATTAAAAATAAATCTGTCATATTTGTCATAAAGTTTAAACGGCTCTCAAGGGAAAAATCGAAAAAAAAGGGTAAGAGTTGAACTGAAGTAAAAATAATTGTAAAAACATATGTGAATCTCGACATTATATTAGGAAATAATATTGGTAACAAATAATACCACTGACGAAATTATTATTAATAATAAATTATCTATTATTCATAGTTTCGGTAGTGCAATAATTACATCAGACAACTATGTTTAATAGTCACTAGAAATTCATTATCACGGAGAAAAATATTGCAATATATTTCACGAATATCTTGTTGCGAAAGATAACCTTTGATCTCAAAAACGACTGAATGACAAATCGTAAGTGTATATTGTAAAAATAATAACAAAAAATTGCTAAAAGACCTTGTCAAGAAATAGCCTTTAAGTTACATTATATACCGACTGTATAGGGGCTGTTCAAGTGTTACTCAAGCATGTAAGTTGAGGAGGGGCTCAAAGTTTGCCCTTTTTTTTCTGACAAGGGGAAGAGATGATCAGAGCAATGCTTACGTAAGACAGAAAACATGCAAGCAAGAAAGAGCACTGCGATGTGTGATCCTGACCCCATCAATTATCCCGTCATCTTGTATTTATATATTTACTTACTTATGCATTATACTATTTACTTTCAAAGAATTAATAAAAACCTTTGAAACGTTGATAGAATTCTAGCTGTGTTCATTTATTGTTCAATGTATTTACTATCTACATATTTAAGTTGCAAGGCCGATTCTTTGGACAGTCCGTGAGAAAAAACTACTGCATTAATTTACTTCATTTTGGTCTTTGGATTTTAATCTGTAGATGTGTCAAATTTGGTTTTCACAACCGCAATTTCTATTAATTAGCGATAATTTACAGTTAAAAATTTGCTTTCTGCGCATGCTCAGTGACATGTTTAAATCTGGCTTTAGATACTCACTAAGCATGAGGCTGCATAAACACGTTAATTTGTTTATTCCGAGGAATCTCTGTAGCTCTCTGTCTGCCATTTTTATTTTTAATTATGTTTGATAATATAGAATTAAACCTGATGGACATTGTTCATTTCGTGCTGTTGAGTAACCCTATTACTCTTTTATTGGGTTCAATAGTAATTTTTTAAAGTGTATTTCTCTCTTCTTAATATTATGATTTTCAACATTTGGCAATGATGTGTTAATTACTGCATTAATTTACTTCATTTTGGTTGTGCGCTCGGTCGAAATTCAAAATGTATCATCGAGAGAATATGCTGTTCTGTATCAAACTTGGAAAATCAGTGAAAGAGACTCATGAAGTGCTACTAAAAGTTTATGAAGAATGTGCTGTTTACAGAGTCCTGTAAGGGTTTTGGGACGACGTTTGGATAATGAAGATTTTAAAAGTCCGAAAGCACAAAAATCCATAGGTGATACATCGGGAGATTTAGTAGGGATATCAGTGAAGGGTATGGCCTTGATACCATTTTTTTGTTCCATTTCTTTTAGGAAATTTACAGTGGATTTTGATGTGTGACTGCTAGCTTTGTCCTGATGGAGTCTCACAGACTGATGGCACTGTGGGTAAAGCGATGGTATTTCATTCAGAAAAATTGGCGATAAATTATGTTCCTGATGGTATTTGGAGTTAATCTTGACATTTTTTCCCACTCTCTTTATTTTTAACTTGCCATTATAAGAAAAACCAGCAACAATCATGAATCCCTTAGAAAAACTTTCTTTCGATTCTTTGAACCATGTACTTAAATTTTTTTCTCCCCTTTTATGATAATAAATGGCTCTTTTTTTGTTGCAATCATTTAAATACACCCATGATTCATCTATTGTGACAATTGTTTTCCATTTTTCTTTGGATAAGTGTTTCTCATATAGAATTCTGCAGCGTGTCCTGCGTTCAGCGATATGATTTGGAAGAAGACGATGCACATTGCGTTTTTTCACTTTCTTAAGATTTAAATCAACGTTTATCATTTTGTTTATAGTGGACACCGATCATTTTAATGATTTTGCAACTGTCCTTTGACTAGGGGGATTTTCTTTTAACATTAAACAACGTACCTTTGCAATAGTCGAAGATGTCCATTTTTTCCTTGGATACTTGTTTGGAATTTTTGTCCCACTTGAGGCTCCAATTTGACGTTTTTTTCCTTCCTTGTTGACGATATTACCTATCGACGCTTTATATATCACAAAACCATGAATCTCACATCGTTTTTGGATAACGGAGTATGCATATTTCTCTTCGGAAAGAGCATAAATGTAACCTTCGAACCACTGCTTTGTTAAAAACGCCATTTTGAATAAAAACAAATCTTTCAAGCCGCAGACGATAATTCTGACTTTTAAAAACATAGTACAATTGCAATTATTTCTTTTGCAGGAAACGATTTTTTATTACCGCTTACGAAAATCGTCTAAAAAATGTGCGAACAGCCTCTGTAGTTAATGATTTAATATCCACATACTTTTACTTAGAATTGTACAGTAAATTTAGTGATTGAAAAAAAATCGTTTGGCCTACGAAATAGCGACAAGAAATTGCCAAATCTTGCGTAAGCTAAAATAAGGGGGGGGGGGGGGTTGGACATCTGTTTATTTTTACTTACAAAGGGAGGGAAGGTGTCTAAAATGATTAGAAATGGGTTTACGTAATACTTGAACGGCTCCATATCCGGAAAAAAAGAAACCGTGTCATCTACACTCCCACCTTCTTGTTAGTGAGTTTACTTCGACCATCCTTTATTATCAATGACCTCGACTGTTCAAATTTTGTGAGTTTAGTACGAGAAAAGAAACATTTTTACTTTATTTACCAAAGTTACAGAACTTCTTTGCTACGTAAAATGATATGTAATGTTCACAAAACATGAAGTTAATAAAACAAATAAAAAACCAATTTCTATCCTTTTTATAAATATCATGCTTATAGTAATCGTAACTCATAAATTTTGCACATAGCCTGATCCTCACCGATCAATCACATGCTATGTCAAAAATATTACCTGAAACAATATAATACTCCTTTACCTCAAGGTCTAGGGATCGGTGATCTAGGCCAGGGGTCGTCAACCTTTTAATACCTACCTCCCACTTTTGTATCTTTGTTGATGGCAAAGTTTCCTTACCGCCCACCGGTGCATATCCGCAGTGACTCAATTTAGCGCAAGTGCGAGTTAAATTTTAGAGGGAAGGGTTTGCAAAAAATACAATCTTTGTCCAAAACGTTCGGTGAATGATGGCATAGTGCTCACGGTCGTAAGAGTTTGCAACCGGTGCATACCGTGCCGGACAGGTGAAGACTGGTCTGAACCAGTTCCCGAGCGGCGGCGCTGCTAGTTAGCTTATTGTGTGGAAACAGTTCATTGTAGAGTGAAGGTGTTGTGCGCTCGGTCGAAATTCAAAATGTATCCGCGAGAGAATATGCTGTTCTGTATCAAACTTGGAAAATCAGTGAAAGAGACTCATGAAGTGCTACTAAAAGTTTATGAAGAATGTGCTGTCACATTGAAGTGCGTGTGTGAGTGGGTTAAGCGCTTCCGAGAGGGGCGGGACACCATTGAAGACTCCCCACTAAGTGGTCGGTCTGCAACTGCACGCACCCCGGACAACGTACAGAAAGTGAAGGAATTGTTGGCCAAGGATTGTCGTGTGACTGTGCGAATGATAGCGGAAATGGGAATTGGTCGTGAAATGGCCCACCTCATACTGACCCAGAATTTGGGTAAACGCAAGCTTTTCTCCCGACTTGTGCCCCACACTTTGACGCCGGAACAAATGCAAATTCGGATTGACGCCTGTGGAGACTTCATCGACATGGCGGATAGAAACCCAAATTTCTTGAAAACCATTGTCACGGGTTACGAGACCTGGTGCCTGAAGTACGACCCCGACGGCAAGCGTCAGAGTATGGAGTGGCGGGGTCCAGGGTCACCGAAAAGCAAGAAGGTGCGAAGGGAGAAATCCCGCATCTAGACAATGCTGTTAGTGTTCTTCGACTCTGAGGGTCTCATCCATAAAGAATTCCTCCCTGAGGGCACCACGTTAAATGCCGCTAAGTACGTGGATATACTGAAACATTTGCTGCAACGGATCAATCAGGTACGCCCCAGTACGCCAAGCAAGGCGACTGGACACGACAATGCCTGGCCACATACTGCTTTTCTGGTGCAGCAGTTCCTGGCTAACAGGAGAGTTGTATCCCTGAATCACCCACCCTACTCCCCACACTTGTCTCCCCCGGATTTTTTCTTGTTCCCCAAATTGAAATCAGCCCTGAAGGGCCACAGGTTTTCGGACATTTCGGCCATTCAACGTAATTCTACGGCCCAGCTGAAGGTCACCCCTAAAGACGACTATACCAGGAGTTTCCAAGACTTGTACAGCCGTTCCCATACGTGCATTACCGCCTACGGGGATTACTTCAAAGGACAGTAACAGCTGTTTCATGCAAGACAACAATCCAGTGTAACTATAGACACATTCACCGAACTTTCTGGACAAAGGTTGCATGTTCTGAAATTTCTCTTTTTATTTATACTTTATGTATATATATACATAAATAGATACGGATGGGTACGGAGCAAATTCGTTGCTCTCTCGTTCACGAGTATACTTCGAGAAGTGTCCGGTGAAATATTATCTGTAATACAAGTTTAGAGATGAAATTCAAAAGTAAATTGCAAAAGCATATTTAAAAAAATCAAACTCGCGAATGTGTTAGCAGTGTATTCGATATAATATGGAGGAACTACAAAATTTGTAACAACGGACCAAAATTCTCACCGCCCACCATGAAAGCTTGAATCACTCACTAGTGGGCGGTAGGAACTAGGTTGACTACCGCTGATCTAGGTTAATACCATATGGAGTTAGCTCAAACGGGCTACGATGATATTAAGTTAACTTGATTTGCATTATTCTTGTGCTAGTGGGATCGCGTGCAACGACTAAACATTTTCAGCCAATCTTTACTGCATATCTACTGGTGGGTCAGCATAACATTTTGGATTACTTCAAGGTCTAATATACCCTCGTGTACCAGGAAAAAAAAAGACTGTAGCTCTCTCAACCAATCAACCAACCAACCAACCTCATTACCTGAAACAATATCAATATAAATCCAAAATTTGTATTTATTATTATTTTTTTCATATTATTCTATCTATCGGTCAGAAATTTAGTGAAAGCTATTTAAAGTTTTGCTTTCAATAATATGATTAAAGCTTTACAGTTTCTGTCTGCCTTCTTAAAGGGCGGATACTTCAAGGCTAAATTTGATTTTAGGAGATTATATGAGGGAATTTTGAAAGAAACAAAATTACCTAAGGATATCTATAAATAAGAATTAAAGAATATTTTACAGAAAATTCCATTAATAGTATCTGGTAAAAAGGAGTCGCATTTTACCTTCAAATTCATTGCTGAAAATTCAAATCACAACGCAATTAATTGAGGTAATTTAGGTTAAAATTTCATATCTATTCAAAATTTCATTATCTATTCAAATCAATGCACGGTGAACATCGATAATGCAAAAATAAAATTGTTATAAAACTATAAAATATTAATCATTATTTATAAAAAAATATTTATTATTTTATTACTATTATGGATATCTATTTTATTCTTTTAATTTAATTATTGTAAGTTATTAAATGGGGACGCGGTGGCCCAGTTGGCAAAGGCAGCGAGCCAGTGATTTGAACGTCTATGGTTCGATGTCAATCGCTGACAAATCCACAACCGTTTACACTAATGGCGGCTGGTGCATGAAAAATATGTCGTGGATGCAATGTTCTCCGAGTTCTCAAAATTTACCTCTGGAGGTGCTGGGTCAAGTGTACCGGTCTCGCCACTTGACTCGGTTCAAAACTGCGTGCCCGGTCCTTTAGCCAAGTCGGACTCCGACCCTTGTGGTGCTATTCAAAACCCGAACCGCACAGTCAGGAACGTTGCTATGCTAGCGCCCCCCCCCCCCTCATGCGCATAACCCTTTATTCATTTACCGACGCAGCGCATCCTAAGTTCAGTTGGAAGTAGAAACTCGATTATGCAGGTCATACCAACAAACGGTAGCCTGAACCCTTAGGAACATTTTTTTAAAAAATTTCTATCATGTTATTTGTGTGAGTGTTTTTGTTTGCGTCAATAAACGCAATTTTTGTGTCTACGAATGAAGATTTTATTTGTCCAGTTGTACATGACAAAAGAACCACGCCAATTCACGACATGCACCATTTTGCCCAATAGCTTTTATGGACTTGACCTGATATACTGTCGGTCAAGGGACATAAGCCACAGCAACACACACACACACGTTATTAAATTATTTATAAATCTATAAATTATTATAAAAATTACTTTATTTGCATTAATTTTGCCTTTTACCTCTAGAAATAGGTAAAATTAATGTAAGAAATCCGCCCATAAATAATAGAGAATCCCATTTCCATTACTTAGACGCAATACTCCAAATGAAATTTATGAAACTTTAAATTCTGAAGTCAAAATGCTTATTTTTTAATGGGAATTCAAATATAATATTTAAATAGGCTGAAAATATTTGCAGTTAAATACGAATCTCAATCAATCAGAAAATTCATGGGTAAAAGAACTGAATTCGTAAATAACTTTGTTAAAAAGTTCGTCGCAGTTTTAATAAGTTTTATTACTTTTCCCATTACAGTTTAAAAAAAAATTATGAAATTATCTGATGAAAATTCCTCAAAGGTTTGACTAAGAAAATAAAACCGACCAAACCTTTCGCATATCAGTTATGCCCTTTTCTCGCAGGAAAATCGTGTTCGATTAATCATGACGACTGGAATGGAAGGGGAATGACGACTTATGCGACTGATGGAAGATGATGGGAAAGATGATGAGACTGATGAATGACGAATGATAGAAGGGGATTTCACTCAGTATTTTTCACTCTTATTTTTCTCATATAGAAAAATATCGGAAAAGAAAGAAATAGAAGCGAAGAAATAAAGCACTGATGGAAAGGGATTTCCCTCAGTATTTTTTGAAAGTATTTTTCCATTTTGTTTTCCATTTTGTTACAACCCATGTTTTATTGCTTTTGTTAACAATCGGTTGAGAAAGATAAGCCGGAATGATTTCCAGTTTGCCGAGGCATTCACTACCTTTGATAAATGGTACAAGGCCCTTTACATCTTTGTATTCGAGCTCTAGGCTCTTCGAATGCGTTCTCCATATTTCTTAGGGTAGAATTATAGATTATTCCGTCTATGAAATATCATCTATGTCCCCAGTCAGGAAGTCAAGTATCGTGAAAGTTTGTTTTCATAGAGAAAAGTTATGCTGTCAATTTGTATTGCTTGAGTACAAAAGGTGTGCTGAAAATAGAACATCACAAAAAGAACTAGGCGTCACTTAAAGAAAAAAATATTCTCTGAAAGTTATTCAAAGAAAAAGGTACTTTTGTTGTAATACATGCATTATATATTTTAGAATTACTTCAAAAAAAATTTTTAAACAACCAAGAAGATTTAAAATTTGTATCTAATTTTATTGTTAGTTATTTTTATTTCATTATTAAGTTGAAAAAAGGGAATAGAACTTATAATATAATCAATCTTCAAAGTGTTAAAACTGAACACCACTAATTTTATAAAGGTCGAGGAATCAACGAATGAAGAGAGTGACGAAATGTTGTTGAAAACAGTATTTTATAGGAGCTGATCGACTTGCCCAAGTTAACACGATGCCTTTCTTTTTAGTATTATTGTCGGAGCACACTATTTACCATGAAATTAGATCCCCAGAAACGACGTAAGCAGGTTAGCCACATCTTACCACGCTTTGGGCTCGATAAAATGTTCATTGCAGTCATGTAGAATATGAAAATAACTGCTTCAAGAATCAGACGGTGGATAGCATAGTGTGTACACCAGAATATTCTTAGAAAATTTTTAAGTCAATGTGACACATCAAAAAGAAACTTTTTGATGCCAAAAGTGGGCCGACAATATATATTGAAGAGTGAAGACAAAATCACAGAGTGAGTACATACAAGAATCATGTTTGTATGTACTCACAGGATCACCCTGGGTATCAGTAAAGTATTTAGAAGAAACTGAAAGTGTATGGAAATGATAAAAGGAACAATAGAAGATATAAAATGTAGTATGTAGTTCATTCGGACACAGCTATAAAGCACTGGCTGCCTCGATGCAGACTCAGCACTGACAAAGATGGAACAAAGGAAACGGGGGATCCCCGGTGATATGGGGTATGATCTCCTAAATGCTAATGGACATTTTGCACTGTCCTGTTCTATGCTTGGAAGGAGGTCGTTAATATTTTCTTTCGATAATATCGTCCATTCCTCCTTCGTCATCACCAGGTAAATATTTTCCGATGGATATGAGAGCCTCTTTCTACAGTGTTCCACATGAAATCGATGTCAATTGAATAGGAGGAATGTGACATTCAATTATTCCGACGGATTTCCTTACTTTCGAATAATATAACAGCTATGAGACCAGGTTCTACAATCAACTAACGAAATCTCGACCTATATTAGTACCTTTAAACAGACGCCCAAGGAGAAGGATTACCTCACTAAGCTGTGGTAACTGAATTCAGATTTTATGGTATAATGAGTATCTTTCCGTATCTGAAGTCCGCTGGACGTCAGTCCAACATAAT
The DNA here is from genome assembly GCA_907164885.2 of Dolomedes plantarius. Lineage (NCBI taxonomy): Eukaryota > Metazoa > Arthropoda > Arachnida > Araneae > Dolomedidae > Dolomedes > Dolomedes plantarius. The sequence goes on along the minus strand of OU015496.1, from coordinate 153,991,403 downwards.
TCCTCGTAGATGAGAAAATCTCAATATCTGTTTCAACATCTTTTGTCATGCTTGCGTGTTAAACAACGATTTCTAAGCACACTGACTATCATCCATAAGCATCTACAATCATTATTAATGAGAACCTTAAGCTAATGTTCTGTTGTCCAAAGTTGTATTTGTTGTACCACTCTAAATAGTGATTCCAGTGGACAATATAAACATAAATGATTACAGCGCATTGGTTATACAACACATTGTGATCTCACCTGCCCTCAATAAAATGAGATATCGTACATCCTACACTACTTCATTGTTGGTTTGCAATGTTTATTTCAATCTCTCGCACGTAAGGTTGTAAAAGCGGCCCACTTTTGCCATTGTTATCGTGCACGACCTCTATCAGTTTTCGAATACTTGTAGCTGTCCATGCATACAAATTTGTTGTTGTTGTTGCTAATGCCAGGAGCATGTTGTATGTTCGATTGTATGTTCGATTTTTTTTCCAGTTTTCAATCCCTTATCATCTGCAGTCGTTATCACATTGACTACACTCGGATATCGACTATAAGGTAGTATTTAAGAAATAATGTGCTGGGGATGTTTTGTCTTTGTTTTTTTTATATTTTACTCCGTTTAGGAAAGTGTTGATCCTTCTGTGTATTAGTCTTTTAAAGTCCCAGTAATTCAATTATGAGCTTACAAGCATACCTATGTACTAGAAAATACATGCAAAGACATTTACAAAAGTGTATTAAAATTTTCCAAGCTTATATTTTAAAGAGATGATAAAATTCAAATTACGTAAAGGATTTGGAAAGAAGTTAGCTATCTGCAGTGAGGTAAAACTAGACAGATTAATGCTCTCTAATTTTTCACACCAGGAATCATTTTCTGGAGACATTCAGAAATACGTATAGACAATTTAAATTTTCTTATTAAATTATTTTTACAGTACGGCGCAATTTTTTTCCCTCCGGATATACATCCAAAACTGTTTGAATGGAGTATTAAAATATTCTCTCGACTTCGTATAGTTATGTTATTCAATACTAAAGAACATTTTTCAAAAGATAATCCCTCCAAGAAAAGCATTCTATTCCCCGGAATAGATTCTATTCACAGCGGCATCATATAATAGAATTAAATGAAAAGGTATGCGTAAAGTTAAATTAAGATATTGAAGAATTATTTATCGATTTTCGAGATTCAGATTGAAGAACCGAAAGGTACAAAAACTATCATTCTTCGATTCTTTATTGTTCCAATCCAATACACCGTCTCCATTCGTGAAGAAAACATTAATGACTTCCAAAACTTAGGTTTGAACAATAATGCATTGTAAGGCGGAGGAAGATTATATTTAATGATGAACAGAGTATAATACCGGAAGAATGGGAAATAGTGCCTCGCGAGGCTTTAAAGTTACTCGAATAGAACTTTTGCGATGACGTTCGTTTTGAAGATAAACTCTCATGTTACAATTTTAAATATGATTTAACTAGCTTTGCTTTAGGAATTCGTAGGTATTGCTTATAACCAGGAAGAGTAATTTCTCTGTTTTTCCTGTCACCTGTAAAACACCCGTGTCCTGTAAAGCACCAACAGCCCAACGGTACCTTGGATTTGCATTGGTTACCGAGATTAACTGTGGTAAACATATTGAAAGAGGTGCTGAGAAGGGTAGAAAAAAGCTCCAACTTTTGAAGTACACCTCTGGCAGAGACTGAGGGGTGGACTCAGGAGGGGTGGACTCAGGAGGGGATTGAAGAGTGAAGACAAAATCACAGAGTGAGTACATACAAGAATCATGTTTGTATGTACTCACAGGATCACCCTGGGTATCAGTAAAGTATTTAGAAGAAACTGAAAGTGTATGGAAATGATAAAAGGAACAATAGAAGATATAAAATGTAGTATGTAGTTCATTCGGACACAGCTATAAAGCACTGGCTGCCTCGATGCAGACTCAGCACTGACAAAGATGGAACAAAGGAAACGGGGGATCCCCGGTGATATGGGGTATGATCTCCTAAATGCTAATGGACATTTTGCACTGTCCTGTTCTATAAAGTTGCCTCACCAACAAATCTGAATGAACTGGAAAGAGTACAACTAAGCGCAGCAAGAATAATCACAGGTCTCTGGTGCTGCTGCTCTAACGATGTAGTAGTCTATGAGGCTGACCTTCAGCATTTATCATAGAGAAGAGAAACAAGTTCTGAACTCACTGCGGGCTTAAGAGCTTTGGGCCATACAATAGATCTTCGAACTTTGTGTCTCTCTGGACAAGTAACCAGATGTTTAAAAAGATAGCCCACCGAGCCTAATGTGGAAACGGGATCTATTGGATACTAATGTTAAACTTTGTATTCCTTTTAGTCATATGGCACCTACTACTTATTTTAGTGATGTTAGTTTTAATGAAGACTTGACAACGAGTACTGCTAAGCATAACCAGTACCCAGAGCTGATGAGGCAGTTGGTTCTGGAGGTCATTACAAATATTCCCTCTTGAGTCCTGATGATATACACTGACGAAGGTAAATCAGATTTGTGTCTTTGCTAAATTCGTAGATGGTTATTTTAGGTGTAGTTTTCGAAACCCTGACCATTGTTCGATTTTCCGTTCGGAGCTTATTGCATCAAGAGAGGCCTTAGACTTTGCTTTGGGCTCTGGAGCGGGGGATATTTGAACTCTGACGGATAGCAAAAGCTCCATACAATATCTAAAAAATTGACCCCGAATTCTGGAAAAGATCTGACAGGATATAGTTATTAAGCTGACTGCTTTGGCTCAGAGGGGCTCCACGTATATTCAGTGGATTCCTTTCCATGTGGGTGTTTACGAAAACAAGGTTGCAGAGCTACTTGCAAAAGAGGGAAGTGTGCTTCCCACTGCTACCTCCTCCGAACTTGGTGCTTCTGAAGTTTACTCTGTCCACAGAGTTAAAGCAAATGCTGCGTGGAGGATCCCTCCTAGGCACACCTGGTATGCAGCAAGTTGTCCTGGCTGATCCATGTATTGTAATGGATCAAGGACTTCTCAGACTAAACTGCGTAAAGGCCCCATAAAAAGTTTGACTTTGGTCGTCAGTGAGAAGAAATACTCGTCTTGTTCCTGTTTCGCTTCTACCTCTCATCTCATTGATTGTGTAGGCGCCTCTGTGGGGCGGATGTTGCATGAGAGGGAGGTTATCTTGGATTTAATTATGTAACGTTGTCTAGTGGCTTAAGCCAAGGGGATGAGCAACAACAATAACAACAACAACAACACAACGTATTTTGCAGTACCTCACATAAATTCTCGTTCGGATGAAAAAAATATACTTAAGTTGTTAATGAAGAGTTAGCGTGTTCAGTGGAGAGAGAGGATAGCAGTAAGAAGGGCTCGAGGAGAGATGAATTCAGCTAAAACAACCTGTTGTGAGGGAGGAATTTAGCTGCAAAGTGGACCGTGGAACCGACGTGGTCAACTCAGGAAGTAAATATGCTAGCTAGCACGTAGATGTCCTTGATCGCAGATCGCAAGTTGTAGTTTTCATATATATTTATTGTGAGATTACAATTTGCTACAAATGTATGTTTCGCTGGTGACGAAGATTTGTTGTCTGTTGGAGATCTAGATGTTCTTTTTAACCCTTTCAGGGGCAATGACCTCCCCCATTTGCACGGAGCGGATTTTTTTTCCAGATTTTTTTCAACCTAAAGAATCTTGAAAAATTTTCCAGTTAAAGGTTGCAAAATGTTTTTATTTCTTTAAACTGATAACAGATGGCAGTACTAACCCTTTTTCTGCTCATTTAACTGAAATACATTGAATGCAAGTGAAAAAAAGACTAGATTTAGGAGTTTGCACTGTGCAAAAAGCGTCCCTAAGAGGGTTAAGAAAGCGGCTTTTAGCCTAAATGAAATGGAATTTCCTCATAGAGAGATTGGGATAGCTGTTAATCTATATTTTGGAAGCGCGTAACACTACTACCTTTTAAGGGGACAGAGGAAGTCCAAACTTAAATTGTTTTATTTGATGTTGTTAACTTTATATACAGAATGATAATAATTAATATTCTTTTTAACTACACTAGGGGCTTCGCTCCAAGGCTCGCTACGCTCGCTCCTCTGTTAGGGCTAATAGCAAGATACATAGCGGTGATTCTCGGGCAATGTAACAGCTTCCATCCATTTACTGTTGTCACCCTTATGCGAAGGGCTTTTCATCACTGTTGAATTATCAGCTTTAAAATTCAATTAAAAAAATCGAAATTTTAAGATAGAGATTTCAATTAGGTTTATATGAATAAGATAGCTTTCAGGTTTCAGATGATGTAAATATTTTCTTTGTAAGATAAAAACTCGAGGAGAATCGATATTACATCCACATATGGGACGATATTTCTTGAAAAACTGTGTTTCCTTTTTTGATGAAAATATTAGCCTGTTTTAAAATATTTTTAAACAAATGAGGTCTAGTTTGAAAGAGAAATGTCTGTAGTCTTAGATTGTGAAAAGATCAAAATTCTACGATCATTTTTTGGCGAGTTAGTCTAAAGACGAAAGAGTCACTATTTTCCCACAAAACATAAAATAAAAAAAAAAACCTTAAAGTCCGACGAACATGAGACATGTCTTACTGTGGTCCCTCCAATTTTCTGCATCCATTGGTATCGCTCTCGACCCCATACCCCCAGCGGTTTCGGGGGAGATAGCGTGACAAGCTTTTGACAGCGGCAGCGGGAGTTGCTTTTTTTAGAATAGAGAGATTGAAGACCTTTAGAATTCAAAATATAGATTTTTTGGCAGAATAATACTTATTTTTCAAATAAAAAATTTTAAAAATGCTAGCATTTTTCAAAATACTCCATGCGGATTCCATATCATTTAAAAAACTTTATTTTTAATTTATAAGTTGACCATATACTATATATAAACATAATTGTGCCTTGAATTTTTTTTTTGTATGAATCTAGAGCCATAAATATATATTTTTTAATCTGTCCATTATTTTTTTTATGTTTTTTATATTTTACTTTATTTCATTTGAAAAATATTTGTGGTTTTAAAGAATGATGCACATTTTTTTGACAAAAACTTCAATTAACAATCCTGAGAAATTTGGAAGAAACTAGAAGAAAATGATTGTGAAGGAGCATTTTGAAATATTCTAACATTTTTGAAGATTTTTTTCTGTAAAAACAGGTCCTGCTCTTCAACAAAATACCTATTTGGGAATTCTAAGTGTCTTTAATAAAGTAAAAAATAATATTAATTATTCTTATTTTGTATATAGAGCAAAATATTGAAAATATAAAAAAAAACGAAGTTGAAGGTCCCTTGTTCTTTTAAGTCTGTATTAAAATGCTTAAACGGAGACAGTTAAAAATTTAGTATACCCCTACGTACAAATACACCTTTTTTATCGACAAATTTTGTAAAATTAACACAAAAGCTCGTTCTAAATAGACTAAAAATTCTGGTTTTATGATAAGCTGCAGAAAATTCAGCTAACTGTCACTAAAAACAAATAATTTATCTATCTCTTTGCAGAGTACAAACAATCTGCTTGTGGTAGAAGGTCCAGAGTGGAAAACATGAAAACCTGATATAAGATTTTTCGTATCCGGAAATAAGAAGAAGTATTCTGTCTTGAAATAGCATGTTATAAAGAACACGAAAAATGCATACTTCTGATTACTGAACTTTTTGTTTTAGACCACTCCAAGAAATACTTTCATCAGATAAGGAACATGCCAGAATTAAAAAATACAGTATATAGTACATATAACACGCGAATGCATAAACAATCAAATCAAATGCAAACTGCTTGGCGTATTTGAATACAATATTAAATGCAAATAGAGAAAATGTAGCAAATTGCATGGAATACTCCATCATGGAAGAAACCATAACTGCGGCATATCTCTAAATTTTTACTGAATTTTTACAGGTGGAGTACTGGATTTTTGTGGGATGGAGGTCTGAGCAGGTCCTGATTTTCCATTAGGCCCGGTAGGACGGGGACTATGTGTCCCGGAATGTTGGGGAAGCCAAAAAACCATTTTTTTGATATTCACGTTACCGCTGCCCTTCAGTTACCCTCCAGTACATCCCGGCCTACGTGGTGTGGATGGTAATGAACAAGCCGAGCTTTTAGCTAAAAAGGGAATCATGGTTCTACAGATGATTAGGGGTGAGATTCCTTTTTCAACTGCCAAACGTATTATTAAACACACTTCAGCCCTTAACTGCCGTCGAGACCTAGTAGGTAGAAATTTCCCAAAGAGCTGGTTGAAGACTATCCAGGACAATGTCCCTGATTGGCCTCGTCCTACAGCTGTGGCGACATTGCGCCAAACTACCGGACATGATTGCATGGCGGCGCACCTGTTTCGTACTTGTATCCTATGGTATCATGGATAGAGACCACCTTGAACGGTATATTGCAATCCTGAGACTGAGCGATATTGGTTTGCGAGACTGCGCATGAGTCAATGACTCTTTTTTTTTTGTATTTTTGGTTGTTGTTATATCAGTCATGTACCTTGGCATTGAAATTAGTAAAAATAAAATGTTTCCGTTGCATTTTAAAAGCACGGATAGTTGGGAGTTAAGTGTACCGTGTTTCTCTTACTAATTTACCATATGACCTCGAGAAAAATGGAAATCTTTCAAGATGGTTACCAAAATTTCTCCTCTATTTCACATTGAAAATACGAGGCCTTAAGTTTTACAACTATCAGTGTTTTACAAACTGTAATAGGTTAATCTAAAGAGATGAGCAGATGGGGGTGTTAGTGCAAAAAAATCAGTCTTACAGGGATTCGTGTTTTACTCTGTTCCCGAAAATAATTAGGACTGAAATTCAAGTATTGTTTGTTCACTCCTCGGGAAACACGTTAAAACGGAATCGATTTGGAAATCGATCACATCTTATCTAAATACACCAAGCAATGCACGGAAATCCAAAATCTCAATTTTGATAAATTCAATTGCGACTGAACAGAAAAAAAAGAAACCATATCATATTTAAATTTTCATAATTTTCGAACAATTCCATTGCAGCCTCTGGGCAAATAACAACAAATCTGTCATGTCGAGTAACAGCCACAAATAAATGAATATGAAATGTGATAACAATGATAAATGCGATTTTTCCCCCTACGTAAACTAACGCGGTTAAGAAAAAAAGGAGATTGTCTACTGTACTGGAGGCAGCTAGTGGCATTTCCCGAAATTAATGACCCTGAACAGTTTACATGGTACATTAAATGCAGCGGAAACAATTGATTTTAAAATCGATACGACGAGAGTTATATTCTCTGTTTAATAAAAACATAACTATTTAGAAACGAACAATTTTGCTCACTGAAATTTTTATGTCCAAAATATACATACTCGTGCCCCCCTCCATATATATATATATATATATGTGTGTGTGTGTGTGTCTGTGTATTTATATACTAGTAGGAGTACCCGGCGATGCCCGGGATTTTAAGAATATGTGTTTACCTAAGTACATTTAAAAATTAAACATAGCATAAATAACATAGAGTAAAAAAGCAGTCACCCAGTGCTAAGTGGTTAAGGCATCAGCCTGCCCGCCGGAGGCGCGGGTTCGATTCCCAACTAAGACTTGGTTGTATTCTGGGGAACACGTCCGTTGCAAAAGGGGAACTGCATCCCGTCGCCGGTGTCATCGTTTGTTAATAAAAACTAGCTGAGTGGCAACCCGATGTGTTGCTTTTGCGATTTAAAATGAAATAGTTTCATTTCTTAATGATCAAAAACCGTTTAATCACTTTTAAAAATATATTAGAATTTTTAAAAAAGGAAATAATAATTTAAAATTTTCTTTCTCAAATTTCGGTTTTTGGCTTTTGAAATAATTCTTTCAAATTTCCGTTGTCAAATTTTGCCTTTTAGACAAAAAAGAAATTCATTCAATTAGAAAAAATTCTAAAGGTTTTAACTTCTCCTTTCCAAAAACTAAAATTATTTCTGGTACTTTAAAATTATTTCTGGATTTCAATTATTGAATGACTCGTTCTCAACTAATAATTTTTCCTTTTGGCAACTGAGCAGAATTTCTTTTGAAGAGTAGAGTTCCTGGGTCTATTGACTTTAACTCCTGTCGCAAGATGCTTATTATCAATGTATATGTGCTCAATAGAAAAAATTATTAAATTAAATTAAGTTTAAAGTTACCAGTTACATTAATATAAAAATTAAGTTTAAAACCTTCAAAAAGTAGAAGGGTAAGATAAATTCAAAAATTAGAAATATATTAAGATTAAATAAATTAAGATAAAAATGAAGAATTAAAAAATTTAAAGAAAATAAGTTGATATTAATTATAAAGTTACGGAAAAAATGGCCCTCAGCAAACAAGATGGAAAGTTCGCATAATAAAAGAAAAAAAAGGCCCTGTGCAGGGTCAAACAATTCGTAATGAGATGATTGCATAGTTCCGCGGGGAAAAAAAACACCAGGATAGGGAAAATTGGAAAATGCGTCACCACCTAGGGCCGAACCCACAACGTAGGGTTTACCAGGTCAGCGCGATAGAACTACGCCACGACAGAACACAAGAAGATGAGCAAGATGGGAGATATATTGCGGTAAGGCCGAATGTAAATATTAATGTCGGGTGGAAAAAGTGCTTAAAAAATAGAAAAACAGTTCTGACGAATTCAAAATTGGTGGTGGAAGAATCCTATCAGTTGCTTATTAATTAGAAACAAATTTCACGAACTTGCTGGAATTATTAGTGAATAAAATAATAAGTCGAAAAACTACGAACTCGGCATTCAGTTAAAAGTGAGTTTTGCAAGTACGCTCTTTTAGAATGAAAACTTTTTTTTATTGAATGTATTTGGTATATTTTGGAAGCTGAACATATAGCAAATGCCGATAAATCGTAAAATTGACATTAATAAATGCAGAAAACCGAAATATTTGTCCATCAAAATTATCGATTTCGTGAAATTCGGGAAACTGCTTTGAGGAAAAAGCTTCGTTTGCAACGAAAAACATTTTTAAATTTATAAAAATGTGTGTATCCTTAAAGATGAAGAGTTGTAAAACACATGGAAATAAAAAAAATGTCGATTGGAGGACGGAAAAGTTGAATTTTGCATGCAGGAAAATAGTGGAAATTTGCGAAACGGAAAGGAGCTGCCCCACCAGGAATGTCAGCTGTTTCAGCTCTCCTCTTCCATTGAGTTCGGTGGTTTGAAATGAATAATTAAAAAAGTTTAAAGTTTTGAAAGTTGAGGATAGCATCAGTGCACGCGTCTCGGCCGTCCGCGTATATCGGTACCAGTCGCGATATCCTGCTATGGTCGGTTCGCGAGATTATCCCGTCCCTGTGTCTGCTGACTGACAAACTAACATTTGTTTACCTTCAGCTGTTAATAGTAAGATTCTTCCGTGATTTATGTTTCAATTGCCTTTTATTCATATGTACACCGGACTGGGGTATGACGTTTAAAAGTCCGACCTCTCTTGAGGCAATGGCACCCCCTCCTCTACGGATAGTGATTCTATCCGCAGACACGACAACAAACAAACAAATAATAAAAAAGCATGCGAAATGTTATATGTAGAGTCGAAACTAAGTGAACTGTTTAGATCAATAACCACAATGTTGAACTTACATCGTCTTTTATTCAATCACAAGAACAATTAAAGGCTTAAAGTTGCTCTACTACCCTGGAGCAGCTGACACACTGGAGCTGTATCGAGCCACGATCTCGATCTCCCAGTCTGTCTCTCTGTCCGTCCTTTAAAGCCGTCTTCCTGGAGCAGCCTAGCCAAGCAGTCTGCATAACGATAGGAATCCAACGTGGATCTGGATCGGAACGAACCCAGGTGGATTAGGAATGGCACCCGACGTCATAAGTTGAACTGTTTGAGCCGAGTCCGCCACACACCATCGGAACTTTCAGTACAAACATTATACACATCATTAAAATGGAAACCCAACATGAAAATATATAAATTTATAATAAACTCTCAGAATTCAGCTAGATTCAGCCTTTAATCACTGTAGCACTAAAAGATGACAAGGAATAATGTCAAAGTTACTTTTGGCCTTGTGAACCCTGCCGGAAAAATTAAACACAGTATAAATAACATAGTATAAAAAAAGTATGTGAAATGTTACACATCAATAATATGAAAACCCAATATAAAAAAATATAAATTTATAATAAACCTCCGAATTCAGAACTAATTTAACTCAATCTTAGACATACGTTAAAATACTTAAGACATATAGACAATCGAAACAACATTTCGGGTATTTTTTTAAGATTTTTCATGTCATAATTTATAAAAATAGCTACTTTAAGAAAATGCTTTTACAATCAAACTTTTAGTTCATTACACTCTCATCATTATATAAATTATGTGTAATAAGAATCAAATTGTTCTGACAAAAACTTTCTTTTGTTATCCTGTTTTTCCTGTGTAAAAAATCACAAAAATGTAGTTTTCTGTAAAACGCAATTAAAAATTTCATTACAGGAAAAAATTTGAAAATTTATTATTCAAATTACTTAAAAATCTCCAGCTTTGTAGGTTGGACTCTCTTTTATTTCATTTTTAGGGTCTTTTCTCTTTCGTGAAGCCTTTAATATTTTTCGGGCCACTTTTGCACTTGGCAAAGAGTGTCATTTTGAGTCGACAATGTGCTCACCATCAATGTTCTTGTATCCTGCAAGTGTATGTGTTCCAGAATCAAATCTGAAAGTTCAAACACTTTTATAAAATCCAATACAGCAATTATTAAACTGTATAACAGCTATACTGGGTCCCAAGAGGAATGCTGTGTGTTCTACAAACACTTCTTTTGAAACAATAGTCCATAACAGATTATTAAGACTTTCATTAGCATTTTGAATATTTCCATGAACACGCGTCTTCACTAATCATTTATCACATAATTCCATACAAACAGGTTTCACAGACTTATTGTTTTTATGCATAAAGTGGAAAACATACTAGTCACTAAAATTACTTTCGCAGCAATATTTTTTTTTCACGTGTAAACAATCGAAGTCAGTTACGGTTAACCGTCAAGGTTATTTCTCTCGCTCTAATGAGCAAAAAAAGTTATATAATTCAATATTAATTTGACTTTTCAGACTAGTGGAAAAATGCCACGCCTACTTTAAAGGGTTGAAATAATTAAACACACACAAATGTATAATTTACATTATAGTTTTTTTTAATTCTTTAATCTGTCTAAATCTCCAGTAAGGATATATTTTCGGGGAATAACATCGTTTCAATATGAAATTTCTTTTATAAAAATGGCAACAATGAACGTTTGTTTGCAATCAAACGCACGACGATCATTAACCGAAATGTCTTAAAATATAAATTTTAGAGTATAAAATCTGACTTGAAAGATTATTGTTTTCATTATTATTCTGGTTTAATATACAACTCTAAACTTTTTGATTTTATTTATTTTCTATCGTTTTCGCTCACTAAGTCTAACATGGCTGACAGTTTGTAGAAAGTTGGGCTGTGAATCCAGAAAATATAAGAGCTTACATTTTATGGTCAGACTGAATTTTGTTTTGAAAGCGGAGTGACTTGGGCGTGTCGACTTTATCTTCTGTAAGGAAGTTAAATGTAATCAAGGTGGGAGTGCTCAGTAGTTAAAATTTAAGTGACGAATTAAGAATATTAAGGTGAAAATAATGCGAGTAAAAAAAAAACAGAAGTAATTTCTGTAAAGAAAGTCAATACAGAAAAGTTAAATTTAATAGAAAATACTAGGAGTTTCAAGGTAAAAAGATTGAAAAGAAAAATTAGAAAAGACTAATGATCCACGGAAAAAGTAATAAAGTTAAGAGAAATCCCAAAAAAGCAGATAAGCATAAGAATACAAAAATTATTTTTATTTATTTTTGTTTTTTTTTCAATTTTTCTTTTGGATTTTTTAATGGTTTTATGATTTTTTTTTATTTTTTATAATTTTACAAATTTGAGGTCAATTGGAACTAGCAATGAAAAAGAAAGGCCCTCTCCAGGACCATACACTTCGTATTGAGATAACTGCGGAGTTCTAAGGGGGAAAGCTAAAAATAGCAGTAGAGTGAGTTTGGAAAAAGTACGACACCGGTTGTGATCGAACCCACAATGCGAGCGATTCCACGCCAGCGCGTAAGCACGGTGCTACGGCGGCGCGCATTCATCCTTCAAAAGTTGTTGAAATTTAATTTATTAAAAATTAACGGTAATTAATTTCGATTCCGGAAGTTCTTAGTTGCCCCCGCTGTGTTTAACTACGCCTGTATGTAAAATTTCACGATCGTCGCTTCTAAACTGTGGATTTCTATACAATTACGGCAATTACAGACAAGCATACAGGCAAATTCTTATATATATATATATATATATATATATATATATATATATATATATATATATATATATATATATATATATATATATGTGATGCTCCGTACATTACGCCGAGGAGGAGAGGCGTAGCACTAATCAGAGGTGTAGCCAGCACGAGGGTGTGATGCAGTCGGGCGACGTGTTGATCATCCAGTAAGTCGCTGCGCACAACTTGGAGAGATGCCGTCGGGCGTAGTGTAGGTCCAGGGAAGCACTTACGAACTTTAGGCGAGAAACGCACACATGGAGCCATTGATGAAATACACAAATTCCAAGACGTGCCTTATTTATCAGAAGGCATTAGCTGCAGTGGCCACATGACTTGGTCTGACGGGGCGCGGATTACATTACAAGACAGAAGCGGACAGCAGGTCCGACAGCAACGAGACTTAGACACGGAGAGACAGAAATCTTCTATTCATGCAAATAGTAAATGAGTGTTTTGCGATATTGACGTCAGAGGGCCTAATCTACTTAATTTTTATTTGGGTGACTTTAGATTCGTGGAGTTCACGTGTCCACTTAAGTTTTGCCGGGGACTTTACTGCTAGATCCCGCGCTTGTTAGAACCGCGAACTATTGACCTGGGTGGAGGATAAGTGGCCATAAAGTTCTTGTAAAGTGTGGTTTTGACATTACAGAACCCATAAATCCAGAGTGGTTCGAGGGCTTTTCAAGAATTTTGACTTTACACTGACATTCGGACTCTCATAAACTTCCTACACTCATATCTGGGGATGTTATTGAGTTCAGCTACTTCACATGCCTGTATAATGATCTGCAGGGCTAATATAAATTATCTTATTTTATTTTTAGGTTGCAATTTTAGAAAAGGGGTCGTGCTTTATTAACAGGATAATTTTAAATACGCTTTAGATATATAATGGTGGGCCGTCATTATCACACACACACACACACACACACACACACACACACACATATATATATATATATATATATATATACATACATACATACATACATACATACATACATACATACATACATATATCACTGTCCCTCCCCCACACTGGGCACACCTTTTTTTAACGAATTTTCCAATGTATTAGGAATAAAGCTACCAATTTAATTTTTCATGCTTGAAAACACTTTGACTTCGAACCTCGGGGAATTATAAAACACGCATTTATAATTATAATTGTAGCGCGCTGGTTTTCGGTGCTGAGGGTGCTCAGATCGAATCCTGGCGAAGCGCCACTAAAATGCCTCCATTTGTGTCGTCCCTTCATAGGGGGCAATGTTGGTCTGCCTATATGGCACCCCCATAATAAAATTTTCCAGCAAAACTGCGGTGAATTATAGGTGAATGTCTTCGCGACAAGTGCCTCCACATTGAAAAAAAAATTATAATTGCTTTCTATTTATCAGACACGTGCGTCTATGTGTGTTCCAGCAAAAATAAATAAATAAATTAAAAAAAATAGTCTGCCTTTAACAACTGCTATTAAAGCGTTGATACGTTTTGGTACAGGATTTTACTGTCCCCTGCATCCATAGGGAATTAATTCCAAATCACGGTGTAGAGATACTAGAGGAGTCCAAGTAGCCACAGTTTCGTAATGAGAGTACGAAGCCAACAAACTCGTGTGATTTGGATTTCTCAATAGGGTGGCATCCAAAGTATACGGATGTAAGCGTTTACATAATTCGCATCTTTGAAGAACCGAGGATGTTTTTTTATTTAAAAAAAACTCATAAAGTAGCCGTTTCATTTTTCTTACTTTAACGATCTTCTTGTATCTATACATAAAGAAATAGTAAAGTAGAATTTCTGGATGCCAAAATGTCGATGCAATTTGATTTAATTCTTAGGACCTAGACCTATTGATATTGCATCGTGGCACAATACCTCAGACATGTTTTTAACCAGAAGATTTTATTTTGTCAATCACCTCCTTTGCGATGTCAGTCTCATCGGCTCTTACCATTTTCAATCGCGGTCATATTCAACTAATTTTCAGGCCAAGGCTAAAAAAGAGCCTTCTCTCTCAGAAAAAAGACTTTTTTTATATGGGGTAATCTCACAGAAAATTCTGCCTTGACTCATACAAAGGGCAATCCTCTAAAAACAGACTCTGTATCAAAATGCTTTGGCTCTGAAATTTTCTTTTTTGGCGTTAATAACAGTCTCGTTCAGAAATAAGTGTCAGTTTAGGTACCATATACTCCAAGGACCAATAAGAACTGGTCTTGCCTTCACATTGATATTATCAAAATATTCGAGAAGACTGATATAGATTTCTTCCACCTCAAGTCTAAAAAGTCAAATTAGTTGCGTACGATAACACTTTTTTTTCGCATTGACTGAAGAGCGAAGAGAAAAATGTCTATTTCAGAATAATTTTTAACAATCATTAACCCTTAGAGCAGTGGTTCTCAAACTGTGCGCCCCAGAGCTCTTCCAGGTGCGCTCTATAGTATTCTTAAAAAATCTATCCAGATATGAAAAGCAAATGTATACTAAGTTGCTATATTATACCATTTCTTTACGAACAATCGGCTTGTTTCATTGCGACATTATTATGATAGTTATAAGTTACTTTTCTTGCAACTAACTTCTGATCTGCAACTTTTTTACGCGTTTAAAACACGCAACAAACGTGGCTGGAACGACATGTTAACACCGGCACTAGCTTTCATCACGTTGCAACTGGCAGTGTTGCATAACAGGCGTTGTTGAGTAGGCATGTCGTGTCTTCTGAACTGCCATCAAGAGTAAACGTATTGTGCCTTTTACAACTTTCAGAATAACTACCGTTGATATAATTGTCTTTGTTAAAAATAATTCACCCATAAAAATGGATAAGTTTCTTAACCAATTGCTTCTTACTAAGTCTCAGAACTGATCGCACAAAATATGAAAGCTCATACTTTGGGTGAGTCACTTATTTTGCCTGCTTGCCAAAAGATTGTCAGTACGATGTTAGGAAATGAAGCAGCTATGAAAATAAGCTATATACCTCTGTCGAATGATATTGTCAACAGGCGTATTTTGGAAATGTCTTCCGATATTGAGAAAAATGTATGTGATAATAAACTCCAGTGTTCTGATTTTGCATTGCAAGTTGACGAGTCAATCGACATTACCATCAAGGCTTAACTCATAGCATTCATTCGTTTCATTAACGAAAATCAAATAACAGATCAGTTTTTTTTTTAAAAGAATTTAGCCTGATTACAAAAGGTGAGGACATTTTTAACATCCTTGATAAATGGCAGTTATCGTGGAAATCGTGTGCAGGCATTTGCACAGATTGAGCTCCTTCTATGATAGGCTGCAACAAGGGTCTTGTATATTTTAAAAAGGAACAAAACGAAAATATTATTGTAACTCATTGCTTCTTTCATAGAGAAGCCTTGATGTCAAGAACATTAGAAGAGGATTTAAGAGAGGTCTTAGATCAAGTTGTTAAAATGGTGAACTTTATTAAAACAAGACCAGTTAAATCATGCCTCTTTGAACAGATTTGCACCAAATTATAACATATTAATCCTATTTTGTATACAGTGCGCCAGCAAGTATCTGTAGTATTGTAAGTGCGCTCAGACTGTATAAAGTTTGAGAACCACTGCCTTAGAGGATACCACAGGGTGAAATTTTACGCCAGGCGTATTGCATTTTGATGTGATTTCCATTGACAGGTGAAGGTAAATGGATAGTTCCGAACTAGTCCGTAAATGCATTTTGTGTAATCTAACCCTCTTTAATGATTAAAATTAAAGTCAGCACTAATATATCAAAGGTCCCTGGAGGAATGCGGAATTTTACAGTTTCTTTTTAGAGAGAAACTAATATGTGGTTAGAAACCTTATACACCTTAATTAATCTAATGTTGAAGCTAATTCCTGTTTTTACTCAAATTTGACATGTCAGCAAACTATTCATAAAATTGAAAATTCCTTAATTCTGCCATGACTTTCGCTGAGGAATAATGAAAAGTAAATTCAGAACAAGTCATAGGTCTTTCACCACATGTAATCAGCGTTTGAAAAAGAATAATAACATAAATATTTATTAAGCTAAAAGGATTAATATCTCTCTTTAGATAGAAGAACTTAAAAAGAAAAAATTTTTTTCTCCTAAACAATAAAATCTAGTCTCATCAAGTATGATTTTTCTAATTTTTTTTTCCTTTCAAGGAGTATGAAGATTCTTCTTCTAATCCTGCCACCTGAAAGAAGATAAAGATATCAAATGAGAAACGACACATCATTTCTGATGTCTTTTATCCTGGAAAAATCTAATAATAGTTCTATGCACAAGATTGACTTTCTCCAAATAAAGTATTCCAATTTATTTTTCCATTCCGTTTTCATAATTTATCTCCAGATCACCTTAACAATAAAAGATGATTATATTTCCATGGAACCGCAAGTTATTGAGTTTCTCAGAAAACGTAAGACAAGAAATAAAAACAGAATAAAAATTGCCACTTGTGATTCATTTTGTATTTAAGAGAAATAGCATTTGAATAAATTGAAATATGATAAAAGTGGCTGAAAGAACGATAAACGAAAACAAGTCGATGAATGTATGTAAACGACATATATTATACTATTCACCCAAAAAGAAGACTTTATTAAAGAGATTATCCAATTTGGCTGAGATTCCTTATTGTCTCAATTGCTCGCCAAGATGATTTTGTGCCAATCATTGTGGCGCGGCTCGTTTTTACAGCTCGGAAATCTCGCCTCGACGAGCTACGTCACAAGGGTTGCTGTAATAGTAAGCTAGCCGGTTCAGTAGGTCAAAAGTCAGTACACAGATTTTTTTTTCTGCTGTATATGCTGCTTGACCACTGTCGTATTGTCTGTCCTGAAATTAGATTTTTGGGCGTGAATCGTAGTTTATTTGGGTTAGTACGTATTTATTTATAATTAAAATTATTTGGTTGCGTTGTGTTTAAGTTATTTTGTTGAATCCAACCCAAAGCTCTAGACACTAATTGACAATAACGAACAGATCAGATAGACATAAATTAAACCAACTCATTATGTTTAAAATAGATCATAGTTTATTTACAAAAAAAACTAATATTTACAAATTATGCTACGAACATTTATAATCATAACCTTCTTTGCAAAATATTCAATTTTCAATTTCCAACTTTTTCAATGTTTCAAATTTTAAGGTTACACAATTATTTAATCAAAATATTTATCAATTTATTCACCACCTTTATAGGATTAGGGAGCGTAAAAACTTAGAACTAACAAACACAAAATTTGACTCTAACCGACACAATCTATACTCTTTTTCTATCTCTCTAACACACCAAAACTAACTCGAAACCGTGGGAACTGAACAAATCAAAATAATGCAAAACACTCACTCAGTTTGATGACCTTTGATGATTGTTGACATTCGATTTAATGCGATGGGGTCCGGGGGTCGAAAACCTTCTTTGGCATGGGGTGGTCACGTCTGGCTTTAAGATGAGGAAAACCTCTTGACGTCTGCGGAATATCTAAGTAGTCTCCACTCTTTGATTCCATCAACTCCTTGTCTCAAACTCAGGTGCGGTCTACACTTGATTAACGGTCGATAACGTCTATGCGTAACCCCAGATGCGGGCTCCACTCCAACAGCTGTCGATTGCGTCTTCTACCTAACTTAGATGCTGACTCCACTCGACCCACTGCCGATTTATGTCTTCTACGTAATTTTAGATTCACGGGAAACCAACAGCCTGACCCGTCAAAAAAACTCCGATTCAAAATTCTATGAAAGACAACACAGGGTTGCGGGGACTCTACAGCTTCCCCGTCAAAATCTTAATCCCCCTCCCCTTTTTTTCTCTCAGAACCATGTATATATTTCCTTTCATTCTCTTTGTCTAAAATTAATCCCGCCTTCTATTAAAACCTCTAGCCATTCCACGTTCTGCAATGTTTTTTTATTCGTCTATCCAAAACTCAAAATCTTCGATTGGATATCTATCTCCAAATGGGTGTGCACTTCAATTTCGTCACAAGACCACCCAAAGTCAACTCCACGTGTCTTACGGTCTACCTCCCAAACAGGCCCAATAAATTCGTTTACTAAAGGGTATTTTACTTTAATGTCAAACCCTGGTGCCATCCCCTTATCTGCGTCTGGAATCGGAAACCACCGACAAACCGCTTTCGTCCCCCTTCTCTCTTGCCCAAACATAAAAGACACCGTATTATTCTTTAATTAAAAGTCTCTTATGCCAGTACACTTCTCTAAAATGTAATGCTGCCGCCTTTACATATTTCTTCTACAATATTTCAGATAACTTTTATCCAAATTAAAGGCGCATCATTACAACCACACTTGGATTATCTTTACACGTGTTTGGTAACTATACGATTTTCTAATTTCCTTTTTTATAGTTCATTTGTTTTTATTTAAGCTAAATGTATGTTTACATAGCATATTTATACATATATTAATAGCATACTATATTTATATATGTATAATATATTTATATTAAATTATAATAGGTTGCATAATTTTTTTGCACATGAGTAATTTGTATGATTTTTAATCTTTTTTTCTTTAGTTTATATATTTTATTTTTTCTTAATGTATTTATACATAACATATTTTTACATATATGTAGCATAATATATTAAATTGAAATGGATTGAATTAAATTGTTGAATTTTAATTTATTTTTATTTGAAATGATGAAGTTTGTGAATTGAATATTATTTTAGAAAATTATTTTTACTTTGTAAAAAAAAATGTTATTTCTTTTTTTTACTTTATTAAATTAAACTAAATAGTTATCTTGCACATTAGCAATATTGTCACTAAATATCAGGCTGCATTAGTAAGATTGTCAAATACTTTTTCCAGCATTTTTGGTTCAAGAACGACATTTTTTAATAGAAACTTCAATATTATTTAAAAAAATCATCACTGGATAATTTAAAAGTAAGTTTTATATATTAATAAATTTCTTTATACAGTAGAGTCCCGATAATCTGAAATGATTGGGACCAGACCCTTTTCGGATTAAGCGAAATCTTCCTTAAAATAAAATTAAATTACATAATAATATGTGATTACATAAATATTACATATTACGTGTGATTTCAAAGTTTATTTTATAAGGTCTGTCTAAACATAACCAAATCTCGGTACCAAATGCATGATGAAAGAGCGGACCGCTGCCTAGTATAGTACAGTAGAATGTAAGTTGTTCTAACAATACGTCGCAGTGCTTGACAGTTGGATATTAGACGAACATCAGATTGTTGAAATGGTTTTGAAAGAACCTGTCAACGTCTCAGACGAGAGTGAAAGTGAATCAGACGGTGACAGCGAGCAGAGGGTATCCCATTCAGACGCCCCGGCTGCATTTGATGTAGAGCTACGCTACATAGAGTAACACTCCACCTCGACCCAGCGGACCCCATTTTTCTGACTCGTTAGCGTAATTTGACTTCAAGGGAGGGTATTCTTCTCTTCGAAAAGAAAAAAAAAATAACAGATTTTCCAAACCAATGAAGTTCAGTAATAATTAGTTCAGTGCATTGTCTAACTTTGAATTTTGATGTAATTTTCAGAAATATACTTTATATTACTTAGTATCACTGTAGTTTTATTGAAAACTTAGTTCTTTTTGACTTTTCGAGTAGGATTAAGCGGACTTTCGGATTACCGAAGTTAGGATTATCGGGACTCTACTGTACTCTTATTTTATTGAAAAAGATTAATTAATAAAAATCCGTGTTGCATGTTATCGGACGAGTAGCGCGAAGGGGCGGGGTTAAATAACCAGTCCAACTCGCTGTGCGGAGGACTGGGTAAATAATGGCGCCGGGGTTGGCGAGGAAAAATTGGCGTGGCGAGCAACTGAGACAATTGGGAATCTGTTCCACCCAGGAAAAAAAACCTTATTGCTCAAGTACGGTTTTCTTCCTATTATGCAGAGCGAATTCCGTTAGTCTTGCAATTAGAATCTATTTATAGTGGATAGTTTTACAAAAAACAAAAACAAAATTGCTATTGCCATTGCATGTTCTAACACTAGAATTTTTTAAATGGATTTTTTTTAGAACCTTAAAGAAGATTTGTTTACCCTCGTGTCGCAATGGATGACCGCAGACTTGTAAAAGCGAAAAAAAATGTGTAGGAAGGAAGAGAAGAGGGGTTATAGCATGAACTACCACCTCTCGGGACTACAGTAATTTAAGAACTCCATGGGCTTTCGCCAGATTTCCAGAATGAATGAGCTTCAAACACACTCAGACTAAGTAAATAAAATATTTCGAAGGGAGGGAGGCGGGGTTATAGCATTAACTACCATCTCTCGGGACTGTGGCATTCTACCAAATTCCTCAGTCTTTCGCCAGACTTCTTTACTGAATGTGCTTCAACCATCTTAGACAAAGAAAATAAAATGTTAGGAAGGGAGGGAGGCGGTGCTATTATATTAACTACCACCTCTCTGGATTGCGGCATTCTAGAAAATTCCTTGAACTTTTGTTGCACTTCCAGACTGCATGTTCTTAACCCTTCAGCGAGCGTGCCAAATTTTGTAACACCACCAGGCGCGCGTTGCATAAAGTGCAACGTCTCTTTATCCCTTCAGCGGTCGCGCCCATGTATAAAGTGCAACATTTTCCGCGCCTGGTCATGTAATAAAATATTCCTTGTTTTATTTTTGGTTATTTCGCTAAAATAATTCTAAGCATTTACAAAGTTGCTTTTCTATGATTATAAATTTAAAAAGGCTAATCAAATAAATGCCCTGGTAAAGTTTTAAATACTAAATAATTATTAATAATTTTGTTCCCGATATTAAAATTTTACTTTTCGCATCATAGGAACATTATGTTCCTATACTACGAAAAAAAAAAATAAGGGAGTCATACCTTTGTCGACAATGCATGATGATGCAACAGTGGATGACGATTCTGGTAAACCAGCGATTATACTGGATTACAATACGACAAAAGCAGGAGTTGATGTAGTGGATCAAATGTGCAGCTATTACACGGTATCCCGCATATCCCGAAGATGGACTCTCTCGTTGTGTTGTTTTTTAAGTTTTTGGACATAATAGGAATCAATTCACAAGTTGTTCTTAGATCCAATAAACCGGACAGCTTTGAAATAAGGCGATTGTATCTGCATTCTTTGGCTTTAGAACTTCTTGAAAGCCACTTGAAGACCCGGGCAAATATTCTATCTCTTCCTCCAGACATTCGGCTAAATTATGTAACTACCATGATAAAGTGTGATAAATGTAATAGTTTTTCATGCAAGGCCCATTGCAAAATCCATAATATATGTTTGCGATGTGAAGAAATTGAAGAAAACTGAAGAGAATTGAACAAATTATTTGTGTTTTAAAAATAAATTTAAATTTTTTATGAAAATTTCTTCTTATTCATTTTTTGGCCTTTAATTATAAATAATCTCAATATTATCAACACTTTATATCTTGTCATAAAACGCAGAATTATTATTTCCAATTTGAAAAAAAAAAGTTGATTACGTGAGGAATAATCAAGGTTTAAACCAACTTCAGACCAAGTAAATAAAATGTTAGGAAGGGGGAGAGGCGGAGTTAAAGGTTATAGCATTAACTACCAACTCTCGGGAATGCAGCAGTCTACCAAGTCAGTCTTTCACCAGATTTCAAGACTGCATGCTCTTTAATTGTCTTCAAAATAAGAAAATACAATGTTTGACCACTAGTTATGAATCAGCGATGAGGTTTTGTGATTTTTATGGGGCTGCAGGGTGCTTTGCTTTTTTCGATTCTACTGTCAAATTTACAGCAAAGTATTGACACCTTCTTTGTTAGTTCTTTATCGTTAGCTTAACGGATTTTTTCCCAGAGTATGAGCTATAACATTCGTCAACAACAAAGTCCTGTATTTTATAAAGCTAATGGACTGTTGCAATATGTTTTTGACGCCAAGGGTATTCGTGACAAATTATAATACAATCAACCTTTAAAGCAACGGAACATATAGAATCAAGTTTACTGAGATTATCTGCTGGGGGCGAGATTCGAAATCTTGTGTCACCTAATCTCTAGGCTGGTATTGTACCAACTGAACAGTCCCAGTGATGCGAGGGAGGGATTTTATAATTATATCCCTCCCAAATGAAAGATATTTTAAACTTGTAGTCCTGCATCCTGCAACCTAAAATTTATTTTTACTACAATGCGACAACATATGATTTTGGGAAAGAAAACAAACAATGCATTTATTTTCTTTTTATTAAAAAAAAGTTCCAAAGCTTAGCGAAATGAATTGGTCGCTGCCCAATACACTTTCATTAAGATAAGAATAATGTTCTGGAATAAAACTTTTTTTATTCCCATTCTTCAATCAATACACAGAAATAAATGACAGCGTATTTAATCAATGAGAATTTTATACAATATTATCTTCTGGGCTGGAAAACGAGAAAATTATTCCAATTTTCTCAAGTAATGAATGTGAAGTTATGAGCTAAGCTTTGTTCTTCGCGGACGTATTATATTTATGGATGCCTTGCAGCGTATTAAGGTGCCATTTTATGACTCATAATGTTTGTAGAGAACGCATTCTGGACAATGAGGTTATGGATTATTTATCAGAAGGACAGTTGGCTTTATTCAGCTCTTTGAAATTATGTGTCTTAAATTATATCGGAGCATAAAGTGTATATTTACAAAAATACAAAATAGATATCTTTAATTTTCTTGGATTCTTCACCAGCTGTCTAATATGGGGTATGGAACATGTAAATAATGTCTCCTTAAAAATGTAGGATACAAAATGCTTTAAAATCAGTATTTTATATCATCTGCATTAAATCTGTTTAGAAAATACATCGTAAATATATTTCTTTTGAACCTACCTAATAAACTTTGTGCTGCCAAGGTTTTATAGTCAAGGTATTAGAACTATAACTCACGATAATTCAGACGAATAACTTTAGAAATGAAAGAAAAATATATCAGATAACATCCTAAATCACCCCCATACTCCTGCCTAAATCTCATACAACAAAAATAACCTAACTTTAACGCAGAATATCTTCCACCACGCAGTATGTTCCATTAGCTTTTTATTATTCTAAAATTTCATGTCTTGCAGAGTCACACATTTGTAATATATTTGAAGATTCTAATCCGTTTTCTTAAAAGTTACTTCTGCAACTGTTTCATCGGGCTACATCCCGTTGGTCTGATCTGGTAATCAGCTTCTTTTACTGGAAGTCTCTGCTTTTGGGAGAGAAAATATCTTTGGTTTACTCTTCCTCCTACCAATACTCGAATCGGTCTTTCACGGTGCTTCCTGATCTACTTATCGGAAATAGCTTCTCATGTTCCAAAAATGCAAAATTTACGGTAACATGATCCCTATAGATTAGCACTAACTTTTTTGTGAAGCTAAATAGAAATATTAGAAAGATTCAAACAAAATTACATTTTTTTTCAAACTTAATATCTCACTAAGTTTATATAGAGACAAAAATAGGATTTTCCAAATACTAAAATTTATTTGTATTAAAGTTATAATAACAACGTTTTCTTTTTAACTGTTTGCAAGATTTTGAATCTTAAAATATTTTAATTATTAAAGATGTCAACCCTAATTTCTCATGTATTAAGAAAATTTATAAATGATTAAAAAAATAAAATATTGTTAATAAGTTTCATTTAAAATAGCTGTTAAAATTTTAAACTATAAAACTTAAAAAAAAACCTAACAGGAAAAGCAATATTATGTGGAATTTAAACAGTTAATAAAATAGAGAGATCGTATAGTGGGATTTTTAAAATTGTTAATTGGAGAAACACATTCTGACACTTGTCTGAGATAATTAGAAAAACAAACTCAATTTTAATAAATAACATTAGCATTTAATTTCTCTTCTTCTTATTTAAAATTAATTTTTTCGTTGGTTACAATTTGCACAGAAACAACATAATAATTATCTACATACATTAAGAAAGTATTTGAACGCATAACAAAACCTAGCTACATATATTAATTATTCTGTGGTCTCGGCTGATTAAATATATTACAAATTATTTTTACTTACCTCCATCCTTATTGTAGACTGATGCTTATCACTCATTGCTGTACTAAACTTGGTCCAAAAGCAGACCAGAAACCTCTAGATGCCTCAGCATAAAAAAAGCGACAAGGGTGGAAGAGCGGGCAACCTCGAGCTATATCACAGTCGCAGCTTTTTCTTCAACTGACTCAGAAAACAGTTAAAACTTCCCAGCACCGAAAATCAGAGAGGTAAGAAAATATTCTAGAACAATTAACACCTTTCAGACATATGATTGGTTAAAAAGACGGTTGCTGGGTCGTTGCTATGGAGGAACTATGTCCCCCTAATGACCTAGAGGGTGGCAAGTAATTCTCCCTTCTTGTGCAAATGACCTTGTGTACTATCCGTACTGTTACAGGTCACACTTAATTGCATACGGGGAGCACATTCCCTTCTTCCAGGAAACCCGGTATGAAATGCCACAGGAATGATTTTCAGAACATATACAATTTAAGATTTTACAAAATAAAATAAATACACTTATGAATGTGCATGGAACCGAATTAATGTTGTTTTGAAATTATGAAATAAGAAAATAGTATTTTTTCTTTAGAGTTAAAACATTATAATAATCAAAATAATTACAAAAGTCGAGTTCTATGTCCCAAGCAATATTATATTAATTAATGTGTAGATAATAACAAAAAAGTATATCAAATAACTCTAGAGCATAAACTCAATAAGTGACATAAGTGACAAGAGATACAAAGAATACAAAGAGTGTGATGTAGAAAAACTTTTGAAAATAATTTAACAGAGATTAAATACTATTTTTATATTAAAAAAATTACAAAAAAGCCTTTTAACGATGTTTATCATTGGAAGGAAGTTATATAGTGTTTGCTACCTATACATTTAATTTTTTCATGTAAAAGCACAACTGTTTTAATATAAATTAAAGCTTTTTTAACTACGGAGAGTCTAATAACACTGTATGCTAATACAGTGTTTATTTGTTATTTATGACTAAGAAGTGTAGGAAAAACAAGCTTTTATAAGTATGTTTGCATTTTTGGGGTTTTACCTGTGTTTGTAAGAGAGTTCAATCCGTGGAAAAGCAGGAAAATTAAAGTGTTCGAATTGGTTTTAACTTTGTAGCAACCACCGTCCAAATGCGAAGTCCAAATGTACGACCCTCCAAAACTTGAGGCCAGTTTTTATTACTGAATAATTTGTGGATGGGAGAAAGCGTTATTTCCAATGACTTTTCCTCGTGTATTTCTAACCTTTCATTATGGAATTGACGGCTCAGTATGTTGATATGTGTCGCAGTTGGAGCGACATGGTTCTCAGTAATACAACCAGATGCTAAATAGGTGCAGTGGGAGCAGTAGGAAGTAATGTGAGATGAATGTGAGAAACAGGCAGTAAGTTGTGACCAGCTGGATTTAATGAACTGATCAGGCGAAAATGAAGACGAGGGTGCTTGGTGTTTAAGTAAAATAGAAGATAAGGGGGTCATGAAAGTGAGTGACATCGTTACTGAAACAGCAGGAGGACGAGAGGAGTGTGAGAGTTTGTATCCCCAAAAGAGATAGCATCGAAAACAGGAGCTGTCGTATGCTGTCCCCTCAATTTCGATTGGAGAAAGAAAAGGGGTGAGAGCGGTGGGCTAGCCAATAATAAAGGTCCAAATTTCCCCATTGGTTAGAAGATGGTCACCAATGGAAGCCCTGGGGGATGGAGATTATATTAGGTAATAAAAGTTAAGCAAATACAGGAGACTCAATTAGATGCTGAGATACTTAGAGATGAAGAAGTCGATATAGCCAGAGATATGTAGCAGTGGATTTAGCATTGCGGGTATGTTATCCCTAGAGTTGGTAATGGAGAAAGTTACTTAGAAATGCAGATTACTTATAGACTGAGCCTGACGTAGAGAGGCAGTTGTCACGTATACGCTTAGCCTGATTAAGAGATGGAGATTGAACTCGAGAGGAGCAGAGATACTTGATGGACAATCACTCATAAAAGGTAGAGACGCGAGGTCGATGCGGAGTACGAAGGAGAAATGAAAAGCTAAGCAGGTAGACCGTAGAAAGCCAGCCCGCAATCGAGAGTGTTCATGAAGTTGAAGAAGCAGACGCAGGCCCCATCCGTGAGCCGAGTCAATAGGCACATCAGCCATGGCGTGGAGTCTACGAAAGCATCCCACCAACAGGAAGAGGCACCTGACCAAAGGATTAGACTTACGGCGTTTGAAATGCTGTCCGCTGAATTCTTTTCAGAACAGACCTCTTTATTATCCTCACTTGCGTGCGTGTTTGTCTGTCTGTGTTTGTAAGGTGTAAATTTGCTCTCTACAGCTTTGTTTATAACTTACTTAACCAAGCAAGACCTCGCCCTATATGATGCAACGGTTTTATTCGTGCTAAGAGGGTAATCTCTGGATTGCATATACATGCGTAGTAAATATTTACAGGGATCACGTAAACAAGAAGTGACCTCTCTTACCAATATCACAACACAATACTAAGCAAAATTTAGCAAGAAACAGGGCAAAATCATTCGTACAAATGATAGCAGGATAAATATGACGGTTCCTACGAAGGATGAGGATCCATGATATTATGTCTCAATCTGGATCCTGGTGTACTATCAGCTGATAAATAATCTGGTGATGTGGATAGTGTTATTTTCCGTGACTTTTACGCCAACTTTCTTTATATTGTCGACATTCAAGTTTTTGTAGAATATTCGTTAGTTTTGAGCATGAAGCTAAAGAAGGATGAGTAGCTCAGTGTTAAAAATGTGTCTCCCATTTGGTCGCCGCCACTAGGTGGAGCGCGCCGAACGTGGGCCTTTGACACCGGAAACCATACGCTTTAATATGGATTTTTCGTATTTTTCAAGAGAAAACAAGTTTTTTTAGGTGCGAATTTAATATGAATTTATTTATTCAACTGTAACAATTGTTTATTTTCATTCAAAATGTTTATTTGAACTGAATTTTTTGGTAAACTTCATTAAAATTCTTAAAGGAAATGTGTAAATAATGATACATTATTTTCAAGAGCTAGTTAGTTACAAGCACATATAAGAGCGAACACTAGCTACAGCTACAGAATATGCACTGTCCAAACATGAGATGACTAACATCTGACACATGAAAAATCATACTTCATTATATATATGATACTACATTATCATACTTCATTATGATATCTTACTTCATTATATATATGATACTACATTATCATACTTCATTATGATATCTTACTTCATTATGAATCATACTTCATTATATATATGATACTACATTATCATACTTCATTATGATATCTTACTTCATTATGAATCATACTTCATTATATCTTACACCAGTCAGAGTTCCTCTATGGAACACATGCAGGTCCCCGAGAGAGATTCCTGCCCAAACCATGTTTCCAACACCTCTGTAACTGTGTCTTTCAGCAATGTTGGATTGGTTGTATCTGGTGCCTTGTTCCCTCCATATCAGCAGATACCCTGAATCACTTTCCTCTGTTCGCGTACAGAAGCCCATTGCTGTCTGGTCCAGGAAACGTGTTCTCTTGACTAACATAAACGGGCACTTCTCTGTCGTTGGTTAAAGCGGTACAACCGGGTTGGGCGAAAGCGGTACAACCGTCAAGTTAGTAAATTACTGAATACAAATTTTTTCAGCGAATTAAAAAGAAAAAATCCCAAATAACTTTGACAAAGACAAATCAGTTATATTTTTGCATTTTCACAAAGTGTGGGTTTCATTGTACTCACAGAAAAAAGACCTAAAAATATTATAATTTTATTAATTATACACAACAGATTTTGCATAAGCATTTTTAGTGACAACATTGTTTATCATGCAATGAAAACTTGTTTACTTATCTTGAATCCTTATGTTTGTATGCTATGTATAAAATTCACGCTCAGATAACTTGTTACATTACACAAAGATATCAAATGAATTACAATCGCCAATGAAGGTAAATTTTTAATTAAAAATATGAAAATCATCAAAAACTAATACTTCATTATACATGTAAGTATCGCACATCTTTTGTTGATTAAGCAATTTACTTTAGAGCAATAATTTCAGTAATTATTTACATTTGTCTTAACTTTGCTAACATTTAAGCTGTCTTAACTTTGTGTTCGCTTAAAACACAGCAGCTGTATTTTTCTCTCACTATTATACATCTTATATTAAAACAAAGCAATAATAATGTTCTTACCTTAGGAGCAGTAAACACACTAGGATTTCTCTGTCCAGTTACTTTGTATCTTTTTAAGGCTGATCGATAGCCACTAGTACAACCACGTGCAAAACATGTATTTGGCATATCTGTGCACAGAATAAATTAAAAAATTTGTAAAGCAGTTTTCAAAACACGCGTCCATATAGCTCAATGAAAAATAGACACCTATGTTACATGTCGCGCCATCTGCCGTTGAGCGGCCTTAATCGGTCCATTTATCGAGGAATTCCCCATTATATCTTACGCTCCTTCATATAGCTTCATGGTTATGAGTTTTAAGGACCGGATGTTCTTCAGAATGAGTGATAATTTTTTTTTGCAAGGTAAACATTTTGTAGGCTTCTCATCTGTCTATCGGATATTTTTCTTACTTTTTTAAATGGTTAAAGTTTTTCCGCAATCTTCAATTATTCATATACGTAACAAGTCAATGTCAAACTATTTGATCCGATTAGATCCAAACACAGTTGTTTAATGCAGAAGTTTATTTTCCAATGCGAGGCACTTGTCAGTGAACACATTCGCACATAATCCGCACATAATCGTTGGTTGCTTTCAGTGGGGTCACCATATAGGTGAACCAACACCCTTTGGTGCCACCTCAATTTTGACCGAGCAACCGCAGGGGCGACATCTGGGGAGCTCGTACCTTCCAGACCTTCTCTAACCTCATAGAAAGACTTTCTGATTTACGTATTTATTGTTCCCATATAAGGCCTAGACACGAAGGTATTTAATGGAGTTCATCGTAATTCGAACCGAGCACCCCTTCTAAGCCCAAGGCGCTAATAATGCGGATGTTCATGTTGTCGAACGGCTAGTGGCTGAAACTAAGGTGGAGTGCTTATAATTACATGCCCAAAAGTGATAAAAAGTTTTGAAAATGTAGGAAAAAAATATTGTATGCTCACGCGATGTTACCTTAAACCCGTGATATAGCAAGTACAGGTTTGTTTTTTGCAATGCAAGTAAATTAGTATTCGTATTGTACATCTATCTTCAAGTACACTACCCCTAACAAAGTATCCTGGGATAAATGGAGTATTGGTAATTTTGGGATACAGGGAGAAAAATGCAACATTTTCCCCTGGATAGGGTTAAAATTACAGACTGTTCTTGTACCTTAGCTTTTGCTCTGGAAATAAAACGTTTTTTTAGCAACCTAAAATGAATGAGAACCTTTCTCAGAATATTTAAGGTTAGAACAAACCAAGAACTACTGCACCCTCTCAGAGCATAATGAAAATTTGAAAGGAAAAAGTTCTAAACAAGATATAACAAGAAAATGTCGCATAGAATATCTGCATTAAAAAAAGAAAGAATGCTCTTTATAACTATTTGATGTTGAATGCTTTAGAAGTTTTTTCATTCTCTTGAGAACTAAGAAAACGTATCAAACAGGGAAGAGGGTAATCGATTTTTAGTTTACTATAGCTACCCTGCGATTCTAGAAAAAAATCTTCCTGACACAAAATGAATATTAGCAAATCACATAAAATCAAACTCCTGAATATCTATTACACACATCTAAAAGTAGAAGAAAACTTAGTAAACTCTATATTATATATCCATTTAGAAATATGGATAAATAATTTATCGTCAACTGTGAAAACTGTTACAGATTTTGGGTCTTACCAAAAAATAATTATACGATTTTCAGAATGTTTGAAAAATAAAATACGGAATAATTATATAAAATGCATATCTTTTATCTGATATAATCCTCTTTTTGAGATTCATATTTATTTATCCCTATCATATAAAGTTCAAAATATCAATAATTTTTTCTGGATATGTTTTCTAGCCAGAACTCGATAAATGCTCAAAAGATGTTATGGGGAGTTATGCATTATGTAAGATTAGCGTTTAATAGTTTAAAAACACGCTCAGTTATTTTTTGTGCGAAAAACCTCGACGTAAGACATATATTTCTCTATTCATATGCTTGTTTACATCTTGCATAGTATACATTATACACAGTATTCTTTGCATAACCGTTTTTCCCCAATAGCGTATGTTACTGAATAAAGTATAAAAATACTCTGACAGTGAAATTATCATAGGCTATAGGTTTATATTTTTTTATATCATGATTTATGAGTTTATCTAAACAAAACCTGAAAAAACCAATCACAGGATGATAATATTTCTTTTGCCTGGGACCAAATAAAGATCAATATCTATGGTATTCTACCTCAAAAGATGCTTGGAATCATTTCTGTGACATAAAAGGCCCATTTTTGTGGCTATGTTTTATGCATTATCATTCATTATGAACGTTTAAACTACATATCACAAGCAGTATGACAACCAGTATTGATTTTTTTCCCTTTTACAAGCCATATATAAAAACATACTCGCTATTTTGATTTTGATAACGTAAATTGTTGATGCTGCCTACTTTTTTATTGAATCGCATTCCCCCTACAAGTTCTGGCGATGCATTAAAAGATTATCTCTATTGCTTGCCACTGGTAAAGTTAAGGGGAACAAAAGAAAAATAAATATTCTTCATATTGGTTCAGTTATTGTTACCAAGATAAAAGGTATGGATGCAATAAAGTTTAATGGATTTCGTTTTAAATTTTTTTGGAGAAAAATTGAATTAGGAAATAGTTTACTTTGTTCTGAAACTCTGTGAGAAGCTAAAGTATTAACTTTTGAGATTTTGAAGCATTTTTTTTGTAAAATTGCTACATGGTTCAAGTGATTCACATTTAAGTTTTTACTTCGAAAAGCTGGCATTTTGTTTTGGAGGAGGTGGTTATTGTTTTTAATAATTTAAAATATGACATTGCACCTCTGAAAACTGTCAAAATGTTAATTAATTTTAATAGTAACTCCATCCTACAAAATGCCTACTAGTTCTAAATAGAGATTAAATAAATTTGTTATGCATTTGCACCTCGGATACTCATTCTAATAAATGATATCTCTTTTAATTTAATATAAATCAGTCTAGGCACATGACCGTTTGTATTTTACAACAAAGAGCAACCATGTGTCTCGTAAGGATGTTAATATTTATTTCTGAATACAGAATGCCATTTTTTTATTTCAGAACTATACCAAGGATATTCAAAAAGTAACGACAACACAGTAGATACAGAAAAGTAACTTTGATTAACTGTGGGGCTACCTAAAAATTCTATTCCTGCAGTAGGATACACCGATTCCATCCTATTCGGTGTGTCCTTGTTCTATACCAGGCCTGGCCAATAGGTCGGATCGAAAAAAATAAATATTTTTTTTCGGAACGCTTTAGTGCGGAAAAGTGGTTTATTGTAATAGGAAGATAAACTGCATTAAAAAAAATAAAATCGGTAAATATCTTCCATTCGCGCATCGTACTTGAAGTTTATAAAAAATTGCAAAAATTACGATATTTTTGTAATTTTTTCTGTTAGTTAAAACCTTTAAAATAAACATGTTTTAGTTTTTTATGCTTGTTTAATGGGTTAAATAACCTAAATAAATTAAATTCTGATCAATAATGTATTTTTTTTCGTTCGCACAACGTCTTAAAAAAACAGAAATTTATCAATATTTTGCAATTTTTATTGTGCAACTCTTCGTTCGTTTTGCTAGAACAAAACGAACCAGAACTCACTTGTAATATGTTGAACTGGTTTGAACTCAACTGAAGTCAATTCACACCTCCTAAGGAAAGTTGGGGGTCTTTTCTTTGACGGACGAAAATATGATACTTTTTTCGTCGAAAAATTGAATTCCAAGCAATTTCGCAGGATTGTGAAAGAACACTATTCTCTTATCCAGGAACATGGATGAACTTATATTGGACATGTATCTTCTTCCTCGAGTTCATCAAATGATATAACTCAAAGCATTATTTCTCGTTTGTATGAACTATCAATATCACTGGAAAAACTAGAAGTAGTAGGGTGTAATGGCAATGTAATCAACACTCGATGGAAGAACGGTGTCATCCACCAACTAGAAACTCATGTAGGACGCCCACTATAGTGGAGCTTATACCTCCTGTATTTAATGAGCTTCCTTTTTGCCTCATTTTCCAACATATTGACGGTCAAACTGCAGGACATAATTATTTTAGTGGGCCAATCGGGTAGAAGCTCACTTGATGTGAAAAACTCCTTGAGGTTGATTATGAACCCATAGATTGTTCGATTCCCGATACAGACAGGAATTTTTTGAGCAAAGACCAACAGTATTTGTTGGACATTTCAAATGCAATCACCTTGGGACATTGTCGAGAATACTTGCCAAATAGAGACCCTGGTCCTTTGTACCATTCCAGATGGCTAACTGCGACCAAATGAGTCCTTAGGTTGTATATAAGTTAATCAGATTCTTCCGGAAACTTAAAGAAATAGTTAGAAATAGAATACTAAAAGAAATAGTTGGCTTCATCTTGAAATCATGTATGCCTATGTGGTTTGCCATAAAAAGTGCAAATATTTTACTGACAGACCAAAACATGTCTTTCAAAGAATCCAAAACATCACAGTATTTATACGACGAATTACTTCAAGTTGTCGATCCAGTAATTCAACTAAATGCATTCTTTGCTCACCCAGAGAATGTTCTGTTGGCAATGCTTGTGGATTAAAGAGAACATATTCGGGAGCTTGGTTACAGAGGGATCTTAAAAGCAATACAAACAATCCCAAAGAAGACTGTTAGAAATTTCGTACCACCGAAGATAAACCTTCTAGCTTCCGATTATATTGAAATTATTAATTGGAATTCTTGTTTGGTGTATCCTCCCCCAATGCTGCGGAACTTAAGTGAAGATGATATTAAATCATTCATCAATTCTGATACTATGCCAATGAGAGAAATACTAAAGTTTCCCGGTCACACCCAGGCTGTGGAGAGGTGCGTCAAAATTGTGACAAAGGCCTCGAATAAAGTATGTGGACATGAAGCTAGAGATGGCTATATCCGAGCAACACTGAATTCTAGATCGGTTATGCCTCATTTCTCCAAAAAAATTGCACTTTAAATGTATATAGATATAAAAAAGATAAAGTAAAAAACAGAGTAAGCCAAAGAATCCTACTCTATGGAAAATCCTTGTAAGTAGATGTAAATACACTGAAGTGCCACTGAATTAGGGATAGCAAAGCCTATGCAAATGGTGTAGCGCTGCGCATCATGTATGCGCAAGTGAGGGAGCTGTGGTAACTGCATATATAGCGCGTACTGCGGTTGTTCAGAATTAGTTGTTGGAATTACCAGTATGGGTAAACTGCCTGATTTAGACGCCTTCGATCGCAGACAAATCGTAGGTGCACGGCGCATGGGCCATTCAATTACCGAAATCGTCAGACAGTTAGGATTTTCAAGGTCGACAGTGTCAAGAGTATACCAAGAATACATGGATGGTGGAAAAAAAAACTAACGATCGGGCAAACTGCAAAGGACAATTAGCCTTGACAGTGCGTGGTGAGAGACGGCTTAGGCGTATTGTACGTAGCCAGCGAAGCCAAACATTAGCTCAAATTACCACCCAGTTTAATGACGGTGCCAGTCGTACAGTCAGTAAACGGACTGTGCAACGCTTGCTTCACCGTATGGGTTTCGGGAGCCGTCGACCTACGAGAGTACCATTGCTCTATACTCGCCATCGGGCTGCACGTCTTGCCTGGGCAAGAGAGCACAGAGACTGGAGTGTAGAGGATTGGAAACGAGTAGCATGGAGTGATGAGTCTCGATTCCGACTACTTAACGCCGACGGGAGGCTGAGAATATGGCGTCAGGCTCATGAAGCCATGGATCCTGCATGCCTGGCTGGAACTGTGCAAGGGCATGGTGGCTCAATCATGGTCTGGGGTGTTCTTTCGTGCCACAGTTTGGGATCTTTGGTGCGTGTACCAACCTCCCTCAATGCAATTCGGTACGTAGAGTTGCTAGGTGATCACCTCCATCCGTTTATGCTGTTCTGTTATCCGCAGGGTAATGGAGTTTTCCAGCAAGACAACTGTACCTCTCACAAGTCCCGGTTGGCTACTGGCTGGTTGGATGAGCATTCCTCTGACTTCTCTGTCATGAATTGGCCACCTAGAAGTCCAGAATTAAATCCTATTGAGCATCTTTAGGATGTTTTGGAACAAGGCGTGAAAGGCCATCACACAGCGCCAAAGAACCTTACTGAATTATGGACAGCTTTAGCCAATATTTGGCAAGCCATTTCAGTGGAACGTTTCCAGAAACTTATTGAATCTATGCCTCGTCGTGTGGCAGCCGTTATCAAGGCCAGAGGAGGCCCAACTCGTTAATAGGTAGGTATCCCTAATTCAGTGGCACTTCAGTGTATTATTTAAATATTACACCCAACAATTGGATGGTTCGTTCGGTAGGGTGTGTTTGGAACTCGATGTACAACCATCTCCACGTGGTGAGTTCTGGGTCATTTTGTTCTAGCAAATCGAGTGAAGAGTTGCACAGTGAAAATTGCGAAAAATTGTTAAATTTCTGTGTTTTCATAGTCGTTGCGCGAACGGAAAAAAATATATTTAGGATCAGAATTTAATTTATTTAGGTCATTTAAACCATAAAACAAGCATAAAAAAACTAAAGCGGGTTTATTTTAAAAGTTTTAACTTACAGAAAAAATTGCAAAAATATCGTGATTTTTGCAATTTTTCATAAACTTCAAGTACGATGCGCGAACGGAAGATGTTAATTTTTTTATACCGTTTTCCTTCTTATAACAATAGGCAACTTTTCCGCACTAAAGCGTTCCGAAAGAAAAATATTTATTTTTTTCAACCCACCCTACTTGCTTACCCAAATGGTTTCACGGGCCACTTTGATGACGCGTAACGTTACAGGGGGCCGCACTTCAAGTAAACATGCTTTTCAGAAACGTAATACAAATACAAAATTAATAAAGTTTTATTGTTAAACTATGATTAAATATATTTAACTCTCTAGTCTTAATTAATGAGATTTTTGTTTATCCCTTCTTTCATTTAATTTTTGTAAATCTATATTTATTTTCGACGTTGCACATCTTAGCTGGTTTTCTAAATTGACATCAATTAATGAAGCACGTGATGAACTCTGCAAATTTCATCTTCGAAAAAAATGTTTCACAAACATATGTGCATCCAAAAGCACTTACAACTCGTTGTGCAAAATATCTTAAGTTCGAATATATCTCGGATGTAATATAATTATTGCAAAAATTAATTTTTGTTGTGGAAGCAAAAATTTGTTTCATTTCATTGTTCCACTATAACTCAATTAACTCCATTTGCAGATTTTTAGGAACACTGTTCACGTCAACATGAAATGGTCATGAAAATATTCCAAACATTTTATCATATTTTGTTAATCCTGAGAAATGACTATCAAATGCAGTTATAAGTTTCTTTATTTCTCTAGCATGTTTCGAGAAATTCTTAGGTTGGCTTTTTGGGAAGTTATTTAACAGCGGAAAATGTTGAACATTATTATTTCTAAATTGGTACTCAAATAACAACAATTTCTTATTAAAAACTTTGATGAAATTACAAGCATCGATTATTAAATTACTTGTATCTTACCTTTGCAAGTCCTTATTTAGCCGATTAAGTCTTTCAGTTATATCCATTAAAAATCATAAGTCTAAGAACCAATCATCATCGTTTAATTCAGGAACATATACTTGTTTCTCGTTCATAAACATATCCTTCCTCCCGTAGATTAAAAAATCTTTGATTAACATTTCCCGCGACTTAGCCCTCTAACAATGACAAAATATCTTGGAATTGCCGATGCAGAAGAGTATGTGAACGGATGTAATTTACTATTTTTGTAAATATGGTCACAACGTGATCAATGAATAATACTCGCACATAAATTTTGGTGATGTATCCAATAGTGAATAGCAAAAATATTATTAGTTCTGATGCCTGTACAATCTAGCTTATCCATAAGTAATTTTACATCTTCCATATTACCATGTTTTTATTAACTCGCTGTCTTGTTTGTGTGTGTGTTTGTCCAGTACAAATCTTACAATCGAATTTTAACTAACTTCCCGACTCGCTAGACATTTGAAACTTTTAGAATAGCTCAGAACACGATGGCAATGCATTATTTTTAACTTTTAGCCATTGTTAGATTTATAGACTTAGTGGACTGTAAATGATTTTAAAAGATTTATTTTGACTTAAAACAAAATAATTACAATACTTGCACATTTAATAGAATATACTTGCGATTAATAGAATACAATTGAATATAAGGGATGGGTCGATGCTGGGAAAATGAAAAACCCAACAGCATAAAGAATAAATTATGATTTGACTTACATATGAATGATGAATAATTTTCCATTCCCAGATATCATCCAAACCTTTAAACTTTGAGGTAATTACATCAAAACGGAATAAGCAAGCAGAATCCCTGCTCGCATCACGTACATAAGAATGTTTTTTGTCAACAACAACAGTTCATGTTTACACACACCGTTACAAAATATGAAATTACTGGATCAGTGCTGCCATCTATGAACGCGGGCTGCTACTACAGGACGGAACAGCCATCTTTAAGCAGGATTGAATTCCTTTTCAGTTAATTTTGGTTTTTAAACTGGTGCAGACATGTATCGACTGGGACGGGAACGAAAAGTTAAACGCAAGTTAACTTTCAACTACCTTCATTTTCTTTCAAGTTAATGGGAGAATTCATCAAACAATTTTAAAAAAGTATTTATTAATACATAGAATTGTCAAGTTTATATGCTTCAACAGAAAATTTTAAACATGGTACATAAAAAGTTCTTTTTCTCTTGCAATTATTTTTACCTACCAAAGCAGTTGCTCCATCTGTTGTTAATCCGGAAAGAGCCACAAAATTTAAGCTATTTTCGGCTAAAAATATTTCACTCGCCTGGAAAACATCTCCTCTAGTTGTGTCTTTTAAATTTAAAAGATTTAACATTTCTTTTGTCACTTGAAATGAATCATTCACGCCGCGAATAAATATCACAAGTTGAGATGTGTCTGAGATATCTGCACTTAAAGAAACGCAAAAGTTAAGGTATAGGATAATTAAATTTAATATGATGTCATCACTTTTAAGATTTAGTTTCATTTTATATAAAACTAGCTGAAAACCCGCTCTTCGCTACGGAGTACATTCAAATTAAATACAACGGTCAATGTATGCAATTAATGCCAAAAAAATAAATATGTATATATATTTATAATAAATACGACGATCAATGTATACAATTGATGTAAAAAAAACAAAAAAAATATATTTATAAAAAAATCGTAAGGGATATTTTTATAGACAAAATAATGAAGAAGAAAAATATTCAAATTAAATCTAATAGGACACACTTAAGAATATAGTACAGTTAATATACACTGCTCCAAAAAATTCGGGAAGCAAGCAAAGACGTTAAGAAAAACGTGCGAGACAGCGTATTGGAATAAAATGGATAGTACACGCGTATCAATGCGCAATACAGAAAAAAAGACGTAAAAAATTTGTAATTAAGCTTTAATTCTTTGAAAATATGGAAAAAACATGAAAAGATGATTTAGAGCAACAATTTGGTTACATGTAAACGATAAAAAAAAGGTATTGTTTAGACATGATGCAAGATTTTTAATATGGCATGTGGTATCCTCGAACAGCTAAGACTGCTGCACACCTGTTTTCCATGGATGCGATGACGTTATCGATAAGACTTTGGGGAATTCTGTTCCACTCCTCAAGAAGTGCAATCTCCAAGTATCGGAGAGTAAAAGGAGGCCTTGGTCTCGCAGCAATGCGTCGTCCGAACATGTCCCAAACATGCTCGATTGGATTCAGGTCAGGAGAGCACGCTGGCCATTCCATACGCTGTATTGTTTCAGCTTCAAGCATGTTCCCCACAAGACAAGCTGTATGCGGTCTGGCATTATCATGCTGGAAAACAAAGGAATCTCCAATGGCTGCAGCGTAACGTATGACATGAGGTCTCAGTATCTCGTCTGCATACCTTCGGGCCGTCAAAGTACCATTCCGAATGATATGCAGGTGCGTACGTCCACCTATGCTGATTCCACCCCATACCATAAAACCAGCTCGTCTGTATTGTGACCTTTCACGAACGAATGTGGGGTTATTTCGAGTGCCCCTTTCCCTCCATACCAAAACACGTCGGGTGTCACACTCCAGACTGAATCGGGACTCGTCTGTAAACAGCACTTGGCTCCAATCATGTTGCTCCCAATCTCGATGTTCAGCAGCCCATCCTCTTCGGGGCTGCACGGTGGCGTGAGTTCAACGGAATGCAGGCCATTGGCCTACGTGCATAGAGACCTCCCTGATGAAACCTATTACGTACTGTTTGGCTGGACACCCTTCGTCTTGGACACCCTTCGTCCGACAGTCGCTGGACACCCTTCTTCCGACAGTTGCCAAGAGCAACTGTCTTTGCAGCTGAGTAGCATTGTCTGTTCTGTTTCGACGAGCTGTTAACAGTATATACCGGGCATCAGTTGCCGTAGTGGTGCATGGCCGACCTTGCCCTGGTCGACGTCTAACATTCCCTGTTTCTTGGAATCGATTTCACAGCCTTGCAACGACATTCTGGCGACTCCAACAGCCTCCGCGGCACTGCGTTGTGTTTGCCCGGATTCAAGTCTGCCTATAATACGCCATGCCATGGATTTCGGTAAATCACGTTGTTGAGACATTTTCAAGTCACCTTTTCTCAAATAGAATAACTGGGCAATCGAATTTCACATTTAAGGCAGTGAAACAGACGTTTCTGCAACATCCCAATTTCCGCCCTTATTTTCTTTTTCTGGTTTTTGACGTCATGATCTTTGATTTGCATATGAAGTTTTCTTCTTCTGTTTCCTGCTAGGCTTTAAATTATGGATGATTTATTTTATGTTACTTATCGGTGTAAGTATTTGCGTAATTTCGTTAAAACCATGTGCTCCCCTAATTGTTTTGAGCAGTGTAGTACAGTTTGAGGAACATAATATCTTTTACTGTATTTTAATATGTTTTTGGATAATGTCCAATCGTCTGGCGCATTAGTAAGAAAAAAAATCTTTTTGTCTATTTAGTTGTTATGCACGTGACGGTAAATTTATTTAAAGTACCAGAAAAAGAAATCACGTGATCAGAATTTAACAAATTAAATTATAAAAATTAATCTTTAAGAATTATTTAATTTTATAACCCTTACATTATTGTTTTAAATGCAAATTTTAAAAAAATGTTACAAAAACTGCTTAAAAATTTAATTTAAAAAAATCTAAGATGATTTTTTCAAAAATCTCTCTTAGTGCACCCCTACACTATAAGAAGAATCGCCATGCAATATTTCAGCTCTTTAGGTTCAGCGGTTTTGTCTATGTGCTGTATGTCAGTCAGTGAGTCAGTCAGTTACGTAACTGTTTTATATATATAGAAAAATCTTTCGCATTTCTGGCACTTTACGTTGTGTTTCAATTATTTAATTCTTAAAAACGAGCACTTTCCTGCTGCGAGTTTTTATATGTATAAAAAAAGATAGCAGTCTGTAACAAAATTGAAAATTATTAAAAGGGATTTATCAAGGACGTTTACTCAACCTCCAATGGGAAGCTGTACGGGCTCATTAAAAGTCAATAAAGTGATTACTTTTGAGGTTCAATCATGGCCCGATTTAGAAAATTCTTGACTATAGGAACAACTCGGGATGGCGAGCAGTACCCAGCTGGCATTTATTACACCATTCCGCATTGCCGAATAATCGCTCAACCGTTTGGGTATGAGATCCAGTTTCTGGGTCCACGAAATTATATTTGTGGTTGACAGTAAAATGTTCCTAGCTTGATTCATAACCAGATCGTAAAATCTATCTCAGTTTATGTGCAAAGCAAATAAGCTATGGCAATAAAATAAAAATAAAAAATGGCGAGTCACGATGTTTAGCACGGTCCTCGGTGAAAGTTTAAATCGCTCCGCTAACCTTATGACTTTGCGACATTTACATTTGGCGCCAAGTGGCGTCTCACTAACGGAAAAATAATATTATTTTTAAAATTTAATAGTAGTAAAAGATTATTTGTTTATTTATTTATTTATTTTCAAATATATTAATTTATTTTTAAAATTTTAATTAATTTATTTATTTATTTATATTAACATGCATAGTGAACACTTGTCCTGTAATCCCGAAAACTGAAATATATCCACACAAAAATTATTCATACCGAGGATATGAGGCTCTGCTCTTCGGTACCTCGCTAACGTACCATGTCAATGTCAATGTCCTTCACAGGTATCACAGTTCAAATTCTCTTTAGGACAGTGATTCTTGACATTTTTTTCATGTCTAGGCTCCGCCCTTTGGACGATTAGCAGACCCTACGAACCCCCTCCCCCCCTTCCCGATACTAAAAAGTGTTAAAAATGTTAGTAATAACGTCTACACAATTTCTTTACAAACAAACACGCATCCTTCCTCTTAATAGCAGTCGCGCCTCCCCAGAGTGTTACGCCCCCTAGGTTGAGAACCTTTTATTAAGGAATTATCACGTGATCTATGATAATATAAAAATTACATTAAACCTATATACTTTGTTTTTTATAGTATGATTAATTTTAAAAGCTACATTGTATATTTATAGCTTAAATTCATACTAAATAATTAGTGGTTTGTTATACTTGTGTGCTGTATTTAAAATCTCAAAAAAATATCAGAGTTGAAAAATAATCGCATTCTTCTAAATTAACATGGAAAATTTAATTCCTGAGCATTAAAATTGACATCTTTGATTAAGGCCTAATATTAA
Organism: Dolomedes plantarius; assembly: GCA_907164885.2. NCBI lineage: Eukaryota > Metazoa > Arthropoda > Arachnida > Araneae > Dolomedidae > Dolomedes > Dolomedes plantarius. Next base: position 153,949,959 of record OU015496.1, on the reverse strand, counting down.
ATTTTTATATCATAGTTTTCTATTTCATAATATGAATGAGCTATTAAGATATAAATGAAACTTTTGAACAATACCAATAATTACTCAGGGATTTTTTGCATTACTAAATAGAGAAATCTCTGACGTTGTGAAAACTTTACGAGGTTATAGAAATCCGCGACTAGAGGTACAGGATTGTAAGCAACTTGTACAGGCGTGAAGCAAATTTCGAAAGTTGCATCTCACATCCACTACAGTGCAAAGTAGGGTTTGGCAAGTAATTTTAAGTGGGGTCCGGATACTATTAAAATTTTTTATCGAGGTCCAGAAAGAAAACTCATAACACTTACAATGCGAGAAAAAACAAACCTGCAGTCTTGAGCCAGTTTTTTATAGTTTGGTTTAAGCAGTGGCGCATCCGGGGGGGGGGGCAAGAGGCCTTGTCCCCCCAAAGAAATAGAAATTGCATTATGAATATTGATTTTGCATTATAGATATTTTTATCCGTTCATCTTGGTTCCCCCATGCATTATGAATATCTTTATCCGTTCATCTCGCCCCTCCCCCCCAAGAGAAAATCCTGAGTGCGCCACTGGGTTTACGCGAGGAAAAGCTAATGCGAAGAGTGTCTTCAAGGTAGGCGTCCGTTAATCTCGAACGATATTTGTTCTTAAAAAAATTCATTTTTGAAAAAGATGATTCACATACATATGTGGAGCCAAACAAAGTAGTAACTAGGTTGATAGCTAGTTTTTTGCAATTTTCATACTTTTCTCAAACAAGTTTACCCCAAAATTCTTCAGTGGATGCAGTTTTATACATTTGCAAGGAAATATCTTAATTGCAATTCAATTATCTCCGTTTGAAGTAAACGCTTTGAAAGACTGAACAACTTCGCAGCCACGTTAGTCCATTCTGCCGCTGCAGCAATTTCATAAGGCGATTTAGGGAATTGAGACAGCTTCCCTATCTCCGCAAAGTCTTGGAATCTTGCAGCAAATTCCTTCCCAAGGCCTACTATAGACCTTAAAAATACTGCAATGCCTTCATCGGAGTTCTTTTTATATTTAAGAATTGTTGGGAAATGAATAAATTCTTGACTCGCAGTATCTTTTTCAAAGATATCTAGCTTGCGACGGAAAGCAAACACACTTTGTATCAGATCACATATTAATTTTCCATTTCCTTCTAACTCAGTGTTGAGCACATTTAAATATTTCAGAATGTCTTTAAGGAAAGCCATAGCTAGCATATTGCGCTAGTTTGTTATGAACTCAAAGTGATTCCTTGCTTCCTGCTTATCCAAGTTTTGCAAGAAGAAGGTAACTTGTTCTTTTATTTGCCAGAAACGTTCAATAACTTGACCTTTACTTAGCCAACGAACATTGTTGTGTTGCAGTAAGTCAGAATACGCCGAATCACATTCAGAAAGAAACTCCTTGAACTGTTGGTGCTGAAGAGAAGAACGAGACCTCATAAAATTGACCAACTTGACCAAGCTGTCCATTACTTCTTTCAGAAGCTAGAGCAAAACCATCTTTGGAGAACTCCTCCTTGCCACCCATGGTACTTTGGGAGATGTCCGGGTGGGTCTCTCCAGCTCAAGCCCAGAAAATATCAAACGGCCTTCTCGCGCTTCATGAGTGGTCATTAAAAAGCACTCACTTTCCGGCAGGGTCAGAAGATCTTCCCGGAGTGCCATTGGTGCTCAGACGACATGGCCTCCCCTGCCCATCTTTTGGTTTGTTTGGGTTTTACAAAAGACTAGGTCCTTCTGGACCCTCTACTGTTTTTAGACTTTTTAGATATTTTTGGTTTCATGGAGATTGTCTAGCCTTGCTAGACAATCTGGGATTAGAAAAAAAAACTTTCAGAGTAGCACTAAGTTTTCCACAAAGGACTGTCTGGTGAATTATGCACTGATAAGATATTTGGCCTGCATTCTTATCCCTGATTCTCTTTACTAATCCTTTTCCTTTGCCAATCATCACTGAGGCCCCGTCACTTGAAAGGGGCACCATTTTATCATAACTAATATTTGATTTTGTGATGAATTCATCAAAAGTCTGGAATAAATCTTCTCCGCGAGTCTTACATTTAAACGGCAATGTTGCTAGCAATTCCTCCCAGAACGCTTTACTTTCAATGTCAAAAAATATCACGAAAATATGCATTTGTTCATCATCAACAATGTCACATGATTGATTAAGTGCTATGACATAGCAAGGTGCCTGTAGCGTGGAATTTAACGCTACAGTTAATGTGTGCATTTTGGTGAATTTCATGTGTGCATTTTGTGAATTTTGGTTAATGTGTGCATTTTGGTAAATTTTGGCGAATTTCAAAAGTCGCCAGGTCTCACCTGCTCAGCCAATCACCGCTTTTTAAACCTGTCGTGCCTTTACGTCATAAGAAGATGGTTGCAACTTTTCGCCCGTTATCGCCCTTTTAGCTTAATACGCGTTTTGCCTTCACACTACGCACGCTACGACGCTTGACATATTGGCACACAACTTTCGTGTAACCCCCGCTCCATATACTCCTGTCTGAGAAGAACTTGGATACACAGAGATAAGAATTCACTTACTTTCACTCTCATGCACATACTCTGAGAGATCACGAGTTTTTGCTATATATATAGGTCGTGCCTTTTAGAAGCCCCTCCAGAATGTGGCCCTTCTTGCCTAATTCTGTGAGGAGGCTATACCATTTTCGATGTATGATTTTTATGAACCATCATGGTCATTTTTTATGTATTTGTACTTAACGATCAAAGTTTCCGAAGTGAACTTCAATAAATAACTGTCGACCTAATAATTGGCTCGCTTCCTGTTTTTTTGTGTGAATTTGATTCCCGGATTGCAGAAGACGATGGCGCCGCCTGAGGGTATTGTGGTCACATCATGCTAATTACACTATTCAACGACGTTACCGGCCAACATATCTACTGAAGCTAGTTAGGCTCCTAAATCCTAAATCACGTTTTATTGAAAAGCGGTTATCATCATCGAAGTAAATTTTGCTTGTTCCTAGCTCCACGAACTTTCTTGACTGGGTTCATCGGTACTTTCGGCCATATTCTTTCCGTACGAACAGTTCGTCATCGAGATAGACATAGTGCCGTGCCGCTTCATTTTCCTACCAATAACTAAGGTGTAATTCTACTATATAGAGATAGACATTATTTCCTTCATCAGAGAATTATTTCTTCATTAGAGAAAAGATGCCGCATTTCTTCATTAGAGAATGGTTCCGTTCCTATTTTATCTCTACAAACTAAGGTACAGCTTCATTCTTCAGCACAAACTATAGTGCTGTTCCCATCTCTTACTGTACAAATTATGGTGCAGCCATTTCTTCCTCACAGTGCCTTCTGCAGAAGTTCGATTGAGCTACTTTTGTTGTCAACAGCTACAATTTCGGTTCTTCTTGTATTACTTCTTGCCGACAATGGAATACCTTCAATTGCGGCAGCAATATCCCTTTTCTCTTCAAAAAGTGCCGTGGCCACTTCCAACATTCCCTCTTTTACTATCACAGAGTCTGAAAATGGCTTCTGGTGTATATTAAGCGTCCAGCACACACGCAATGCTGCTTCTGCGGATTTTTCTTGCTCGCTCATGCAGCGAACTAGTAAGGCCATGCTTTTTTTTGTAAGAAGTTAGATATGCTTGGAGTTTTTCTTTACGAGCTTCACTGCCAAAAGGAAAGTTTTGTGGAACTGCTGATGAGTTGTTTCGTAGTGTCGCTTTAAATTGGCAATTTTAACAATAGCGACATATGAGGCAAACTGGAACCGGTTTAGGCCAATCAGGCAGCGTAAAACAATATTGTTCAGTCCACTCAGTCAGAAACTTCCTGATTTCACTATCAACTTTTCGCTTTTTAGGATCCATATTGATGTAGGTACGAAACGTTTGAGTACACGACAAATTATAACACAAATTAACGAATGCTCCTCACAAGATCGCAACGCAACTGCCTAATAACTGATGACGTGTCGAAACATGCCGGCCAGTACGCTCCCTCCCGCCCACACCCTCGCACTCCAACGCACTCTCTTGTGCTACACGGCATAGCAACAGCTATGTATCTATCTACTAAAACTAGTTATATAAAAATATTAATTAAATTGAATGGGTAGATAAGTTATTTTACAATATTTGGCGTCCAGGTTTCGACCTTCCGCGGTCCGGATACGGACCGCGGTCCGTCTGTTGCCGACCGCTGGTGTAAAGCATGAGAAAAACCCTTTATAAAAGAACAAATAACCCTACGGCGATTTAGTGTTCCCTAATATTTGTGATGAGATAATTGCAGATTTCCCTGATTACGGCTTCTACATTCGTGTTAATCGTAAACGCCTTGAGGCGTGTCTTCTTAGGAGGTAACATCATTTTTCCTATCCTGCTAACTGAATTTTAATCTAAATCTCCTCCCATTTGTTTAACAACTTTCCCCATGACATCGCAATCATCGCAATGCGAATCACTTCTTTTCTCTGCTATGAGTGGTGTCGTTCTTCTCTAGTTAGAAATGTATTCGCCTGTAAATTGGTCATCGCCGGATCGAAACTCGGCAATGTAAATTTGTATATTTTTCTTTTTCTCTTATATTTGTCATATTTTTTCTTCGTATTTTATGTTATTTTTAAGCGATAAGGGCCAATTCTAATTTTTTTAAAATTTTACCGAGCAATTGTATCTTGACAACATTTATCTTGCAAACTGGATAAAGTCATATAGACTATATATAATCTTGGCCCGAATCACCAGTCACTTGCTAGACTATTTTCTCCCGATGCATGGGGATTTTCTTCTGGTTTAAAGTCTATTTTTCTACTGCCTACAGTGGGCACTTTTGGGACGACCTTATACAAATCATGCTTGTTTTTCTAAAAATATAATCTACAGATCCCTCATATACAGAGGCTGTTCACACATTTTTTAGACGATGTATATTGTATTCACAAAACTAAATTACATAAAATTCTTGTGTTTTAAATGTTCTATTTGACATCCCTTATTCTGAACTATCTTTCGACACCGCAATTTCCAGGATAATAATGCCTTTTGAAGTGTCAGAAGAGGTATTCTATCCCATTCCTCCTGAACAGCTTTCCAGAGTCCTGTAAGGGTTTTGGGACGACGTTTGGATAATGCAGATTTTAAAAGTCCGAAAGCACAAAAATCCATAGGTGATACATCGGGATATTTAGTAGGGATATCAGTGAAGGGTATGGCCTTGATACCAGTTTTTTGTTCCATTTCTTTTAGGAAATTTACAGTGGATTTTGATGTGTGACTGCTAGCTTTGCCCTGATGGAGTCTCACAGATTGATGGCACTGTGGGTAAAGCGATGGTATTTCATTCAGAAAAATTGACGATAAAATATGTTCCTGATAGTATTTGGAGTTAATCTTGACATTTTTCCACTCTCTTTATTTTTAACTTGCCATTATAAGAAAAACCAGCAACAATCATGAATCCCTTAGAAAAACTTTCTTTCGATTCTTTGAACCATGTACTTAAATTTTTTTCTCCCCTTTTATGATAATAAATGGCTCTTTTTTTGTTGCAATCATTTAAATACACCCATTATTCATCTATTGTGACAATTGTTTTCCATTTTTCTTTGGATAAGTGTTTCTCATATAGAATTCTGCAGCGTGTCCTGCGTTCAGCGATATGATTTGGAAGAAGACGATGCACATTGCGTTTTGTCGCTTTCTTAAGATTTAAATCAACGTTTATCATTTTGTTTAAAGTGGACACCGAGCATTTTAATGATTTTGCAACTGTCCTTTGACTAGGGAGATTTTCTTTTAATATTAAACAACGTACCTTTGCAATAGTCGAAGATGTCAGCTTTTTCCTTGGATACTTGTTTGGAATTTTGTACCACTTGAGGCTCCAATTTGACGTTTTTTCCTTTCTTGTTGACGATATTACCTATCGACGCTTTTAGATATCACAAAACCATGACTCTCACATCGTTTTTGGATAACGGAGTATGCATATTTCTCTTCGGAAAGAGCATAAATGTAGCCTTCGAACCACTGCTTTGTTAAAAATGCCATTTTGAATAAAAACAAAACTTTTAAGCCGCAGACTATAATTTTGACTTTTAAAAACATAGTACAATTGCAATTATTTCTTTTGCAGCAAACGCATTTTTATTACCGCTTACCAAAATCGTCTAAAAAATGTGCGAACAGCCTCTGTACATGCATGGAACTGGATATTTATCGGATGCTTATGACGATCTTCGAGTGATGTGGATTTGATCAAGTGGAGTGCTACATGCATAATAGGAACGTCGTCCAGAATTTAATGCTTCTCTCAGACTTTCCTGTAGAATTTTTTAAGGCTTCAGAAAATTTATTTTATTATTAGTATGCTCCCTGTCCGAAACAACTGCAAATCAGGTCCATAGAAGGCAGCGGAGAGGGTAAAACGGATCCTGTTCACAATCGAGCACAAGGGTCGGAGACCGCATTAGCTAGGAGACACCACAATTTTGACCGAGACCCCCTTCCCTCCCACAGGGGCGACATCTGGTAGGCTTGTACCTTCTCCTGCCCTCTCTGACCTCATAGAAGGACTTTCCGGTCTACGGATTTAACGTGTCTATATTTAGCCTTGACACGATGGTGTTTAAGGGAACAAGGGACCTTCAATTTCATACTTCTTTCATTTTCAATATTTTATGCTATATACCACATGAGTATGATTAATATTCCTTTCTACTACATTGAAAATACTTAGGATTAACAAATAAGTATTTTGTGGAGAAATTGGACCTGTTTATCAAAAAATTCTTCAAAAATGTTAGAATTTTTCAAAAGGCTCCATGCGTATTCATTTTCTTCTGATATCTTTCAAATTTCTCAGAATTAATAATTAAAGTGTTTGTCACAAAACTGTGCATAATTCTTTGAAATCACAAATATTTTTAAAATTTATAGACCATAAAATTAAGTAAAAGCATAAAAAAACATAAAAAATAACGGGCAGAATAGAAAAAAATATTTAAGAATTTAGATTCCTACAAAAAAAAAATAAATTAAATGCACATTTATATTTATATACATATGGTAAACTTATAGTGAAAAATTTAATGAATTTAATTTATATAGAATGCGCATAGAGCATTTTGAAAAACGTTAGCATTTTTGAAAAAAAAATGAAAAACAGGCATTTTTCTGCAAAAAATTCCTTATTTTGAATTTTAAGGGTTTTCAGTGTAGTAAAAAAGAAAATTAATTACTCTCATTTTGTATATAGAGTAAAAAATTGAAAATTTAAAAAATTCGAGTTTGAAAGTCCGTTGTCCCCTTAACCCTTCAGCGAGTTCGCCCGTGTACAAAGTGCAGCATTTTCGCGATTTAGAATGGTTTGTTTTGACATGTAAGGTTTGAATGTTCTAAGCAGTTTCTATTTACAGCTACACCCTTTCTAATGGAGATCTGATTTTCTGACCCTTGTATTTCTTTCCATTCATTGTTAGTCGTGAATTAACCGTGGTAAATCAGTTATACTGGATTACAATACGACAAAAGAAGGAGTTGATGAAGTCGATCAAATGTACAGCTATTACACGGTAATCTGCATATCACGAAGAGGGACTCGCTCATTGTTTTTTAGGTATTTGGGTATAACAGGAATCCATTCGCAAGTCGTCCTTAGATCCAACAAACCGGACAGTTTTGAAATAAGGCGATTCTATCTGCCTTATTTGGCCTTTAATCTATATATATAAAACAGTTCCGTAACTGAATCATTCATTCACTGACTGACTGACTGACTGACATACAACGCACAGACCAAACCGCTGGACCTAAAGGGCTGAAATTTTGCATGGCGATTCTTCTTATTGTGTAGGGGTGCACTAAGAAAGATTTTTGAAAAATTCTGCTTAGATTTTTTTAAATTAAATTTTTAAACTGATTTTGTAACTTTTTTTAAGTTTGCATTTAAAATAATAATTTGAGGGCTATAAAATTTATATCACGAGAAAGATCATAAAAATTCCTTTAAAATGAAATTTTTTTCGAATCTTTACCTCGATTTTATGATTTTTGGTGAATTTTTAAAGACTAATTTTCAGAATTTAATTTATTAAATGCTGATCACGTGTTTTCTTTTCCTCGCACTTTAGATAAATTTATCGTCACGTGCGTAACAACTAAATAGACAAAAAAAAATTGTTTCTTTCTAATGCAGCAGACGATTGGATATTATAAAAAAATATCTCTTACGATTTATATATATATATATATATATATATATATATATATATATATATATATATATATATATATATATATATTGTATCAATTGTATACACTGATCGTCGCATTTATTATAAATATATATATTTATTTTTTGTTTGGTATTAATTGCATACATTGACCGTTGTATTTAATTTGAATGTACTCCGTAGCGAAGCGCGGGTTTTCAGCTAGTTATAAATATATCTCAATATTATCAACATTTTATATCTTGTCATAAAACTCAGAAAGCTTATTTTAAATTTTACACAAGGAATAATCAAGGTTGAAAGAGACGTTGCACTTTGTGCCACGAGCTCCTGCTGGTGTCCCCAAAATTGGTTTCACCCGCTGAAGGGTAGATGGAGTTCGTCTGGAAATCAACCGAGCACCCCCAGTTCTAGTCCCAACTTGCTACCACTTGGGCCCAGCGCTTACGTTCGTGAAATGCTCCATTGACTACACATCACTGAATTTGTCAGTTACTACAGCACTTAAACGATACCTAGTCTAAAAGACGATGAACACCTACTTTGAGGGCATGAACACACGAGGAGATTATTTACAGCATTTTGTGTTTTTTTCGTTGTTACAGTTTTACGGTAATCCCCTCATTTCCATAACTTTTTGAACGTTCCTCCTATAAATAACGTTCTTAATAACAGATTTTCCCCCTTTTCAGTTTGACGAGAATTAATTTCTGTTGTGATGAAATTCATGGTAAAGTTTATTCACAATTTAAAACTAGAAAAAAAAATAGGTCTATTGCTTCAAAATATTGCAAAATTTATAAAACATGCATAATTTTCTTATCTGCATTTATTACGATACGTAATTTTCAAAAAGAAAAGGATTTAGGGACAAGCTAATTTTAAAGGATTAGTTACAGAAGTTTTTTTATTCTCCTGATAAATAAATTTTAAACATCTGCTTCAAGAAGAACAAATATAATAGGAAAAAATATTATGAAAAAAAATCATTGTATTTTATTTACTGGAAGAAAAAATGCACGTGACTAATATAAAGAACTATCGCTTTTGTAGATTTTGTACTGCATACTTCAAATATTTACTTTAAAAAACTAAGAGAGGCTTGGCATTAACTAAAGGAAAATGTAAATTTACTCCAAAAAGCAGAATATCTTTATATTCGAAATAGAAAAAAAAAATTAAATTATATCATATACGATAAAAATAACGAAATTGCGGAAAGATTTGAAAAAAGTTTTATAATAGGAAATTCAGAAATAATGTTCATTTGAAAATGGGAAGTTAAAATTTAAAACAAATCTGGCAATTATAAAGCACTCTTTGAGTAAAGCATCAATTAGATTGCTGAAAACGTCTGAAGTAAATAAAAAACTGTATATTCCCTAAGGAAAAACTTTTCCAGTACCATCTGTTATCCACAAATAATGATTCACTAATGTGAAATATAATTAACAAATTTAGCTAAATTTATTAAAAAAGATACATATGAAAATATGTCAGTATTTAATTAGTGATCCAAATGATACGCTAAAAGATATTTGCGAACGTTTTTGGGAAATGAATTTTGTAAATATGCTTAAAAATTTCCGATGAATGTAATATCTTTGAGATTTTTTTAGTACTGTTTGGTTAACGACATTAGATATTAGAAAAGAGGCTTTAAACAGCTGAAAATCCTTGCAAGGAATTAATGCACTATTACTTGCAAAATTCGATACCGCTCTCGAATTTGACTAGTCGCAAAGATATCATGTCTTTTTTTCTGTAAAGGAGTGGTTATTTAGCTATCATACATTTTCTTTAGTAAGAGATATTTTTCTCGGTTGGGGAGAATACTTTTCATGAAGACATCCAAACGAGAAGGAAGTGTTTAGCAAGCTAGGAAATACAACCTATTTTCAAATTAAAATGATCTAATGTTAAGTTTATTAGATCTTTTTTTATTACTATTTAAAATTTATTACATTTTGCAAAAGAAGCTCCCCGTTGTTCGAATTCTTGATTTTGTCTATGAGGTGACGGACTTTGTTTAGGAACGGTTCCAGCAGCAAACGAAATAATTCTTTAAGAACGGAGTTCAGATCTTCGTGTTGCAGTTTACGAAATAACCGTCCACATAGTATAATAGTTAGCTTTCTGAGCTGCCACAGAGTGGGATTGGGTTCAGATTCCGAATAAGGCTTGGTCGTTTCCATGGCTTCCCCCTCATAGGAAGCAATGCTGGCTCACCTATACGGTGCTCCCATAATAAAGTATCCAGCAAAACTTCGCGGATCTTCATGAGACAACGTCAAGAAGTGTATCTACGATCCGTCCCAGATTTTTACGATCCGTCCCAGACAAGTGCCTGACGCATTAAAAAAAGTTTGCGAAATTTATTAGTCGTTTCGGTTAATACTTCAAAATTAACTATACATTTATTACACACATACTTTTGGGATCGTTATCATTTTATCAACCGTAATAGATGTGTGAGCTTTAGCTGCTTTCAAATGCATTTTTTAGCAGAGCTTGTTTGAGAGATACAAACCTTACGCGTTGCAACGACTCCCGTACAATAGCGAATATTTTGTGCGTGGAAATTCCGGGAAGACCAACTAACGCGCGGTTTGTGCACATAATTGATTCAGACTGTTGAAGACAGAAGTCTTGGCGACATAAAGACCGGAAGTGCTACCGACCGCTCGCGGAACAGTTCGTCAGCTACCAAAAGAAAGTGGCCTTACGGAGGCGCCTAGTCGTCTGGGAACAATAACTGAATAAAGAAAGGCTGCGTTTACCAGACCTTTCGAGAATGTTCTGCGAAAGTATATAAAGTCGCCGGAGGCGAGTTGAAAAAAGTCAGTGATTCAGAGATTAAGTTATTAAGAGTGACGCTGGAGCCGGAGACAAGGAGATTCTGTCGGGCCTAGATAGACTTGAGCGCAGCGACATCTCAAGTATGACCTTTCTCGTCGATGCCGTGAACCCACGAATTTAATCTTGATATATATATATATATATATATATATATATATATATATATATATATATATATATATATATATATATATATATATTGTAAATAGTCTGTATTTAGTCGAGAAATGCAATTAAAGCATTAACTACAAAAAGGCTGGCAGTCTTTTATTTAAGGCAAAGTCCTTACAGAGTCTTTTGAGATTTTACTGCTCACCAAGGGTGTGGATTATAGAAAGAAAATAACCAGGCACATCAATGAGAATTGCTCAATGCTTTATTAATAGCTGGTTTAATAGATAGATTATTTTTTTTGAAATAATCAAAAATGTCAAATGCATTTTTCAAGTGGAGTTCCTTGGAAAGGTAAAATTCCTTCGTTTACACGATTATGGGAATTTTACTGCTCTCTAATGATGTAGATTATACAAAGGGAGTCTTTGAGACGTCTGAAGGAATTGATCTATGTCTTGATTGCTAGTTTATTCTTTGTGCTGAAATACCCCTTTGCAACATTGTTCAACGTAGCCACATTTTACTCAATTTGCATCAATAATTTGCATTCAGGACTCAAGAGCTATTTATCACAGAAGAAAACGTATGGGTGAGATGCATATGAGTGTGAAACATATATCTAAACTATTGATTGTTGTAACTTTTAGCTCTATTGGGATTGTTTTTATTTTTAGTAACGATGTAAATCCCAAATGATGATTGATAATTGTTAGGAAACTTCGTGTTTTATTTAAATTAAGGTGTCTCATTCCCGTCATTATTTCGTAAGCTGCAAAATATCATTTAAGCCGGACGCTTACCTCGGCCGAGGTAGGTGACGTCATTTTTTATATCGACAGCTGAATTGAAAATGAAATTATAATTTATGTTACTTGTGTTTGAATCTATTGTCTATTTAACTGTGGTTTAAACTGTGTAATATGCAAATGTGTATATATAGTTCAGATCTAGCTGTAAAGAGCGGGTTCGCTCTGTTCACTGCATTCACTGTTTTTAATGGAAGCAAGATGCTTTAATAATATAAGTACACTGCTGGCCACCCAAATTGCAACACCAAGAAAGAAAGAGATATCACAACAAAATTTATTTTGTAGATAACATGTTGACCAAGTATCAAATGATTAAATTTATAGACTTCCGTGGAGTGTGGTTCCTGCCAAAATCAGTAGCCAGAGTAGCCGCTAGGTCCGCCGTTGGAGATCACCGCTGTCACACGCCTCGGCATTGATTCAAAGAGACTTTGGATGAGTTCGTGGGGTACAGCAAGACCAAGCAGCTTCCACACGTTGCCAAAGTTGATCTGCTGTGGCAGCTAGGGATGGAATCTGGGTCAATCGTAGAGCAACCATGGACCACATGTTTTCTATCGGCGAAAGATCCGGAGAGCGAGGCGGCCAGGGAAGCAATTCAATCTGGCGATTGACGAAGAACCGTTGGACAATGCGTGCCACGTGTGGTCGCGCATTATCCTGTTGAAATATGGCTGTGGGCAAGCCCTGAAGGTAAGGAAGGACAACTGGCTCCAACACCTCGGAGATGTAGCGCTGGCTGTTTAAAGTACCGGCAATGCGTACTAGAGGTGTGCGAGAGTGATATCCAATACCGCCCCATACCATAATACCCGGTGCAGGACCAGTGTGGCGGTGCATAACGCAGCTGTTCAGCATCCTCTCTTCACAGTGTCTCCAGACTCGAATGCGACCATCGTGGTGTTGCAGACAGAAGCGTGACTCGTCAGTAAAGACAATTTCATTCCATTCTTCCGTCCACATCCTTCTGTCATCGCACCATTGGCGGCGGAGACGACTGTGGTTCTGCGTCAAGTTTAGACAAAGCAATGGACGTGTTGCGGACAGACCACTGTGTTGTAAACGGCGTCGAATGTTACGCTCAGACACTGGATGATGCGTTACAGACTGCATGTGCTGTGCTATGGTTCGCGATGTGACTGAGCGATCCGCCACTGCCATGCGCACAATTTGCCTGTCATCACGTGAAGTGGTGCGCTGAGGTGGATGCGATCGAACACGCCGGTCCGTCGTACCCTCCTGCATCCAACGATCACATATCCGCATTACAGTTGTTTGGTTTCGTCCAACACGACTACCGATTTCCCTGAAAGATAATCCACAATCTCTGAAGTGGCGCCACAGGCGCGCGTGATGTGCGTCTGCGCTGAAATTCTAATCATTTGCATATCTCACCTCCGCTAATGCATGTTGTAAATTTCATGTTATTTGCATGTTTCCTTCAGGGTGTTGCATTTACAGTGGCCAGCAGTGTATTTTGAAGAAAACTTTTAAGTTACGTTTTTAATCTTAATAGTTATTTCTCTACTGATGACACACTCTGCTACTGAAAGATGGAAAATTTAAGTCTTAGTCTCATCACAATACTAAATACATATTTTTATGAAAAAGCTTAAAAATCAAAACAAGTTCCCGATAAAAAAAAAAAAAAAACTGGAGAGAAAACTGTGAAGAACAATGATTTGCAAATAAGAAGCATGTCGAGTTTATCTGGAGCAACGTGAGTACCTCACTGGCAATACTTTTTTTGTTTGTTTGTTTGTTAATCAGTTGTGTACGAATATGTATTTTTTCTGTGTCGCGTAGTACAAGGCATCTAGCTTCTGAACATGATGTCGACTATTTTTTTTAATGATGTGTGGTTCTTTGTAAGTTTAGGAAGTTATTGATGTGAACCTCGGTCCAGAAAGGCAGCCTACCTCAAGTTCAAACATTGTGTTTCTGAAGTTTACCTACAATATAATTATCCTGTGAACGCCAAAACGAGAGTTTTGACAGAAAAATAAACTGACTTTGAGTACAGCCGATGAGATACGTGAAATACTGGTGAATTATCCTCCAAAATAATTTCAAATTCCTTTTGTGTAAAGACCAGATGTTGACTAACGGAGTCCATATTCACGACCTAAAATACTTGTAGGAGGCTAAGCTCGTTATCTCTAACGATCATGTCGGACGAACAGTGGTGTAACCGCAGAATGGACGCTTCTCAACACTGCTTTCACCGATTTTTACCATGTTTTTATTAACTCGCTTTCTTGTTTGTGTGTGTGTTTGTCCAGTACAAATCTTGTAATCTATTTTTAACTAACTTCCCGACTAGCTAGACATTTGAAACTTTTAGAATAGCTCAGAACGCGATGACAATGCATTATTTTAATACTTTTAGCCATCTTTAAGCCGGTTTGAATTCATTTTCAGTTAATTTTGTTTTGTAGATTGGTACAGCCATCTATCGGCCGGAACGCAAATGAAAACTTAAACGCAAGTTAACTTCCAATTAACTTCATTTTCTTTCAAGTTGATGGGATAATCCATCAAAAAATTTTTAAAAAGTATTTATTAATGCATAGAATTGTCAAGTTTATATGATTCAACAGAAAATTTAAAAACATGGTATATAAAAAGTTCTTTTTGTCTTGTAATTATTGTGACATACAACGACAATACTGTAACTTACGAATGTGGGAACTCTGTGTAGGAAAGTATATAGTTGGAGGATTTTCATGGAGATAAAACATTGGGATAAAAAAATGCTTTTATAATCCAAAAATTTTTAATTCCCTCCGTGCTCATTAAACCAAAGAATGGATCACCGAAAAAAAAAGGAACAGCTTCAATATAGGACCCCATTGGCGATATTTTGTATTGGCGACTTTTTTTTTTGTCGCCTATCCAAACATCGCATCGTTTAATATCGTATGAATTACATAGAAATTTAATTTTTCAAAATATAAATAAAAAAAAATACATTATAAATTTTAAAAAAATATATTGTTAATTAAAAAATAATACAATAAGGAAAATAGCGTAAACTTTGTAGATCCAGAAATTATAGATAAATCTACACGGAAAGGCATAGTTAAATCAAAATAAAAAATAAATAAGAAAAAAGCGGTAAAACCTGCTTTGCGTCACGTGACTGTAGCAGGGTTGCCGAAACGAATTCTACTATACCAAAGCTATACAAATTACCAATGTACGAATTCTACTATACCAAAGCTATTCCAACGGCGTACGAAGTTGAAAATGGCGTATTCCATCGGGTTACAATCAGGAAAATGGTTTATTTCAGTTTAAAACACACGCGACTGTGGCAGAGTTGCCGAAACGAATTCTGGGATACCATGTGCGCCAAAAGGAAATGTAAAAAGTCGCCAATACAAAATAACGCCAATGGGGTCCTATATCGAAGCTGTACCAAAAAAGTATGGTTATTCATCGGTTAGTTTGTTGCCAACACGTTTGTCGTATTCCACCTCAGTTTGTTTTTTTTAAATTCAATTCTCTATCAGTTGAACTGATATCATAATTCTGTTTTTAAATTCTTAGTGCAAACTGTTTCGACTGATATATTGTACCTCTAAACAGTGTCTTGTTTCTTAAAAAGAATTGAAATGAAATTGTATTTTGTTAGGTATTTTCGTGCTTTTTCTTTCTTTTTTTAATCTTTCTTTTTTTTAAGGCTTGTTTTCTCCCCCCTTTTCTCGTATGGCAGTCTCCCCACTTCACACTTTTCTGTTGTAGGGTGGCAACACCCTCTACGTGCCATTTTGCAGTCAATGTTTGCACGTGTAATTTGTTTCTCAGTTTCTGAAGAAGAACGTCGTACCGTCTTTTAAAATTTGTAAATAGAACTTCTTATTCCTAACTTCTTATGTATATATTGCAGTGTTACTGCTTGGATTGTCATATAACAGAATTTTGAAAGACAGCACTGAGCCGCATTGTCTATACTTCGCTGTGTATGCAAAACTTGAAAGTCATTCTCTAACGTCAGTACTTTTGTTTACACTGTTGACTTACGATATTAGCTTTCAAGCTCCCCGGTCCAATCTTTTCTTGCAATTAATGGGCGATTTGATTTAAAGAATGAACTACTATTCAAGGGAGAAAAAACTAAGAAATATATTCATAACGAAGAGGGTGCAATTTACTACTCTACTCGTTCCAGCCCAGCATCATAAGTCCCCGCTAACAGATGGCTAATCAATACTTTTCCTTTTTTACCCCTTAATTTACTGTGCTGAACAAAATGAATAAAGTTGAAAAGAAGCAAGGAAAAAAAACATACCAATGCGAAAGAAATTGGAAGAAGAAAAAAAAAGGGATTTTTTTCTTTATTTCTCCCCTCTAACGTCTGATTTATAGCTGTAATTAAGGAGATATTACGCCTGGATGCAAATATTGCTGAAACTTGGAACTCCCCGAGACGGGGATATTTCTCGGTGAATTAGAATCAAGTGCTATTCTTTCTAGCTGCAACACTTGCGAAGCTGTCTTTTCTAATGAACTATAAAAATATTAGAATATCCAGATATGTTTGCATAGACTTAGAATATGCTTCTCTTTGTTTATCGAAATATTTATGTAAAAGGTAAATTATGTGTGCAAAAAAATTATTAATTTAAGAGTGAGTGTAGAAAACATAATTACCAAGTTATTATTACTATTTTTTTAAATTTTGAGTACTCATATTAGGGTCCTGACTAGCAAACGATAAATGCGAGTGGTCATAAACTGTTATATTAACAGAGGAGGATAAGGAATAAAAGGACTTTAGTCGATACCACCTTTTAAAATCTCATGCCGTGTTTTTTCAATAGTTTTTCCTTAGTTAAAGAAATTCCTTGATTCGTATAAAGCTTTAAAATAAATTCCCAATCGTATTGCTAAAAACTTGCAAACACCATTCAGGTGCAGTTTTTTAAGCGATCTATTTGTGTGTAACGTAAGCAAAAATTTCCATATCCCAAAAAATTTGACAAGAAGCAAAGCAACATCATTCAAAGTGCAGCTGAATTAAAAAAAAAATGAACTTAATGAAATTGCAAGAGAGGATGCAATACCGACAAGTGATACCACAAGATTTTCTGATTTTGGAGATTAGTGACCAAAATATTTGGAATCTCATGGAACACGGTGGATCAGTTGACCTGTCAAATTTTCAATCCCCTTGTTTTGCTTCGTTTCCGCGCCATACACTTTTAATCACAAATTGGTAAATGCATGTTTTTGAATAACGTTTTATGGATTTTAATAAGGACCTCTGAATGCAATGCACGTGATTCCAGAATATTTTTATTTATTTATTTTTTATAAGTTTTACATGTTTATACATGTGTTTTACAAGTTTATTTTTATATGTTTATACATTTTTTATATGTTGTATATATTTTTATTTATTTATATTTTATATGTTTATACATTTATTTATATGTTGTATATATTTTTATATATTTATATATTTATTTTTATTTATTTTTTATATGTTTATACATTTATTTATATGTTGTATATATTTTTATATATTTATTTATTTTTTTATATGTATAGGCGTGGTGGTCCAGGTGGCAAGAGAAGCGGGCCAGAGATCTGAACGTTCCTGGTTCGATGCTCGTCGCTGCAAATTCACCGCCGTGTTCACTAGTGGTGGCCGGGGCACGTAAAATAGGTCGTGGCTGCAATGTCCTCCAAGTTATTAAATTTTCCTCTGGAGGGGCGGGGTCAAGTGTTCCGCTCTCGTCTCTTCCGTCGGTTCAAAATTACGGGACCGATGTTCTTTGAGGTCAAGTCAGACTTCAGCCCTAGTGGTACCTCGCCTTAATGTGAAGCTGCTTACTACCCTTCACCAAGGGCCTAGGATTTGAGGACCTAGGTCCTTTGGACTTGGTGTAATCTTTCCTACACCAAGGGGATTGGAAACTACAACATTTTTATATGTAACTAGGGGCTTCGCCCCTAGGCTCGCTACGCTCGCTCCTCTGTTACGGCTAATAGCGAGATACATAGGGGTGACTCTCGGGCAATGTAACAGCTTCCATCTATTTACTGTTGTCACCCTTAATGCGAAGGTATTTTCATCACTGTTGAATTTTGATCTTTAAAATTCAATTAAAAATCGAAATTTTAAGATAGAGACTTGAAATAAGGTTTATATGAATAAGAAAGCTTTCAGCTTCCAGATAATGTAAATATTTTCTTTGTAAGATAAAAACTCGAGGAGCATCGATATTACATCCACATACGGGACGATATTTCTTGAAAAACTGTGTTTCATTTTTTGATGAAAATATTAGTCTGTTTTAAAATATTTTTAAACAAATGAGGTCTAATTTGAAAGAGAAATGTCTGTAGTCTTAGACTGTAAAAAGATCAAAATTCTACGTTTTTTTTGGCGAGTTATCGTAATCTGAAGATGAAAAAGTCAATATTTTCCCACAAAACATAAAATTAAAAAAAACTTAAAGTTCGACGAAGATGAGACATGTCTTACTTTGTCCCCCCATTTTTCTGCATCCATTGGTATCGCTCTCGACTCCATACCCCCAGCGGTTTCGGAGGAGATAGCGTGACAAGCTTTTGACAGCGGCAGCGGGAGTAATTTTTTTTAGAATAGAGAGATTCCAGTTGTCTATTCATATTCCGCTAATTATAACTACTATATTGTTTCCCAAGCTTCAAAACTATATTTCGAAGCGAATCCAATTTTTATTCTTCATAAAATTTAAGAAAGCAACAGCAAATTTAAGTCTGATTTTAAACCTGCAGTCATTACAATTAAGTGACACACAAGTAACTAAATAAGAGGAGTTTATAATTTTAAGGGGGCACAGGGACTTGAAGCTCGACGAAATGACTCTAAATATGGTCTAATTATAATCACAAAACTCAAATAATATCAGAAAAAGAAATTTTATTTATTTATACATATAAAGTGCATATCTTTAAATATGTCATATATAAAAATGAAAATTATAAATCTATAAATAGTTTTCAAATTAGCAGTTTAGAATTTTATATGATCAACTGCTAATTATCATGTTTTTATAAACTCGCTTTTTTGTTTGTTTGTTTGTGTGTGTGTGTTTGTCCCGTACAAATCTTGCAATCGATTTTTAACTAACTTCCCGACTAGCTAGACATTTGGAACTTTTAGAATAGCTCAGAACACGATGACAATGCATTATTTTGATACTTTTAGCTATCTTTAAGCAGAATTAAAATCATTTTCAGTTATTTTCAGTTAATTTTGTTTTGTAGACTGGTGCAGCCATCTTTCGGCCGGAACGGGAACGAAAAGTTAAACGCAAGTTAACTTCCAATTAACTTCATTTTCTTTCAAGTTAATGGGATAATTCATCAAAAAATTTTAAAAAAGTATTTATTAATACATAGAATTGTCAAGTTTATATGATTCAACAGAAAATTTAAAAACATGGTATATAAGAAGTTCTTTTTATCTTCTAATTATTTTGAATTTGTGTGCTCCATTACTTTTGAACTATCAATAGGAAACTGATAAAACTACACTCATATGTATATTTCATGGTACTCAACATTTTAAAACCAGAAAAATGTGCAATTCTTCTGAAATACTTTTTTTTTTAATATGGGAAAATTATGCAAATAATTGGGATAATTTTTGAAGTTCTCCAATTTTATGCTCAAATTTTAATTCAAATAATATTTATGGCAATTTATTTGGTTTTACATTACAGGTAAATATATAAATATATTGCAAGTGTATTCTGACCATTATCTATTTTCTGCAAGCATATATCTCAATTTTATGATTTGCACAGCACTTTATGATTTTTAATCAGAAGTTAATCATATAAAATTCTAAACTGCTAATTTGAAAAATATTTATAGTTTTATAATTTCCATTTTTATATGTGACATATTGAAAGATATGTACTTTATACGTACAAAGAAAGAAAATTTCTTTTTCTAATATTATTTGCGTGTTTGTGGTTAGAATTAGACCATATTTATAAACATATCGTCGAGCTTCAAGGTCCTATGCCCCCTTAAGCTGTTTCGCGTTTCAGTTCCAACTAAATTAAAGCAAGTTTAAAAATTCTAAGGATTAACAGTCTTCAATTCATAAGTGGATGTGAACCATTTTAAAGAAAATTTACGATGAGAAGGCTTAATTGCTATCGTAGAATTTTTATGGTATTACACTAAATAAAAAATAAAATTAGAAACTCTTAGTTTTTTTTTAAATTTACGGCTCTTTAATGGGAGCCATGTGAGTGTGGGTAGGTAGGTGGGAGTCTCAAGAGGCTGTAGGGATTAAAATGCAGTACTCCAGCCCTAGCATACTATAGGCGTGTTGCAAATCACGTTCGCCTAAGAAAACCTTTTAAATAACCATTTTTTACTTGTGCCTAGAAATTTTTTACTCAGTTTACATTGTTCGTATGCGCAAAGTAATTTTCCTTGTATTATTTACACCTTCAATTATGATCTGAATAATCCCCTCGCTGTTAAAATTTAAAAAGAAATTAAATCCGTAAAATTAGCGTTAAAACACTAGCAGTTTCTGTTCCAACATTAAAACGTTTAATCTACAGAATGTTTCAAAACAGAATCATCCTATTTGAAATGAGTATATTATGAAAAATATTGAACATAGAAATTTAAAATTAAATTTATATTATAGGGCTAATCATAAATTTTTTTACAAACCAAATTAAAGGTGTTCAAGAGGGTGGAACGAAAAAAACTTTTTTTTGCATTTCTATATGCTATAATTTTCAAAAGTTGCCTTTTAACAAAATAAAGACGGAAATTAAATATTAGCGTAATTGGTGCATGTTTTCAGTTAGCGCAAGGCGGGCAAACTTTTGGTTTTTATTAAATTTTTGACAAATTTCGCAATTATTTTGAAATTGAATACACTTGTAGTACAAAAAAGTAGCAAAATATGTAATTTAAACATTCTTTTTAGTTAGGAGACCTGCTAAACTGATTATATAATACGTTTTACTTCATAAAAATAGTACACATAAAGACACTTATGGACGAGGCACTTAAAAGTCACTCCGACATCACGGTGGAACGAAAATTTTTTTTCGGAATTTCAATATACTCTAGTTTTCAAAAGTTGTCTTTTAAAATTAAAATTAAGAATACAAAATAATTTTGCTCTACTAAAATATTTTCAAGTGCCGCAAAGGGCTTCAAAATGGATATTTTTATGAAAAAGTGATTATATTTGTATTTTTTGTTAATTTCTTTTATAGTATATTTAAATAATGTATATTTTCTGTAAATAAAATATTCAAAATATAATATTTTGACAGAAAACTCGCATATTATAAGTATTTCTAATTTTTAGATGCCATAACAGAACAACTGATTTTGTAGAATTTCGTGATTTTCATCATATTAATTTTACAGTAGCATATTCTTATACACATTGGAATGAAAGAAAAACAGTTTTTAATTGACGGAGCTTAGTTAAAATAAACAAATCACACTTATTTAGAAAAATATTAATGTAATGTCTATAAAGGCAAAACGTTATTTTGAAAAAAATATTCATTCTTTTCAAAAGTCCATAGTAATCACACATGGTTTCCATTACTTATTTCACTGACACATTGAATTGTTTTATTGTTTCAAATTTTGGCATTATCTTTTGAGAATGTATTTTTGTTTTTATCAATGCATCTCTTGCAGAAGTACCACGAACGGATAAGGATGACCCGGTAACTAATTTAACTATCCTTTCTACTACTTGTGTGTGACATGGAATGTTGTTGAAGTCAATAATTTGTTTCTCGTGATCAGATTCTTTTGCTTCCTTTATAAACTGTTTTAGTTTGTCATCAGAAGCATGCCTCGTCTTAGGAGGTTCTGTTACTTTAATATCATTCCATTCAATCATATCAATATAATCTTTGGCATCAAAGTTTATACGTGGAACTAAATTCTTTCTGATGCCTGCTTCATTTTCCGCCCTTGCTTTTAGAATCCGGCGTAATCCAAGCTCTCTTACTTGACTGCGATCGTCTTATATCATACAAAGGAGGAGATTTTCAGAAGCGACAAAGTATGCATTTCTGTGTGCATTGTGTGTGCTTGAATGACAGGGTCAATTACATTTTTAAGTGTCTGATTGAGGTAACGTGAATAGCTTACAAGTTTCCACAAGTGCTTCGATCCACGGATACAAGATGGTTTCAGCTTTATGTTAAACCAAATTGGTGCATAAACTTTCAAAATGTACTCAGTATTCGGAGATTTTTGCGGGAAATTCTGTTCCCACATACAAGCGAAGTATTCGGTTTGCTAATGTAAGCCATCGTGAATGACAAAATTTTCCTGGTTTCCTCATGGACAAATCAGAAGAGCACTTTCCAGCAGAGATTGCATTATGCATTTCTAACAAATATTTTGGGTTCACACTTAAATCATCCTTAATTTCTAGTAATGGAATGTTATTTTCAATAAGTGAAAATTCAATCACTGGAAGTTCATACCAGTTTTCTAGTTGTTTACCTATTTCTCCTCCAAATTCATTTGAACCTTTAGTTTTTCCATCTAGGAAACAAAATAGGTGACGTAGGGTCAGTTCATTTAAATTATTGGCTTCAACAACACTCCATGTCACATATAAGTAGTAGAAAGGATTGTTAAATTAGTTACCGTGTCATCCTTGTCCGTTCGTGGTGCTTCTACAAGGGATGCATTGATAAAAACAAAAATATATTCTCAAAAGATAATGCCAAAATTTGAAACAATAAAACAATTCAATGTGTCAGTGAAATAAGTAATGGAAACCAAGTGTGATTACTATAGACTTTTGAAAAGCATGAATATTTTTTTCAAAATAACGTTTTGCCTTTATAGACATTACATTAATATTTTTCTAAATAAGTGTGATTTCCTTATTTTAACTAAGCTCCGTCAATTAAAAATTGTTTTTATTTCATTCCAATGTGTATTATAAGAATATGTTACTGTAAAATTAATATGATGAAAATCGCGAAATTCCACAAAATCAGTTTTTCTGTTATGGCATCTAAAAATTAGAAATACTTATAATATGCGAGTTTTCTGTCAAAATATCATATTTTGAATATTTTATTTACAGAAAATATACATTATTTTAATATACTATAAAAGAAATTAACAAAAAATACAAATATAATCACTTTTTCATAAAAATATCCATTTTGAAGCCCTTTGCGGCACTTGAAAATATTTTAGTAGAGCAAAAAAAATTTTTATATTCTTAATTTTAATTTTAAAAGACAACTTTTGAAAACTAGAGCATATTGAAATTCCGAAAAATAAATTTTTGTTCCACCGTGATGTCCGAGTGTCTTTTAAGTGCCTCGTTCTACACTCTTCTAAATGAGATGATTTAAGGTGGTTAATTTTATTAAATGAAGATCTCTTAATTGTGAACTTTGTAAGGAGATGTGTTCCAATTTTGGTGCTGAAAACGAACACCCTTTATATCACTCTGAAGTCAGTCGGCTGTTTTGCCACAAAATGATTCAGGGAATTTTATCATTATGCAACAAGAATGTTTTATTTTTTTAACTGAGAAAAAGCCCCCTCTGGTACTCAAAGTGGCTCCCCCTCCGATTCAAAGTGGCTTCAAGAAGCTTATCTTTCGGATGTTTTTTTTCTGAAATAAACAGCTTAAATACATCCATTTAAGGGCGCAATCACACTCTTATTAAATTAGCTGAAAAAATAACATGCATCAAAGATAATGTGAAATTATGGAGGAAAAAAAAGTTGAAGAAAATAAACTTCCCTCTTTCCCGACCCTTAATCAACTTAGTGGCGAGAAAAACATTAATTTCGCTTACGCTGACCTAAAAAAAATCATCATCAGTCATATATAAAAATCTAAAAGTTGAGTTTCATCGATTTATTCCAGGAGGAGATGTCTTCAAATATAAGTAGGCACGAATGCCACTTAATTTTGACGTAAATGACTTTCATGAATATTTTGTCAATAATAATATAAACTTACAAGAGCAATTCATTGAAATACAAATTGATGAGGCATTTCGCAACATTTTTTTTAAAAAAAGCAAAGAATCTTAGTGTGTATTCTGGTTGGGATTAAGAAATGAAATACCAACATCAGTAAAGGAAGCACTGAACGTACATCTATTGTTTTCAATAGATGTACGTTCAGTGCTTCAAGGTTTTCATGTCTATAACAGCTATAACTAAAACCAAATAGCACACCAGACTGCAATATGAAGAAGACCCTAGGCGCAGCTAGTCTGATACGCCACCAATATTTGATTAGATTTCAAAACTTATTCAAAAAGCCAAGGTTTCCATTAGTAAAATTTAATATTGTTACCAGAACTCATGTAAGAACTGTAGTTTGTATTGTTAAAATTGATTTAACTTGTGTTTGCAGGTGTAATTTTAGTATTAATCTTTCCGCGGGTCTCAAAACCAAAACTACTTTACTCTAATCTAGGTCTTGGGTCAAAGAGGTTAAGAAACGCTGACTCAAGTTTTACTCATGCCTCTTTAGCTCTAACAGTAGAACGGCGTATTTTAGAAATACTGCCTTTAGTATTCAAATTATTCTGTAAAAAAATGACGATTTTTACCAATGTAGTTGAAAGAACAGTTTGTATATTTATTAGCAAAAAAAGAAAAATGCAAACAGTTCTCACAGTCTTGCGAAAAAATAAATATAAGACACAAAGAGACCAATTTACTTGAAGATTTTGATACCGCCTCCGCAGTCTATTTCCTAGAGATAGTTAATCAATAGATTCTTATTTCTTCCCTCTAATTCCCTATGCAGAACGAAATAAATCAGGTCGAACGAAAGAGGAAATGAAAAAGTGTATCTATGCGAAAGGGAATGGGAAAGAAAAGATTCTCACCTTTTTTTTGTGCCTCCTTTGATTTATAGTAGCAATTATAGAAGCATTATGTGCGGGGGGATAGTTCTCTGAAACTTGAAACGTTTTCCGCGTTGGATATGCTGAAAAGAATGAGATGCAGTATTTAAAAAGCTTGTGCAACTTGTTGCTTCTACCCGCTGCAATTACGCTGCAAAAGTATCTTATATCTTCAAATTTAAGGAACCTTTAATCGATCAAAGTATCAGTTTTCCCTCATGCAATGGTATTAAATCTATCGCAATATAAAATTTAGCTTTATTAGTCGAATTGAATTTTCCATTCTGTATTACCATGAGATAGAATAGAAGTTTAGCGAAGCGACTGTACTATTATCTAAAAGGATAAAGAATTGTAATTAAAAGTTACTTTTCATTTTCTCTCTTGATGGTTATTTCTTCCTTATTTCTCTTTACTCAAGATATAGAAAAATTATATTCAGTTCCTTATAGAATTGCCTCCAATTTCTTATATCTTCAAATTTTAAGGCATCTTCAATCGATCGAAGCTTCAAATTTTTCTTATGCAATAGCATTAGAGCCTAATACGTAATTTAACTTTCAAATTCTAATACAATCTCCACTCTATCTCATCCAGAGGAAAAGTGTAAATTTAATTTGTCTATTCTCCTGTGTACTACTTAAGAATCGTCATGAAAAGCTTTTTACATGAACATTGTTCCTCATTTCTGTTTACACAAGGCATAGTAAAAGGTTCTATTTGAAATCCCAGAAGCCTTACGAATGTATTTTCCAAATATTTTAAAGGAAATGCATTATCCTACATTTCTCGAAGCAATAAAACCATAAAAATACTTTACCTCCTCTGTGAATCTTTCTACATCCAGAAGAAGCTTAAAACGGTGTCTCAGAGGGAGTCTCGAATCCTAATGTTAAGCTATGGGGAATATTCCTTTGTTTATTTTTCTAATAATTAATTAAAAGCATATTTTTGAAATCTGTTTTCTGCATCTCAAAGAAGGTCGTAAAATACAATTCCCTAAAAATCCTAAAAATATTTTCAATATAGTTTTTTTCGAAAACAATTTGTGTTGCAACGATATACATCAAAAACTTAATGTCCTGTAAAAAAAAAGTAACTACGAAAAAGTTTATAAATCTTAAAATCTAGCAACTGTTTATTTAAATGTTTACCTTCGTGAGTATAAACCAGAATTCCAAAATGTGCAACCCTACATCATAACATATTTCTACAATGGGACTCAAGATTCAGGATGTTAACTGAAGCACCACCTCAACAACTCTTACCCAAACCTTTGTTGTAAGACGGCAATCCCATTAACCACTACCTAAATAATGAAGATCCGATACAGTTATCACTCACTTGTCAGCCCATGCTGTTGCCCAACCCTCAAAGCAATCTTCCGATCAAGAAAAATCGATTTTACAAAACGACGAGCTTCCTACAAAACTATGAGCGAATTTAGAAGTTTGAGATATAATGATTAGGGCAGTCCTTACAACTTTTAATGTAGGGGTCTTCAATCTTTCAGCACCGAAGGCTACATCAACAGATTCGCATTTTTGCGTGGGCTACATTAATTAATTCGTAGGCTTATACTGCCCTCATGGGAGTCTAACTAATAAAACAAGTTTAATAGCAATATACTCAGTGCTTTAACAAATTTGTACTACATTAATTAATTTGTAGGCTTATACTGCCCTAATGGGAGTCTAACTAATAAAAAAGTTTAATAGCAATATACTCAGTGCTTTAAGAAACAGAAAAAATACAGAACTTGTATACATTTAAATTTCAAATAAAGTTTATAGCCATTAAAGTACTCCCACTAGAGCCGGGAGCTACATATCACTTTTGAAACAGATCCATAATTGTTTAAACTTGATATTCCTTTTATTTGGCTAAAGGTACATGTGCAATTCGCGATATGAGAAGTATATTTGGTTTCATATTTTTCGGAAAAAAGATGTGTATTTAGTACCAGTTCTCTTATGATTTCCTTTATTTGTCTTCGTTTCCAGAAATAAGAACAGAGGGCCTGTTCACATAGAATCCATCAGCGTCAGCGTTAATGATTCCTTTGGCGCAGATTGGTTAAATTGGTCAGTGAATCGTATATGATTGGTTAAAAATTTTTACGCTTACACTGACGGATTCTATGTGAACAGGCCCTAATTCATAAAATCAAAATCTATAACACTGAATAGCTTAGATATACGTTACATTTAATGTTGTTAAATGGGAAGGGTTGTAAAATCTTGAGGTAACACTGCGAATTTCTCATACATCAGGATAACGATGGACTACGGGAAAGAAACATGAAAATTATTTATTCGACCCTTTCCCTCTGAAGCTGGCAGCCTTGTGGTTACGGTATGTAGGTAATTTACCATTATTCAAGATTTTTCGAAATTTGACTTCCATTTTGACTTTACAGGCGTAATTGGTTCAGCTGACCTCAGAAATACAGTCAATGGCCCTCTGGCCATGAGTTGAAAACACTCACTTTCTTTTCAAGCTCAGGTTTCGAAGACGAAGATACATCCATCCCTTTTAGAAAGGTGTGTTGTGCGATTAAAGTTCCACTACAGACCATGATCTTGACCAATAAGCCTCACAAAAATCTAAAGCTTGGGAGCAAAAATTGTCAGCAACTTGTACCACAGCAGAGCAAATTCTGCTGCTCCACTGCACACTCTTTACGTCGTTTAGCAAAATTTTATTTCTCACGAAGGATTATTGCGAACATGTTGTAGATAGAAGTCTTTTATTTCATATCAGAATCATGATCTCAACCAATAAGCCTGACACAAATCTAACGCTTGGGGGCAAAACTTGTCAGCAACTTGTACCACAGCAGAGCAAATTTTTCTGCTCCACTGCATACTCTTTTCGCCGTTAAGCAAAATTTATTTCTCATGAAGGATTATTGCGAACACATAGTAGATAGAAGTCTTTTATTTCATATCAGAATCATGATCTTGACCAATAAGCCTGGCACAAATCTAAAGCTTGGGGGCAAAACTTGTCTGCAACTTGTACCACAGCAGAGCAAATTCTGGTGCTCCACTGCACACTCTTTTCGCCGTTTAGCAAAATTTAATTTTTCATGAAGAATTATTGCGAACACACAGTAGTTAGAAGTCTTTTATTTCATATCAGAATCATCGCGTATTGGAAATTACAGTTTAAATCTGATATATTATTTTTGGGGAAGGAATGAATAAATTAAGAAACACAAACCGGCTTATTTAATCTAATTCCATAAGTCATCTCGAGTCTTCTTCAACGGTTAATGAATCAGAATTTTTAACCTTTTTCTAAGCCTTTTTTTTCATTATGCGAAATGAAACGCATCTGGTCGAAAGAAAGATTCAGTGAAAAAATCAACTAGCTTCGATAGTTTAAAATTAAAAAAAAATTAATCGAAAGCTAGAAAATACTTTTCCTTTTATTTAGGTTTTTAACCCCCAATCAGTTTCATTGCAGTATTTAGGCATTGAATCGAACAGTTAATTTGCGACGCTTCAGGTGAAGAATTTTTACAGTGAGTTGGAGTGAAAGGCGCTGTGCACAGTTGAGCCTCTAAATCCGAAGTTAAGTCTATGATGTTTTTTCCAGACTGCAGTTTCGTATTAAAATATTTTCGGATAGTCCTTTATGCTTATGACACTCGAATTAACCTCACAAATATAATTTTATTCTCTAATTTTTCGACCTTCTCTTATAATTCGGCTTTTAATAAATGTCACATAAATGATCTGAAGGAATAGGCAATATTCTTGCTTTTCCTTCTTAATAAACCGCAGAACTTAAATAATTGTTAAACATGGAAAACAGGCCTGTTATTTGTTAGATTGCTCTGTGTCTTATGCAATGAAAAGTGCTCTAAAATATCTCTAGTATATCAGGTCTAGCGATAATCAAGAAATGACTTCTGAAATTATTTAACTATGCTTCGAAATTTCAAAGCTTCATGGCCACACCTCCTGAAGTTTATATATATATATATATATATATTAATTAATATATATATATATATATATATATATATATATATGTACAGAGGCTGTTCACACATATTTTAGACGATGTATATTGTATTCACAAAACTAAATTACATAAAATTCTTGTGTTTTAAATGTTCTATTTGACATCCCTTATTCTGAACTATCTTTCGACACCGCAATTTCCAGGATAATAATGCCTTTTGAAGTGTCAGAAGAGGTATTCTATCCCATTCCTCCTGAACAGCTTTCCAGAGTCCTGTAAGGGTTTTGAGACGACGTTTGGATAATGCAGTTTTTAAAAGTCCGAAAGCACAAAAATCCATAGGTGATGCATCGGGAGATTTAGTAGGGATATCAGTGAAGGGTATGGCCTTGATACCAGTTTTTTGTTCCATTTCATTTAGGAAATTTACAGTGGATTTTGATGTGTGACTGCTAGCTTTGTCCTAATGGAGTCTCACAGATTGATGGCACTGTGGGTAAAGCGATGGTATTTCATTCAGAAAAATTGGCGATAAAATATGTTCCTGATAGTATTTGGAGTTAATCTTGACATTTTTTTCCACTGTCTTTATTTTTAACTTGCCATTATAAGAAAAACCAGCAACAATCATGAATCACTTAGAAAAACTTCCTTTCGATTCTTTGAACCATGTACTTAAATTTTTTTCTCCCCTTTTATGATAATAAATGGCTCTTTTTTTGTTGCAATCATTTAAATACACCCATGATTTATCTATTGTGACAATTGTTTTCCATTTTTCTTTGGATAAGTGTTTCTCATATAGAATTCTGCAGCGTGTCCTGCGTTCAGCGATATGATTTGGAAGAAGACGATGCACTTTGCGTTTTTTCGCTTTCTCAAGATTTAAATCAACGTTTATCATTTTGTTTACAGTGGACACCGAGCATTTTAATGATTTTGCAACTGTCCTTTGACTAGGGGGATTTTCTTTTAACATTAAACAACGTAACTTTGCAATAGTCGAAGATGTTCGTTTTTTCCTTGGATACTTGTTTGGAATTTTTGTCCCACTTGAGGCTCAAATTTGACGTTTTTTTCCTTTCTTGTTGACGATATTACCTATCGACGCTTTAGATAACACAAAACCATGACTCTCAAATCGTTTTTGGATAACGGAGTAAGCATATTTCTCTTCGGAAAGAGAATAAATGTAGCCTTCGAACCACTGCTTTGTTAAAAACTCCATTTTGAATAAAAACAAAACTTTCAAGTCGCAGACGATAATTTTGACTTTTAAAAACATAGTGCAATTGCAATTATTTCTTTTGCAGCAAACAATTTTTTATTACCGCTTACCAAAATCGTCTAAAAAATGTGCGAACAGTCTCTGTATATACATATATATATATCTCTGTATATACATATATATATATATATATATATATATATATATATATATATATATATATATATATATATGTATGTATATACAGTATATATATATATATATATATATATATACATGCATACATACACACATAGGGTGTCCGGGATAAAAGTATCCAAAAGTCATGGCTTATTTTTACAGAACTACCCATTAGAATTTTTAAAAAATATTTAAATAGAAAGGACATCTCAGTTTTAATATCAATAGATTTCGAAGTGTGCCCCTTTTGTGGCACGACAAACGTGTATACGGTAATCCATCCAGTTCTTTCCAAGTGACGATTAATCTCCAAGTTATTAGACTCCAAGTTATTGGACTCTCCAAGTTATTAGACGAATTACTTGTATGATACGCTTCTTCACCTCATCCGCAGTTTCAATTTTTTGTTTTTACAGAATTCTATTTGTTTATACACTAATAACTCCAGATATGCTACGAAACACTTGGAAAGAACTGGATTTCCGTTTAGACGTTTGTCATGCTACAAAAGGTGTACACGTCGAAATCTATTGATATTAAAACTTCGTGAGATGTTTTTTCTATTTAAAAATTTTTTTAAAAATTCTAATGGGTAGTTCTGTAAAAATAAGCCATAACTTTTGGATACTTTTAGCCCGGACACCCTATATATATATATATATATATATATATATATATATATATATATATATATATATATATATATATATATATATATATATATATATATATGTATGTATATACAGTAGAGTCCCGATAATCCGACCTTCGGTAATCCGAAACCAAAATTAAAAAAGAACAAGAAAATTCAAAGTTAGAAAATGTACTGAACTAATTATTACGAAACTACATTGGTTTGAAAAAATCCGTGAAATTTTTTTTGTGTCTAAGAGAAGAAAACTATTCCCTAGAAGCAAAATTACGCTAACGCGTCATAAAAACGGTGTCCGCTCTGGTCGCGGCGGAGTGTTGCTCTACATCAAAGTTGCTACTACAGTCACGGCGTCTGAGTGGGATACCCTCTGAGCGGGTCATCGTCTACATCACCTTCATTCTAGCCTGAGACGCTGACAGGTTCTTTCAAAACCATTTCAACAATCTACTGATCGTCTAAATTCCAACTGTAGAGTACTGTGACGTATTGTTAGAACTACTTACACTCTACTGTACTGTACTAGACAACGTTCCGCTCTCTCATCACCTATTTCCTCCCGAGATTTGGTCATGTACATACCTTATAAAATAAACTGTGTAATCACACGTAATATGTAATACTTATGCAATCACACGTTATTATGTTATTTAAGTTTAGATTTAGAAAGATTTCGCTTAATCCGAAAAGTGTCTGGTCCCGATCATTTCGGATTATCGGGACTCCACTGTATATATATATATATATATATATATATATATATATATATATATATATGTATATATATGGGAAAGTGCGGTAAGATGACGAACTCGGTATTTCTCCGACGCAATCATAGACAGCAGCAGCTGTCCAGGCAATTTTTAAGACTCTAGTATTGGGTTTTGACGCCCACTACAAGAAATATAAATTGAGATCGTTTTGTGAGTAGTGGCGACTCAAATATATTTCTTTAATCTGTGTTTCTAAATTTTGGACTTCACAGCGCAAGGAATTACCCGACTGTGGTAAGTTATTTTTTCTCCTCCATTTTTCTCTCTCAAAATACCACTTGTAACGTTAAAAATCATGTATGTTATAGTTTATTTACGATAAGCTTGGATACTGATAAACAAGTTGAAATCGAAAATGGCGTTGTGGGGTAAGATGACGAGGAGCCTACCTTAGAATTAGTACTGTTCAGATTGCTGTGAACGGATTCAGAGCTACTGGCATTGAGCTTCTAGACGGCAATATTTTCACAGACGAAGATTTTCACGCTTCATGTTGTTGAAAACAACCAATTAGATTATCCTACCATTTGTCAGCAGCACATTTCCTCGGCCTTTCCTCCTGAACCTACCATTTCATCAACCCACTCTCCACAGCCATCAACTTCCTCAGCTCTTCCTCCACTTCCGATGGCCAGCAAGAAAACAACCAGGAAACCAAAGAAGAAACTGCCTTCTTACCACATTTCTGGATCTCCTGTAAAACAAGCTCTTGAAAAAGAGAAGAAAGAAAAACAATTGATGGGACTGAAGCGACAGGAAAGATTGAAAAGGAAAGCTGAAACATTAGCGTCAAAGAAAGCTAAATGTTTACCGAAAACACCGAGAAAAAGAAGGAAAACTAGAATGCGTCAACGGGATTACTGGTCATCTGATGAGTCATCACGAGAAGAAGTTCCATATGTGGAGGACGACGACTATGATACTGAAACATTATTGGAAAAAGACTGCATTATTTGCGGGGAGGAGGGAAAGGACGAATTATGGTATCAGTGCTTCAGTTCTTGGGCACATGCTCAATGTTCCGGTTGGGATGATAATAAAGCGAAAGACAGACCCTGGAAATACGATTTTTTTATATGAACTTTACTACCTATGTTTTTTTTTAATTTTTATATCTAATTCTTTAAGTTTTCGTTTCATTATGGGTAATCTGTAATTGTATTTTTAGTGTTATCTGTGCCTTTTTCACAAAGTACCTAAGTGAAATTGTTTCTCTGCATTTTTGAAAATAAACCTTTATATCTTGATTTATATTGTTATCGATTCATCATCTTACCCACCACCCTTAGTCATCTTACCCCACCTAATGGGTAAGATGACGAAAATTACTTTCTTGGGGGAAAGGGAATATTTTGCCATCTTTCAAGAGCAGATGAAATCGTTTCAATTTTTTTTATGAAACATCAAGGTTGAAAGAAGTCTTTCTGTAAATTTCAGGTTTCTAAACCACTTATTGAATTCAGGAAAAATATTTGAAGCTTAAGTTCGTCATCTTCCCCCACCTTCCCCTATATATATATATATATATATATATATATATATATATATATATATATATATATATATACATAACAGTTCCGGGACTGACTGACTGACATATAACGCACAGGCGAAACGCTGGACCTAAATGGCTGAAATTTTGCATGGCGATTCTTCTTATAGTGCAGGGGTGCACTATATTATTTTTGAAAAGTTCTTCTTAGATATTTTAAAATTAAATTTTTAAGCTGTTTTTGTACCTTTTTTTAAGTTGGAATTTAAAATAATACATTGAGGGTTATAAAGTTTATACCATGAGAAAGATCATAAAAAATCCTTTAAAATGAAATCTTTATTTAATCTTTACCTCCATTTTCTGATTTTTGGTGAATTTTAAAGATTAATTTTTCGAATTTAATTTATTAAATGCTGATCATGGGGTTTCTTTTCTTTTTGGGATACTTTAAACTAATTTTGCGTCAGGTGCATAGCGACGAAATAGACAAAAAAATATCTTTTTTTTCTAGCTAATGAGACAGACGATTGGACATTTACAAAAAAATATTAAAATACAGTAAAAGATATGTTCCTCAAACTGTACTATATTAATTTACAATTAATATAGTACATTTTTAAGCTGTTACTATATTCTTTAGTATGTTCTATTATGTTTAATTTGAATATTTTCTACTACATTATTTTGTCTATAAAAATATCCGTTACGATTTTTTTTATTAATATATTTTTTTTTATAGCAATTGCATACATTAATCGTTGTATTATATATATATATATATACACCTACATACATATATAGTACATACAGCAGTGGTTCTCAAACTTTATACAGTCTGAGCGCACTTACCATACTACAGATACTTGCTGGCGCACTGTATACAAAATAGGACTAATATGTTATAATTTAGTTAAATATATAGAAAAAATAACGCATTTAATAAAATTATACTTAACATACCTGTAAGAAGTTCATCCATTCCTGTGTTAATGAGAAACATGAGATTGATGAGACCTTGCGATTTCTTCTATGCTTGGTCTTATGTTGAGAGACAAACTCTCATTTCCTCATCAACGCGTTGAAGAGTTCCTCTTTTTTTATACTTAATTGTGGCGTGGGTTGAAAATCCCAGTTCACATAGATATGACTTGGAAAACTGCAATAAAATAGCCAACGAGTTTTTACATATCGACACATGTTCTTCTTTGATAGAAACCCAAAAATCTTCAAGAGACAATTCTTTGTATTTAATCATCAATCCACGATCAGTGGACATATCTGCCAGTTCTTCTTTTTCTGTTAGTGTTAAACTAGAATCTATTGCAGTTTCTACAAAAGGGATTCTAATCCAGTTATACTGCGCAGTGTTAATTGATGGAAAATAATAAATCAAATTTCCTTCTAATTATTCGGTATTTCTTCTAATTATGAGGAAATTATTTTGAAAGTTGTAAAAGGCAAAATACGTTTACTCTTGACGGCAGTTTACAAGACACGACATGCCCACTCACCAACGCCTGTTATGCAACACTGCCAGTTGCCACGTGGAGAAAGCTACTGCCGGTTTTAACATGCCGTTCCAGCCACGTTTATTGCGTGTTTCAAATGCGTAAAAAATTTGCGTATCAGAAGCAAGAAATGTAACTTATGACTATCATAATAATGTCGCAACGAAACAAGCCGAGTGTTCTTAAAAAATGGTATATAGTAACTTAGTATATAGTAACTTAGTATACATTTGCTTTTCATATCTGGATAGATTTTTAAGAAATACTGCAAGGAATAAGGAGCGCACCTGAAAAAGCTCTGGGGCACACTAGAGCGCCCGGGCTCACAGTTTGAGAACCACTGACATACAGGGTCATCGAAAAAGGTGTCCGTGAATTCAGTTGTTCACACCGGGAACAAATATCAACACATCGGATTTTGCGTAGCAGCAGATGGTATATTAACTCTGGGAGTTAAATTTATTCCCGTTATGGTGACCGTGACTGTGCGGAGGGCATGCGCCGACTCTGTAACATAGAGCTTCCTCCTATTTGGGTTTTGACATTGGATAGGAAGGGACAGTCCAATTTTTTGGCCACAAAGATTTGACTCCTCTAGACTTTTTTCTATGGGATTACCTGAAAAATCTGTACGCTAAGCAGATCCACGACTACGCCATTTATCGGACAGAATCACTGCTGCAATAGCGACTGTGACTGATCTATGATAGTCACTGTCGCTGTGTTCTGTGATGTAACGTACATGGATGGTTACATCACAGTACGATCTAACTGTTATGATCTAACGTACCTGGATGAAGATCGACTATCGCCTAGATGTGTGCCGATTGACGAGGGGCGCTAAACGAGATAATTTCTAAAACTTGGTTCATTTCTGTATAGTTTGAAGAAATAAACACTATGAGTTTCATTATATGGTGTTTTAATTCACATTGCAATCACGGATACCTTTTTCGATTGCCCTGTACACACACACAAATATATATATATATATATATATATATATATATACCGGGTGGCCATAATTAAACTGACAGTGCTCACAGTGTTCTGTAGCGCGATCTATTTGCGAGAATGACGCCACATTTTGTAGGAAGATTAAACAAGACAGAGGACGAAGGATTCCGCGAAAAAATAAATTAGTTCCAAAAGTCACCGCTAGGGGAATATTATTTGGCGCTGTGTAATAGAAAATAGAGTGTTAACAAATGCAAATCAATACGGAAATTACCTTTTATTTTGCATTCAAATGAGGTTCAATGTGGCTGCCGTTGTTGTGGACTACATATTGCATTCTGTGCACAGTATGCACAACAGCAGAAAGTAACATGTCTGCAGGAATCTCCCGTACAGTCCGTGATATGTTATCCTTCAACATAGCCAGGTCCTGGACCACTCCTTGATAGACCTTGGACTTAAGGTAACCCCATAGCCAGAAGTCGAATGGGGTAAAATCAGGAGACCGAGGTGGCCATGCAGTTGGAAAGTAGCGGCTAATGACTCTTTCTGTTGTGAATTTTTGTCGTAGCAGCTGTTGCACCCGTACAGCAACGTGTGGAGGGGCTCCATCTTGCATGAAAATGATTTCCCCCAGGCATTGTCTTTGCTGAAGTGTCGGAATGACAAAGCTGTTCAACATGTGGCGATATTTCTCTCCGGTAACAGAACAGGTTTCCTGTCGTGAACCCACACCAAACAGTTACCTTTGGTGAATGTAAGGGAATTTCTGTGACTGCATGTGGTGATTTGTCATCCCAAATTCGGCAGTTCTGGGTATTCACAGTTCCATGCAGGTAAAAGTGGGCCTCGTCTCCCCATAAGATTTTCCACGGCCAAGCATCATCCACCTCCATTCTGGCAAGAAAGGTGAGAGCAAAAGTCAATCGCTTATCATGGTCGGGGTACAGTAACTCCTGTACACGGCTGATCTTGTACGGATAGAAGTTGATAATCTTTCGTAAGATTTTCCATACCGTACTGTAAGGCATATCCATATTCCGAGCTAATCCACGAGCGCTAGAGGTGGCAGCAATATTGTCTGGTCCTCTGTCGACAATCGCCGTGGCAACTGCTTCGATTGTATCCTGTGGTACAGGTTTTCGTCCTCTGCCTGACTGAACCTTTAGAGAACCTGTTTTCTCAAACGTCGCAACCATTGCTTTTAGCCGATTAACTGACACAGGACTGCTACCTTTACGCATTTTTTTTGTGCGTTCTAAAAGCACGATGAGCGGCTGACGCGTTGCACTGGTTGGGGTAAAAGAATTTGACCAGTAACGCACGCTCGACTAAAGAAGGAGACATTGCACATAAACTTTCAATCCGATTGATTCGAAACGTAACACATTGCCTTTTTAAACCCAAGCAGCTGGCACTGTGCCAATGGATGTAACGTGAAATTTGAATAAAGAACTTCTTCTTCTGCTCAGCGTACGTGATATTGCAGATCACGAGACTTTATCGGTGGTTATGTAGATTTTACGCTTTTTTAAAAGTGTTGCCATATTGCACTTGAACTAAATAAGAAAATGTGCATAATAAAAGGTAATTTTATTCCGTATTAATTTGCATTTGTTAACACTCTATTTTCTATTACACAGCGCCAAATATTCCCCTAGCGGTGACTTTTGGAACTAATTTATTTTTTCGCGGAATCCTTTTTTCGCGGTCCCCCGTCTTGTTTAATCTTCCTACAAAATGTGGCGTCATTCTCGCAAATAGATCGCGCTACAGAACACTGTGAGCACTGTCAGTTTAATTATGGCCACCCGGTATATATAGGTGTGTGTGTGTATGTATATGTGTATGTGTGTATGTATGTGTGTATGTATGTATGTATGTGTATACATATGTGTATATATGTATGTGGGTTCCTGAGCCCACATAAGACTGTGATACCTGCATATTCCACCAGATGACGCTATTACCCATTTGCGCCTCTCCGGCTCAACTAAAGAAGAAGAGAACTGGCAACCCCAGTCAGTCAGACGATGGACGGCGATGAGCTATGACGCGTTTGTCTGTTAGCAGTAGAAGACTGTTCCTTGATTAGTCTATTATATTTGTCTTGTCGCTAATTAATGTTATTAATTAGCGACGCTTCTTTGTAAATATTTTTGTAAATAAGTAATATTCATTAAATGTTAGTATAGTTTATAATAGTTTAATTATTTTTAATCACCGCACGGTTATCCTGCCCCACTTGTATATATATATATATATATATATATATATATATATATATATATATATATATATATATATATATATATATATACACTCAAGAGCCAAAACATTATGACCACCCCTACATTTTGCAATGAATTCGCCTGGATGACGTGGAATGCTCGTGATCAGGTGGAAGTGGTATTTAACTGCTGCTGGAGAGTCTGAAGAATCATTCTTTCACTTACTTCTGTGTGTGATGGGAAAGGATCTAAGCGAATTTGATAGAGGGCAGATTGTAATGGCTCGAAGGCTCGGAACAAGTATTTCCGAAACTGCACGACTCGTGAGATGTTCGCGACCTACAGTTGTTAGTACTTATGCAAAGTGGATGAATGACGGTGAAACCAGCAGTAGACCACATGGTGTTAGACGTCCACACGCTATCAAAGAAAAAGGTCGTCGGAGACTGTCTCGCATGGTGAAGCAAAACCGGAGCCAGGCAGTGGCTCAGCTGACAGCCCAATACAAAGCAGGGCCAAGTAGAATAGTATCGCAGCACACTGTTCAGCGGACACTGTTGGATATGGGGCTACACAGCAAACGTCCCACTCGTGTGCCTTTGCTGACCAAGCGTCATCGCCAACTGCGCCTGCGCTGGGCCCGGGAACATCGCGACTGGTCCATGGATCAGTGGGAGAGAGTTGCCTGGTCAGATGAATCACGGTTTGTCATTCATCACGCCGATGGCCGTGTCAGGATACGCCGTCTTCCAGGCGAACTGTTGCTCCCTCAATGTACAGTAGGTCATACACAGGCCGGTGGTGGCGGTATTATGCTTTGGGGTACGTTCTCTTGGGCGTCTCTGGGACCCGTGGTTGTGGTAGAGCAGACCATTTATGCTACAGGGTATCTGAACATCATTGCGGACCAGTTGCACCCTTACATGGCCTCTGTTTTTCCAGCTGGAAATGGAATGTTCCAACAGGACAACGCCCAGTGTCACAAGGCTAAAATTGTGTTGGAGTGGTTCCAGGAACATGATGCTGAATTCCAGTTAATGTCCTGGCCGCCTAACTCACCGGATCTCAATCCGATAGAACACATTTGGGATGTCATGGGACGGCAGCTTAGAGTTCAAAGACCACCAATTCGCAGTATCTTGGATTTGCGAGACTGTTGCTTAAACATCTGGTACAATCTGTCTCCGGCCATCTACCAAGGACTTGTGGCATCCATGCCAAGGCGGGTTGAAGCTGTGTTGCGCGCCAAAGTTGGGCCAACTCGTTATTGACAGGTGGTCATAATGTTTTGGCTCTTGAGTGTATATATATGTGTGTATATATATTTGTGTGTGTGCGCGTATATATATATATAAACGGTAGTAAAAATTCTTCATAGTGTATTTCAAGAGCTTAAAACTGATAAAAATGAAAAGAAATATTCCTCCATTACTTATCTGAAAAGAAGCACACATATTTGCATATTTTCATTTTATGCTGAAAAAGGTTTTGGTTTTGGCAAAGATAAGCGACTTCAACATTCTCTTTACTAACTTCATAAATACCATTTCGAAGAATCTTTTTGCTCTTGTGTCTGTGCCATAAACGCTTTATTTTTCAAATACTGTTTGTAATTCTGATGGTTTTCGAATAAAAAAAAATAAAAAGCGGAAAGTATAATAACACTTCTGCTAGAGAACGGTGCAAAATAAATAAATAAATAAATAAATAAATAAATAAATAAAAATAAAAATAAAATTTTCTCCAGATGAAAATGCAAACTCGGATGATACTCAAAGTTAAACAAAATATATTTTTGAACCAATTCGTAGGAGCTCATTTTTCGCGGAAATGCACAGTAAATAAGAGGGGAAAATGTCAAATGTAAGTAAATATATATATATATATATATATATATATATATATATATAACCGTAAATATATATATATATATATATATAACCGTATTTTTTTAAGTAGCCGTATGTGCACGCAAAGCTAGTGATAAATTTGCCTAACGAAGGAATTCGCCCTGTTGAGGAGCGAGGATTTTTAGGTGCTAAAAGGTGCTAAGATTTTGTACCCGCAGTCATATTACTCAATCATTTTGCAATTATTTGATGCTTCTGCTAATGAACAAAGGGAATTTGGGCCAAAATTGAAGTACCTAGTTTTTATCTGAATTTTTATAATAGGGAAAGTGTTCCTAACCATATATATAGATGTGCGTGCAAAGGAACACGGATATCAAAAGCCTCCCCCTCCAAATAAAAGGTTCAACAAAAATAAGGTATGTCTAAAATTCAAGATAATTAGTGTAATCTTGCATTCAGGCACTTGAAATCATTACCACAACTTTATTAGGGCTTCTTTATACATCCGGATAGTACCTATACTTTGGAGCAGTGGTTTCCAACCCATATTCTGCGGACCAGTAAGCCAGAATTTGAACCATGTGCGGACCCCCCCCCACAAACACACTGACTT
Organism: Dolomedes plantarius; assembly: GCA_907164885.2. Classification (NCBI taxonomy): domain Eukaryota; kingdom Metazoa; phylum Arthropoda; class Arachnida; order Araneae; family Dolomedidae; genus Dolomedes; species Dolomedes plantarius. The sequence goes on along the minus strand of OU015496.1, from coordinate 153,909,562 downwards.
GAAGGGGAGGACCTTCCGGGGGTATGGGAGTATAGAATATGCCTCCAGCAAAAGATATACAGGATAAACGTACTCACATTCTTATGCATCATATTCTAATAATAAAATAATTATGTTAAACTATTAAGAAATTTTAATACGACACCTAATAGTCATCGAATATATTCGGCACATCTAGTTCAATAAACATAGGGGCGCGGTGGCCCGGTTGGCAAAGGCGTCGAGCCAGTGATCTGAGGGTTGTGGGTTCGAAGCCGGTCGCTGACAAAATCCACCGCCGTGTTCACTAATGGTGGCCGGGGCACGTAAAATAGGGCGTGGCTACAATCTCCTCTAAGTTCTCAAAACACCTCTGGGGTGCTGGGTCAGGTGGTCTGGTCCCGCCACTTGACTCGGTTCAAAATTCGCGGACCATCAAATGGGTGCAGTGTGGACCCACCCTCTGTGGTGCACCAGGGGCAACGCATGCGGCGAAGTGGTCTCAAGCTTCCGGCTCCCCCTGGAGAAGAGCCTACGATCAGTTCTCCCAGCCATTAGGTAAAAAAAGCTCAATAAACATTGCTTTCAAAATCCCCATTTATTTGGCAACTTTTTTATATGTGGTGACGGACCACTTCCGACGCTCTCGCGGACCACCGGTTGGGAACCACTGCTTTAGAGTCAGAGAGTAATCACCTTCAAATGAATTACACTATACGCACGCCAGGATCTCCATACAACTGTAAAGGTTTAGCATTTCCTCTTCGAAAACACCAGATCCAAGACTGTATACCTTAACATCTGTAATATCTCTTTTTTCCTTTTCTGAAGTATTTTGTTAATGCTATTCGCATGAGACGGTGCAGTCCAGAGACACAGAGTCAAATTTATCACTTTTTTCTAAAACACTCTTCCTAAACTAGTTCCTATTCATTACCATTTGTCTGCTTGTTAAGTTTTATGGGGAGGTAATTCCTCATTTATAATATAACTTTCTATTTGTTTTTTCAGGACTGTTATGTTGAGATCATTCTATCTGGAAGTTTTACTTTCCACCAAACATCAACCATTGACTTCAGAGACACGAAGATTAACATCGTTTCACGTTTGTCTCACGCATTCTGCTATTTGCTAACTGGTTAAGATTTTTAGCTAAGTAACCAGTCACGAGCCATGACTAATATGTTTTCCATTGAAGACGGGATAACTGATATTGTTCATGGGCGTAAACATTTTATGGTTCTTTAAAATTAGCTTGTATACTGCATCTAGGATTCCCCAACTCTCACAGAAAGCCTCACTCTCTATCTAACCTGCTGTCTAGTGACACGGAGGAAAATTCGTTTTACTTTGGTCTTATACTCATTGCCATATGGAATCTGGTTAAGTCTATTGTAGTAAAACTCTCCGTAATATACTTTCTATCACAGGTAGCTGATATTGTTCATGAGCGTTAATGTTTTGTGGTACTCGAAAATTAGTCTATATGCTACAGCTACTCGTAGAAGCAGCTAACATCTTATAGAATGTTCTCTTCGAGAAGCACCATTTCAAAGAAAGTGTACCTTGATATCCGTAATATTTCATTCCTCATATTTCTGCTGAACTATTAAGCTGAAGACATTTTTAAAAGAAGGCTCTTTATCCATCGATAATGGACTCCAGAGACATGGTGGGAGCTTCCTTTCACTGTTAAGTTCTGTGGTCAAGTGTTCCACCATCCATCAAGACTTGTCTGGTTTTTCTGTTCAATACTGCTTATATTATTCACGAGCATCAATGCATTTTGGTACTCCAAAACAAGACTGATTACAAAGCTATTTTCTGAATTCTTCTATTCTTGAAGTATCATGGTTTTAGATTTAAGTGCATCTACGGCATTTGAAGTTTCTGTTATGCCATCAAAATGTATCCCAGTATTCATTACTTCCACTATGTATGTCCTGTCGCCTCCTTTCCATATTCGACTCTCAGATCTTTCTCATCAGCCCTTGCACCTACTCTTTCACATTAAGTTGCTCAAGAATGTCCCCCACAATCCTCCGTATAGCAGTATTCACAATTTTTGTTATGATCGCTCCAATCTGAAGAAGCTATGATTCCTTTCTCATTTTGCCACAGCAAAAACTTTCCTCATTTTAACCCACACTTGTTTGTTGTCACCAAAAAACTGTTCTTTCTATATTCCCTGTTTCAACTCTGCCTCTCGAGATGTGCTTACTGTTTGCTTCGGTTCTTTTATTACCAAGATAACTCAAGAAGCTATAGTATCGTCTGACACGGCTTTGAGACGCGACTTTTCCCAGATCACCTATTTGAGTGCCGATCTACGCTAGAAACCCTTTACAGAGAACAATCCCCAACCATTCCCCCTCCAAATTTGTCATTGTCGCCGAGGCGAATGATGTTCTCAATAGAATGGTAATGCTACTCCACAATAATCACCTGTCTGCCTAAAATCTACGTACAACGGAAAATCGGTTCATTGTGAACGACTCTCTTACTGAACTAAACCCTCAAAATATTTTTTACCTGGTTTAAAAAGGGACAATCCCAAATACTTTTTTGATGGAATGTAAACCGAAAGGTGTTGAGAACCTATATACGTGCATCAGTTCTTCAAAGCAGCTGTTTTGCACTATCCTTGGAAAAATAATAAAAATCACAGAACGAAAAGCGGAAAAGAGAAATAAATTAAAAGAATGGAAGTAAAAGTGAAACTACTCAGCATGTTTCTTTCTAAAGCGATTATAAAGTTATGTACAATGATTTGAAGCTTTTAAAGACGGATACTGCAAGGAAAAAGTTAACTAAATTAAACTCATTTTCCCATTAAAACGGCAAGTGTTTTAGTAAAAGAGAATGATAAATTGCTTTTTTTCGTACTCTTACATCATACCGGATTTCTCATCGTTAAGTCTTTTATTTAACTAAAAGCAAATTTTTCAGGATAAAGGATGAATGCAAAGAATATAAATAAAAGCTTTTATTTCTCGAAACAAAATCCACGTACACAAGCTGTATATAAATCACTTTTCTTATTCACAATCTCAGTTTAAATCTGTTCTCAATAAAAAAAATCAATTCACGGAATATAACTTAATTTATGATTTTCAGAACTATTTCCGCTGACATTTCTGTGCTATAAACATTTTGTTTCAGATGGCAACGGTTCAGATTCAGTTCCGTTTAGTTTTCAAAACAGTGTTAAAACAGGACATAAACAAATTACCACAATATATCTTCGCCAGAACTGCGAAACGAGTTTTCTAGAACAAAATATGGTTTAAAAAAATGAAAATTCCCAAAAAGGGAGAGATTGTGACAGAGTTTTTAGACGGTTTTGAAGCTGCTTTCTTTTGCTTTCCTATTTCTAACCTTTTCGGAAGCACGCGATACAAAAATTCTAAGTGTATAAGAGTGTTAAATGCAACGGAGCATTTAAAAAACATTATGAGGGAAAGTGTATATTATTGAAATTTATAAACAAAAATTAAAACAATTTTTAATGTAGAAGAGTTTTGAAAGGGTATGAGAGGAATACAAACTTCAAAAGAGTAACGTTAAGAAGAAAAAGTTGTTATGCAACAGAAGTTTTAAAAAAATATGAAGGAAAAATATGTAAATTTTTTTTATATTTTTAATAGAAACTTCGTTCAGAAAAATGATAACATAATTTTTACTGAAAAAAAACCAACTTTATAGGGAATGAGGAAATTTTCAACTCAAGGTATCAATTTAGAGAAATTTCCCAGTATAAACCATATAGTAAAATGAACTGCGTTAAACAGACAGTCAATAAAATGATCCTTACATAATATCAAACCGTACTAAAGATGACTTCATCAACTTCGTTTATTGGAAATGTGTCTGGTAAAGAAGCGATAAACATTTTTTTTCATTTAGAAATTAGCATAGAGCATATAAATTGAACTTCCAATTACCAATCCTAATCAAGGCACAGGTGGGCTCGGAAAACGCAGATAATCCTCTAAATTGGCCCAATATACTGAATTATTTATAGAAAGGTTTTAAATTAATTTTTAACAAACTGTAATTAATTTAAACGTGGTTTCAATTATTATTTAAGAAATTATTATTACCTAAAAATACTTTTGAACTAAGTCTGTTGTTCACGAGCAACGTTATTTCAAGCAATTTGAATTTATTTCTAACCTCAATGCACGGATAATCGACAATTCAGATAATAACAATTAGGTGCTTAGTACAAAGGAAACATCCCATAAGGTGTCTTACGGCTTATTTCTAGTGGCGCACTGTATTTGCTAATGCATTAAATTGTTTGTTCGTTAATAGATACAGTAATATGGACTAATAACGTAACGGTACAGCAAGCCTGTCAGCAGAGCATGAGGTCTCGGGTTTGATTTGCTGGCATGATACAAGGTGCGGCCATTAATTTCCAGGACTGATCTAATAACTTCAGAATATATTACATGAAATTCATACCCATTTAATATGTTTCGAAGTACTAACTCCCACCTGCCGTAATGCACTTCTGTGCTCGGCTGTATAAGTTTCGGAAACAACTTTTTAAGTCCTCTTTCGGAATGCTCTTTAATGTGGACATCACCGTTTTCTTGATGGTGTAACGTATTCCTGCGATTTGTGTCAAAAGCAAACACTTAGGTAGCGTCACAGGTTACGTGTAAGGTAGACAGCTTACTAAAATAGAGACTTTTAAGATAATGAGGATTTCAGTTTTATTTAATAAACACGGTTAGGCCGCGATCTCGTATAATATATATACAAAGCAGTCCGTAGAAGTTGGAGTAGGAATCGTCATCTGTCTCTCAAGGATGGAGCACACTGTCGCTAAAACGAGGCGACGAACTGCTGGTCAGGTCACAGAAAAAAGGGCCCGCACTCGTCCACTGGAAGCTAGCAGCTTCTCTGAAATAACACAATTGGGGAGATCAAGTTCCGATCGGTTTCCCCGACCTTTCTCGGTGAAAAAGGGTCTTCTCACGTAGAGGGCAGAGCCTCACAAAAAACAAGTCACTTAAAAGTGCGTGGAGCTAGGAGATCAGGTATCACTCCTAAACTCTCTAAGGAAAAACTCTCCGCACAAAACTGGTCTTCAAGCCCTCGTCGGCTTATTTTAAAAACTTGATCCCTGGCGGAATTCTTTCTAGCCTCCTCTCTATAGCTCGCTCCGGATAGGCTGAGCGTCTAGCCGTGCGCAAAAAACGATGCCGATTATTACATCTTCATCGCCCGCTCACTCATTAGCGATCTCGTTTCAGGGCGTAAACTGTCATTGTCGGCCACTGTCAAAATATGGCGCCAGACTGTCTCCTCTTTTCATCCCAGGAATGCGTCCCGAAGAGGTGCCCATTGTGGTCCTCTTCCGCTCGCGGGGTCTGCCATTCTTTAGCATCGGTTCACGGCTAGCGGCGATTTTAATGGTGTTCCTACTCGCCTCGAGGGGGGGAAATTGCCACAATGGCTTCGACACCCTCAAATCTTGATCCTTTCAGCAAATTGGCCCAGCATGAGGTCGTGGAGATGCAGCATCCTCCATACTTTCCGCACTTAGCACCGGCATACTTTTTCTTGTTTCCAAAACTGAAAGATTTGCTGAAGGGAACAAGATTTGAGGAAGTCGAAGCCATCAAGAAAACGATGACATCCACATTAAAGAAATTCCACATTAAAGAAGTCATTCCAAAAGAGGACTTTAAAGGTTGTTTCCAAAACTTATAGAGACGAGCACAGAAGTGCATTACGGCAGGTGGGAGTTACTTCAGAACACATTAAATGGACATGTATTTCCTGCAATATTTTCTGGAGCTATTAGATCAGTTCTGGAAATTAATGGTCACACCTTGTAAATGTTTTTTAATGTTTGAGAAAATGCGAGAAGATGCATAGGATTTTTTATTTGTCGTTAAAAAGAATTCAGATTATTCAATTTTTTTTTCTTTTTCAGAAAATGACTGAATGTGGGTCTAGAGTCCCTTAAAGTAAAAAATAAAATCACCATTTTATACCAATTATTATTGATTACGGATGAGATAATTGTCTGTAAGGATTTCTTGAAGTTTAGAAAAGGAATTATTCTTATACAAATAGAACTTAGCATTATTTATGCTGATTCGCTTTGATATCTCATCCTTAAAGTATGAAGTAGCAGCATTTCGAAGTCCAAATCTGGCAGCATAGATCACGAAAACATATTAGTAAATCAATCTAAAAACATACCCTGCTTATAGTGAAGTAAAAAGTTCCAGTAAAGATTTTTAGTCCCTGGTATATCCAAAGGTGGTTTTGAACTGAATTATTCTTAAGTTTAAACATACCTTTTCTTTTGTTATGAAAACAAAACTGTGTTATAGCAAAAAAGTTTGTATGTATATAAGATTCATTAAACTTTTTTTAATAAAAAAGTTACACAATGCATGTATATTTAGTTTAATAAAAAATTATTATCATTAAAAGAAAATTTCCTACAAAATATTTTTGCTTATTTTTGCTACGGAAATATGTTAGCATTTTAAAATTTTACAGTTTGCAAAGCCATAGATGGATTTCGGTGTAGAATGCAATTATTTTAAGATTTGTTTTAAATGGATTCAGTATGAAGATTGAAAATGTGTTAAAAATGTCTTTTATTTAGGGGATGCATGGGAAACTTGAAATGTAGCAATCCTCAAACTTTATAAATTAGCTCTCCGATGCCATTTGAATTTAACAGCGGAAATGAGTTTGGATATTCAAAATCACCAGCCGAATCCTTCCGGTTTATGCCTTTTATTACAAAGGAATCATGTTAGAAATAGGGATGATTTTCTCTATCACATAGTTTAATGATATCGTAACTTCTTAATAAATCTCATTTCAAAAGTTGAAACAACTTCAGATTGCCCACTTTGAAAAAAATTGACAACTTTTTCCATTTAAAAAAGTTCTTTGTACCAAATACCCTTTCTGTAAAAGTGATTAAGCGCGAAGTATAAATGACTATTTATCCATTCTACGAGATCCATTTAAAAAATTTTCTTATAACAAATTATGATATTTATTGCAATTTAGACTCACTGTCATTAAATTTGTATTGACCCACCACAAGCCCGATAATTCCTTTTCTAAAGCCAAAAAAAGGGGGGGGGGGAAGACAACGATACCGTGATGAAGAAAGTGATTAATTCTTAAAGATACAAGGTAAGAGGAAAAAGTTATTTATCAAACTTATCTAAAGTTATTTCTTAGCGATGTTGTTCCGTAATAAGCAGAGAATAAGGTGGAAAAGAATCCAGCGGATGAAGAACACTTTGAATCTAAATCCTGGCTTAATCCAAACAACAAATCTCCCTAATAAATCAACCACAACCCGCAGAGGGATTTGGGGGCTTATCGTGAAGTGCCGAGTTGTTTATGGGGAGGACAGTAGAAGGAAAATGGAATTATTTAGTCAGTAGGGTTGAAAAAAAAGCGAAAATATGATAAATTTTATCTTCCAGAATAAGTCCAATCTCCTAATTATGGAGAACTATAAATTAAATCACCATTTTAATTTTTATCAACGACAGCAAAAGGTGATCATATTTAAAATAAAATGTATATATATATATATATATATATATACACTCATGGACAAAAAAATTAGCGCACCAAGAAATAATTGCGGGATCGTAACGAAACTTGCAATGAAGGTACATGTCGGGGAGATATGTAAATGATTAGAAATGTAACGTGATTGCGCATTACGTATAGCCGGTAGAGGGCGTTGAAAATCGTACTCTGTGGAGTATAAAACAGGTAACCAAAGCTTGTTTGAGTGTGCTGAATCATTTACAAAGGAAGAGCTGAGATAGACATGCCATTACGCCGTGTTCGAAGATAATATAAGCAGTTGTCGCAGTTTGAGAGGGGGAGAATCGTCGGGATGATGGAAGCTGGGTGGTCAGCTAGGCGAGTAGCTCGTCAATTAGGCCGCTCTGATTGTGTTGTGAGGAGGTATTGGGACCAGTGGACCCGAGATATGTCATGTACACGAAGACCAGGCTCAGGACGCCCTCGACAGACCAGTCGTCGAGAAGACCACCACATCGTAAGAAATGCACACGTACAGCCAACTGCTTCATCGGCCGCCATCCAGGCACAGGTAGCACCTTCACTAGGGGCCTCTGTGTCTTCTCGAACCATACGAAGGCGCCTGGCTGAAGGACAGTTGGTATCGCGGCGCCCATTACGTGTGCTGCCCTTCACGCCCACCCATCGACGCCTCCGTTTGGAGTTTTGTCGCGCACGAGGAAACTGGACTGCAGCGGAATGGAACCAGGTCGTCTTTAGCGACGAATCCAGATTCAATCTCGGCAGTGATGACAATCGTGTTCGTATGTGGAGAGCCCGTGGTGAACGCTTCAATCCTGCCTTTGCTGTACAGCGACACATCGCTCCCACAGCTGGTGTGATGGAATGGGGTGCCATTGCCTACAATACACGGACACCCCTAGTAATGTTCCGTGGCACCATGACAGCCCAGCGGTATGTTCATGAAATCCTGCAACCACATGTGTTGCCACTCATGCAACGGCTCCCAGGAGCCATTTTTCAACAAGACAATGCTCGGCCTCATACGGCAAGGGTGTCACAAGACTGTCTCCGCACTGTTACTACCCTTCCTTGGCCTGCCCGATCCCCAGATTTGTCTCCAATCCAGCATATCTGGGATCATTTGGGACGACGAGTTGGGCATCCCACGAGTTTGAACGAACTAGAGGCAAGGTTACAGCAAATATGGAACGAAATGTCTCAAGACATCATACAGAACTTGTATGACTCAATGCCCGATCGTATCGCATCGTGCATTCGCGCTAGAGGGGGTCCAACGGAGTATTAACTCCTCCGTTCTTTTGCCTTTTTCTCTGAAATAAATTATCCTTTTTCTTTGATTTTCTTATCATTTACTTATATCAAAGTAGTCATTACGTATGTAAAATTTCGTTTCATTTTGACGACTCCTTCTTGGTGCTCTAATTTTTTTTGTCCATGAGTGTATATATATATATATATATATATATATATATATATATATATATATATATATATATATATATATATATAAGGATAATATTTTTAATAAATCCTCTAAGATGTCTTCATTGAAATCTGAATTTTGTTTCAAAGGCACGAAAAAGATTTTAATTTTTATCCGTAATACACCGTGAAAACGCAAAATTAAATTCATAATTATTAGAATCATAATCAGGGCCGTGCTTAGGGAGGGGGACGAACTGGGCAACCTCCCAGGGCTGCTAAAAATTTAGGACCGTCATTTTTATTCCTCATCGCAACACTTTTCTAAATGTTACGGGTTTTTTAAAAATCCCTCATTTTTCGAGGTTTCTATAATTCAACTTAAAAAGAAAAATATGTTTCGATTTTTTGGAAAGAGTCGTAGAAAGAATCTTAATTGACAATCTACCCTTTTGGCTCGAAAAATTTCTCGGTTAGAAAAACATGATTTATCTTCAATTCAGTTATAGTAAAACCTTGATTATCACTCACTTTTTTCAATACCAGTTTCTACTATTTGTCAGTCACTATACATATAGTCATATGAAGAATTATAAACCGTTTTGTTGGAATCTGTACGTTTTCACGGAATAATTGCAAACTGAGAAAAACGTGAACATTCCTTTGTGAACGAATACTAATACCATTTGGTCAAATGTTTGGTCTATTCAAAACAAACAATAGAAAGACATTTTTCCAGGGAGTTTAAGACAAGTAAGTAAATGCGTTCCAAACCTGTTGGGAAAAAAGAGGTCTGAAGGCTGAAGGAGTGGGGTAAACAAAAAATGGCTTTTACTTGTTCTCTCTATCATTATAATGGATTTTATTTCCCACTTCCCGAAGAATTGAAAATATTACAAAGCAGGTACAATCAGTATGCTTTGAATATGGATTGTACTCATATCCTCCTTGGCACTTATTTCCAATGAAAATGATCTCTCACCATCTTTGGACTTTTCACTTACAATAGACAATTTTGCTGCTCAGAAAGCAAGAAAAATTGTTTTATAACCAACAAATTCATACAGGTAAGTATTTATTTTGAACAATTTACATTGTTTAAATCATGTAAATAATTTTCCTATTGTTTCATTATTCATACAAATTGATTAATTTTATATTTTAGCGGACCAATTGTAATTTCATGTATAATTTTCTTTTACGTAGCTAGAATGTATGTTTTTTAGTATCGAAACGTACATTAAACGTAATAATTAGTAAAATCAGTAGTGGATGCAGTTTTTACAGGGGGGGGGATTGGGGTTGTCTTACAAGAACCATTACTCAGTACGTAGAGAAATTTGATTGCCAGAAAATGTGTTTCGCCCAGGGCCGCTAAAACCCTAAGCATCGCCCAGGTAGACCCTGATTTCCATTAGGCCGGGGGTCCCCAAAATATTTTAATTTTAAAAGGAAAAAAAGAAAAAATTCCCAATTAAATTTTTTTTTTAATTTTACCTTTTTTATATATATCCTTTCAAATTTGATTGGTTCATCATATGTATACTAGTTATATGTATAGTTCATCATATGTATATTTTAGTGTATATAAGAGATTAATAAGTTTTTCTGGTTGCATTGTATTGGTGTTTTAATGATGAAGTTAATATGTGGTACACCTATATCTCGCCATACGGCCGCTCTTTATACGGCATTTCGCTATAACGGCCTTTTTTAAAGATGGCAATTTTTCGATTTACGGCCCAGAATGTTTCGTTACACGGCCACAACAGCTGAAAGTGATGATGGCAGCATATTATAGCTTAGTGATTATTCATGTTCGTCATCAGATTAAAACAGTTTTTAAACATTTTATTTTATGTTTTTTATTATATGGATACATATGTGCATATATTTCTTTTGTTTTTATTTATATGTTTACTTTTTGAATTTCTGTTTATTATTACATTGTTTTGTACTTTTATTTTTATGTAAGCACTTTTATAGGAAATAAAAAGAATAAAATGCTTTATGAACTAAAAACTACATTATTTGTAAAAAATTAGAACAGATCCAATTAAATTTGTATAAAAATAATTGATTCGTTATTCGGCTTTTCGCTTTAGGCCTCGTACACACGATACGGTTTCGGTTTTATGATCGTCTCGGTTTTGCCGTTCAGTATACAGTAAGCAATGGATTTTGTTTTGTACGTTTAGTTCACACGTTGCGGTCGAAAACCGCAATCGGGGGAACAACCGAATCGGTCGTTCGATTTTGTTTACCGAAACCGGATAGACGGAACCGACGCCAGGCCGTTTCGGTTGCCATTGGTGTATAGATTTGAGAGGGGGAGTACACACGAATCAGTTATTTTGAAGGAAACATACACCAGTGCCGATCTAGCTACTGAAGTGATTCTTTGAAGTGATTTTTTTAGTTGTTTTTTTACAGTTTTTTGCAGTGTTTTTCTTCTACACAATGGAGAAAATCGACACAGAAATTTTAATTTCTTTGGTTGAAGAAAGACCGACCATTTAGGACAAAACATAAGAATGTTTTTCTTTAAATGACGCTTTAAACGACGTTAAAATCATGTTTATATCTTAATTAGAACAGGAGATATTATTATTATTATTACTATTATTATTATTATTATTATTATTATTATTATTATTATTATTATTATTATTATTTGCACCATTCTAATAGCAGCCAATCTTTGTTTAAACCTGTAAATACGGTTTCTCCATGATGGGTTTTTTCAACATTTCTCATCTTTAAATTATTATAAGTCAAGAACCGTTAAAGATGAATGGTTCAAACTTGGAACTTGTCTTTTATTTTACTTTAATTTTGATTCAACAAGTTTGAAAAATATATTTACTTTTGAAAATATGATTTTTTAAAAATAAGTTACATCATTTTTAAAAAAAAATTTTCTAAATATTTTTATTTTTTTTAAAATTAATATTTTGAAAATCGCTGAATCGAAATTAAAACATATATTTCTGTTTAATTAAATGACAAAAATTTGAAATTCGTCAGATAATATTTCCAGTTATAACGATTTTAAATTACCCCACTTTTTTTAAAATTTAAAATTTAAAATTTTTTTAAAAACTTTATGAGAAGTTTTATGATGTGATTTTGTTTGCAAATTATATGGTTAACCATTGCAAAAAATTCAAAGTTTGAACTCAATAAATGTATGTATCGTCATTCGAAAGTAGTTGAAAATTTTCGATTAATCTCTTCTTAATTCAGTCATAAGTGTTTGAAAAGATCCCAGACATTATCTGTCCCTAAAAAATAGGATGCACCAAATACGTTCTATAAATTTTTTTAATGTTGCTTCGACGACGACGATACCAGTACAATACAAGAAAGGTATTTGCGTCCATTCTGCAAAGTGAACTACACTGCAGTGATCGCAAAGGTGTTCTGTGCGGACGGGAAAACCACATGCGGTGAAAGAAAAACTGAATCGTGTGAACACAGCTTTCGGTTGACACCGAAACGATTATAAAACCGAAACCGTATCATGTGTACGAGGCCTTACGGTCAACTTTTGCGGAACGTATCTAGGTCGTAAAGCGATGTATGGGTGCATTGCTTTTTGTCATTTTATAATGTTCTAGGCTTCTATGCTTCAAATAGCCAATTCTTGGTAAAATGGTACTTTAACAATGATTCATGATTATTTTTTTTTGTGTGTCAATTTTGGAAATTTTACGCCCACATCAGTGTAAGGGGATAGTCAAGAATTTTCTATATCGGGCCCTGTGACCAGGGCCGCTAAAATACTAAGAACGCCCCTGATCATAACTGTAAAATAGTGGCATCTTTACGTTAAAGAAAGGAAAAAAATTTGCTGTCGTATCAAAATTAATCTAATGGGAAAGAAGCAAAACATACCTACATACATTTTTTTCTGTCATTTGTGAACATCAACTCGTGGGTCGACTAATATCAGACAAAACAGAAGCTGGCCCAACCTGATGGGATTGCGTCGGCTGGATAAATGGTCATTTATACTTCCCGCACAGTCACTTCTCAGTAAGGGTATTTGGTACATAGAACATTTGTAAATGGAAAAAGTTGTTAATTTTTTCAAAGAGGGCGTGATTTAGAAAAGCTATAGTTATTTAAACTTTTAAAATCAGTAGATTCTTTAAGTAGTTACTATATCCTTAAACTATCTGATAGTGTAAGACATCTCTATTTTTACCTTTTTAACAAAATGATTCCTTTGTAAAAAGAAAAAAAACCCAGAAGAATTTCGCTGGCGATTTAATTCATTTTATTTTCATTCAAAAAGTATTTCATGTACACTGTAAAAGATTAGAATGAATTATTGTTTGTGTTATCATTTCAATTTCAAAACTACTTTATTGTATTATCTTCTGCAATTTATCATTTCTTGGGAAGCTACAATTTTTGCTGAAATTAGAATTAATTTGTCTATATATTTTATATAATAAACCATTCGACAAAACGTTATTTTATACATTATGTTCGACCACACTTTGAAGAGGGTGTGGCCTAGGAAACGAAGTTAGACTCAACCTCCTATGGTCCTCTGGAAACACTTTTCTTTTAATCATGAGAACGGAAATTTAACCACAAAAAGCTATTCATACCGAGGACATGGACCTATGGTCTCCCGTGCCTCGTTATCGTACCATGTCAATGTCAATCCGCTAAAATTATAATTGCATTATAACTGCATATTTGATGTTAAGGGGACGGTATACGTTGAGATTCAACTTTTTTATTTTACATTATATCTATGTGAAATTTTAATACTGAATATAGTTTAATATTTGCAATATAAACGATATAAAAAAATTTTCTAGTTTATTTAGAAAAATTTTTTTAATTAAAAGTGAAAAAATTTTAATGAAATTTTAAAATGTCCCTTGCGCTAAAATTTTTACTTTTTTATAATAATTTTACTTTTTATTTATTTATTGTACCATAATGAAACATTCTGTGCATTGAATTACAAATATCTCAATATTTTATATTTTAAAAGAAGTGAAACCGATTAATGGATGAATTTATTTCAAAAATTTCACTTCTTTGTATATAAACAGTCACTTTTTATAAGTTACTCTTCTTTAAAACAAAAATGCATGCAGAAATTTATTAATGTATGTATAAAGATAATGTATGGTAAATATCGTGTAATTTGAAGGAAAAATATAGCGCGTATCACATTTTAAATTTGCATTATCGAGAAAAATTTCATTTTGAGAAAATTGCATACAAAGTGAAATTTAAATGGCAAAAGTGTATTGTTTATAATAATATAAATGCTAATAACTTCGACAAAAATTATCGGATTTTGATGCGGAATTTTGCATTTGGTACATTTTGATTTGTAGAACAATATAGCATTAAAAACAAAAATTCGATGCTTTGGTCAATTTTTGCCGATTTCAACGTACACCATCCCCTAACGAGCAATGCCTTGCGGCCCATCTATACCGCATTAGCATTCTTAAACGAGGCTGCCTGCCCCCTATGCGACAAGGGAAAAAGCATATGGACAGATATCACCCGCGTACCTGTGGAGCCCTTCATGAAGATACGGATTCATCGAGATATTGGGAAGCGAGAGGACTTACGGGGCGATAACCTTCGGTTATCTCATGAACCTTTCGATGTTTTTGTTGCTGTTGTTTCTTTGCTTAAATTTTTCTTTTCCATATTCGTGTACATGGCCCCAGCCATTGGAAATTAAAAAAAGAATGTTAACTAGAAATTAAGATTGCTCACTTCAGTTCCGAAAATACTTCACACTGTGACGTAAGCGATACGAGCAAAGCAACAGTGGAACCTCGCATAGCGAGCATAATTCGTTCTAGAGTCTTACTCGTAGTGCGAAACACTCGTTAAGCGAAACAATTTTTCCCATGTAAATTAATGTAAAATACGATAATGCGTTCCATGCCAAAAAATACTCAAAATTTTTTAGACGTAACGTTTATTATTTAAAGAAAATTACTTATACATAAATGCTTAAGGAGCAAAATCATCCATATGTAGTTTATTATTTACGAATTTATGACAAATATCTAATTTTTTTACTAGAAAGCTATCTAGCGACATTTGTTTTTCTCGGAGCTTCAAAATTTGCTGAAATTGTGTCTACCGCATTGTCATTGAATAAATTTATAGAACGCATAGCCACCGTCTTATCAGGGTGATGCTTTGTAACTTACGATGCAACAGTTTCCCATGCTTTCATCATTTCTTTTATTGCGCCAGAAGATTGTTTCTTTGCTGTTTCTTCGTCCTTCTCCACTGACAAACTCTCCTCTACAGCTGCTTGCTGTGAAAGACACTGCAATTCTATTAGCTGTTCGGTGGTCAGCTCTTGGTAGTGCTCTTCTACAAGCTCCTCAATATCATTATTATCCTCCAGTCCCATGATATTTGCTTTTCGAACCATCCATGACTAACCTTAAATACTTATTTTTCGGCCGTTGATGATCCTGGTGACGTGAAGATCCGAGTGACGTAAAGAAGGGACTTCCTTCAACGTCACTCGTTATGCGAAATGTTGCTCGTTAAGAGAGCCATTTTTTTACGATTTATTTTGCTCGTTATGCGAAATACTCATGCGAGGTGCTCGTTAAGGGAGGTTCCACTGTATAACAATGTAGAGGTGCTTTTACTGTCCAGGAAAATGGACATCAATTTAAGTCGAAAGTATGTTTTATTAGAGAATATATTTAAGTATCCAGTGAAACAGGTAACAGCACCCAGCACTAACAACTTTTTGCCCAGGATGCTAAGAACTGAGTGGGACCGTACTTGAACAAACCATTCAGTAAAAAAAACACTCTTCTTTCAAAATTGGATACAAATATTTATACCTAAATTCCTGTGGTTCTTACTGCAAGCCTAAACATTAAACCCCTTTCAGGGATTAGAAAAACCTTAAACTTGTCTCTATACATAACTGAAAACCAACCTCCATCCGCGAAAAAATGCATGGTAACACGCCCTTGTGGGAGGAGCTACCAATGTAAATATACCCACCTCCAGCGTACTCGGGAACATTGGACCTAATTCCGCGATTGATTAATTCGCGAATTTTAAAGGAAAATTAAGCTTTCTTCAAATGTCGAGCGATTCGCCGATTAGACCAACGGGCTTCTTTGAGCCCAACTACACGACCGCTCTCAAATGCTGACATCTACGCATATTATTCGCGCACCTGTATGCGAGGCATAGTTACTGTCTACCTGAGAACACGGAATGAAATTCGAAAAGAATTTATGACCTAGAATCGAAACTTCTCCTCTTTAATATCCTGCCAGTTGCGCAGTTATGATGCGCTGCAACGTCACATGTTCATTCATCGGCCGCCAAACTTTGAAATTTTGCATTTTCCGTCGAAACCTGAATGCATATCAATTTGTGTACAATTTGCATTACGCCTTCTTGGTGCGTTTTTTAAAATTTATTTTTTATTTTTTATTTTTTTTTTATGTGTGTGTGTGTCTAAGAGTGTATACAAATCATGAGAAAGAAAAACAAAAAAAAAATGAGAAGCAAGGTGTAATTTACGAAGTCGTTGTTGCCTAAGTATTTAATTTTTTAAATGCCTTAAGGAATTGCATAATGTCTTAGCCCAATGATGGAAAAAGAGTTGTTAATTTTGTCTTCTTTTTTTTCTACATTTACTGAAAATGTTCTTCAGTATAGACTGGAAAGGTCTCTACTCTTTATTTTCACTATTCTCGAGAACACCTGCCCAGTTGACACCAGCGGCGTAGCTCTCACGTTTGTCTTAATGACAGAAAACATTTAGCTTTATCGCTTTCTCTCATTACTAGGTCGTTTTCTGCTTACGTCACACGTATAGTAGAATAGCAAAACTTTGCTTTATTATTGGATTAATAGGTCTAATTTCTTAACACTTTCTTTTGGCCTCTAGAAATGACTGATATTTAATGTTTTAAACGTTTTAAGCGAGTGGATAAAGATTCAATCCAGAGTCAGAATGTAAATGGGTCGTCTCTTCCTCAGTCCTTTTAATTTTTTTTCCAAGGAAAATTGAAAATGCTTTTTATATCACACCGGAAACACTTTACTCTTAATTTTCATTTCCGTCCATTCAAGTGACTCATGAAGGCCCTTAAAACCTGCCCAGTTGACTCCATCAGCATAACTCTCATGTTCGCCTTTGTAGTAGAGACCATTTAGGTTTGCACCATGGCATGAGTTATACCACCATCCTCCTTTATAATGGTAGGAACAACTGAAATCTCCTGGTAGGTTGTCATTCTTTCGGTCTTTTGTAGTGAACTTCTGTCCGTTATGATTGTGTCCAGCTATCATGGAGTCACCTGAGATGACAAATTATACCATACAGTTCTTTACAAGAGAATGCAACGACTATAATTTGTAAAATTAGACAGTAAACAAGGGTGAGTCTAGTGAAAACCTTAAAAATGCTCTAAAAGTTAGAAACATTACGTGATTGTTCTGTAAGTTGGCAATAGGGATACTCCTGGTCTGAAGAGTGACTAACGGATGACAGCATGACACGGTAACACTATTTGAAGACTTGGCAGTAGTGTAAAGATGGCGACTCCTCTTGCAAAATGCACAATAGAGGAACAGCGTTCTCTTGCTTATCTTTTGATTAGTAAAGGGATAAAACCTATGGAAATTCACCGAAGAATGAAAGTTCATTATGGTTATGCATGTCTGTCATTGCAGTAAGTGTGTGAAAGGAATAGAAAGTTGCTAAACTGCCGTTAGTTCTGTGACGGACTGTCCTCTATCAGATCAAGCTCATCGAGTAGTAATTCCATAGACCATTGCAACAAATGAGCCATGGTGAAAGAAATAGCCACTTTTATGGATATGACTCATGGATCAGTCCACCATATTGTTCGTGATGATCTGCATTTCAATAAAGTTTCTGCAAGATGGGTGCGACGCCAGCTGACTGCAGAATTGATAGAAGGACGTGTTAATGCATACGAGAAACTTTTGGGGCGTTTGAATGTGATGGCTTCCTACGATGAATTACCCCTGGAGATGAAACCTGGGTCTGCTACCACCCACTGGAACCCCAAAAAGCGACCAAAGTATTACGCCTTAGTTCCTCACCAAAGCCAATAAAATGTCTCACACAAACATCGGAGGTAAATGTTATGCTGACTCTATTTTGGAATGAACGAGGGGTAATTTTGGAGCACGACAGACCGGGGGGGGGGGGGGAGAGCCACAGTGCAACGTGTGCAGATCTCCTCAGGTACCACCTACGTTCTGCAATCAGGTCCAAGCAACCTAGAATATTGAGTATAAGGGTTTTATTACAACATAACAACGCTCGATCCCATCCTGCGCATTAAACTGTTTCAATCATCCAACATCTGAGATTTGAGTGTCTTCCACATTTGCCGTATTAGCCCCATTGATTATCACGTGCTTGGACCTATAAAAAAGGCTATGGACTGCAAGTTTTTTAAGTCTAGCTAAAAGGGGAAGCAGACAGTGGACGAGTGGCTACAGTCGCAGCTCAAAGAATTTTTTTCAAGCGTTATCTTTGCACTTCCAAAGTGCTGGAACACTCGTATTGCACAGCCTGAAGACTACGTAGAAATATGACGAAGAGTATTCTTTTTTTAACCCATAAATTACAAGATAAAAAATATATAGGGTTTTCATTTGACTCTCCCTCGTATATGAAATACAACACATATTAAGGCATTAGAGTGGTACAAATATATTATCATTTATAAAAAAATGTAATCATATAATTATTCACTATAATGTATGTTTTCCTATTGTTTTTTAAGTATTATTGGTAAAAATAATATTCACTGAAACCTGTTTTTGTGCGGTGGATGGGGACCGCTTAAAAGAAAACGCATAAAAAAAATTGCCCATAACTTCACGAGTAGCTAAAAAAATATTTTTCGCAACACATTTAAAAAGTATTGTTTTATGCGATGAATAGGGACCGCATAAAAGAAGTCTCAAATAGAAAATAACTCAAAACCTTACGAAATAACGAGGAATTAAATACTCAGCATTAAATACTTGATTCGGGCAATGTCCACCATCTTCAATAGTTTTTGCTAACACTTTAGAATAATTTTTAGCGGCTGTATCATCAGCGGATGCAGCTTCACCCTTTATCTTCAGATTGTGAAGTGCGTGTCGTTGCAAAAATCCGACTAACCAGCCATTGCTTGCAAAACATTTCGGGCTTCCAATGTGAGACGATGAACTAGACGGCTGTAAATCCTTCAGCTGATTATAAAACCGTATAGCTTTCTCTTTAATTAATTCTTCGTCAATGGGGATTCAGTTTTGAGTAAATTCTTGTGAATCCACAATATGAGCCATTTCCCGTTTTCTCTATGAAAATGTTTCTTGAATACGATGCTCGTTTAGCGCTTTCGTTTGTGGAACAATTACTAGATTTATTTATTTCACCTGCGAGTTTTTGTATGCCTCTTATAGTGGATTCACCTAATGCAAATTCTTTACCAAGAGCTGTGGATCCTTCACCTTCTGCTATTAGTTTTAAAATCGTAGTCTTAGTTTCTAAGGAAATTGCCTTCCTCTTCGCTTTGTTTTTGCTCTTATTCATTTTCAGGGATAAAAATCCTAAAATGTTATATCTAAATAGACAAAATAATAAATTTACCTTCAATTTACGCTTTGAAATAAATCTTATCTTCATGGTCCAGGAATATGAAAGCACTTTCAAGGACGTCAATTAAATAATGCGATTATATAATTCAATACATATGCAATGTAATTGGCTGACGCAATACTGCATTTTATTTGCAAATCAGTATCAGTACATACACTCAAGAGCCAAAACATTATGACCACCTGTCAATAACGAGTTGGCCCACCTTTGGCGCGCAACACAGCTTCAACCCGCCTTGGCATGGATGCCACAAGTCCTTGGTAGATGGCCGGAGACAGATTGTACCAGATGTTTAAGCATCGGTCACGCAAGTCCGAGATATGTCGAATTGGTGGTCTTTGAACTCTGAGCTGCCGTCCCATGACATCCCAAATGTGTTCTATCGGATTGAGATCCGGTGAGTTAGGCGGCCAGGACATTAACTGGAATTCAGCATCATGTTCCTGGAACCACTCCAACACAATTTTAGCCTTGTGACACGGGGCGTTGTCCTGTTGGAACATTCCATTTCCAGCTGGAAAAACAGAGGCCATGTAAGGGTGCAACTGCTCCGCAATGATGTTCAGATACCCTGTAACATTGATGGTCTGCTCTACCACAACCACGGGTCCCAGAGACGCCCAAGAGAACGTCCCCCAAAGCACAATACCGCCACCACCGGCCTGTGTATGACCTACTGTACATTAAGGGAGCAACAGTTCGCATGGAAGACTGCGTATCCTGATACGGCCATCGGCGTGATGAATGACAAACCGTGATTCATCTGACCAGGCAACTCTCTCCCTTTGATCCATGGACCAGTCGCGATGTTCCCGGGCCCAGCGCAGGCGCAGTTGGCGATGACGCTTGGTCAGCAAAGGCACACGAGTGGGACGTTTGCTGCGTAGCCCCATATCCAACAGTGTCCGCTGAACAGTATGCTGCTATACTATTCTACTTGGCCCTGCATTGTATTGGGCTGTCAGCCGATCCACTGTCTGGCTCCGGTTTTGCTTCACCATGCGAGGCAATCTCCGACGACCTTTTTCTTTGATAGCGTGTGGACGTCCAACACCATGTCGTCTACTGCTGGTTTCACCGTCATTCATCCACTTTGCATAAGTACTAACAACTGTAGGTCGCGAACAACCCACGAGTCGTGCAGTTTCGGAAATTCTTGTTCCGAGTCTTCGAGCCATTACAATCTGCCCTCTATCAAAGTCGCTTAGATCCGCAGCCTTTCCCATAACACACAGAGGTAAGTGAAAGAATGATTCTTCAGACTCTCCAGCAGCAGTTAAATACCACTTCCACCTGATCACGTGCCTTCCAAGTCATCCAGGCGAATTCATTGCAAAATGTAGGGGTGGTCATAATGTTTTGGCTCTTGAGTGTATATAATGTGATGAAATATCAAAAATCGAAAAAACTAATTGGCCGATCAAACCTACTAATTTTTTTTATTGATAACTTCGTCAGTTATGTTCTAATTTGATTGAAATTTTCATATACCGCACAAAAAAATCGCACAAAAAAAATACCGCACAAAATCAGGTTTGAGTGCAAATAATAATAATGAAATACATTTAAAACAATATACATTTTAAATTTTATTTATAAATTTTTTGACAAAGAAATATCATTAAATTATCAGTGGGAATTCCCTTAAGAAATTTCAGAAAGTATTATTTCAAGGCGAAAAAACTATGGCGTTTTTGAATGATAAATGATATCTGTCAATAGATATAGTTGGGTACAACAAGGCAGTTCATGCCAGCTTCTCTTTCTACGGCATGTTTTGTGCTTCTTGCATTGCAAAAGTGATTATAAAATACTTTAAACAATAGATAAATTAATAGTTATTTATCTAATAAAAGAAGGAGAAGATAATAATAGAAAAATCAATGAATTTAAAAATTAAGAAGGTAAATGCAAAATTAAACTTCTTTAAATGCAGTGACATATTCGGAAAATCTTCTGTCTAGAGATTACTATAATAGTAGTATAAATCAATCAAACCATTGGCGACTCGTCACAATCTTTCATTTGGTGGGATGGGAATACAGTAATAGAAAATAATAACAAAACGGAAACGGAAACAGAACTTATAACGGAGAATAATTGCAAATTGAAAGAGAAGGATGTATACATTAAATCAAATTATTTAAACTGAATATTTAAACCGTTTCCAAAATAAATGCCTGCCATATTGGAAAAATGAGTCTTCAGAGACATGCGTATTGCACAAAAAATTCTTTCAATTGTTGTGGCATTTATAACAAGAGAGCAAAAGTAATCGTAATAAATAGAAAAATTAAAGGCATTACTGTCGGCAAAATGCACAGGGCCCGCCCTGAAGGGCGCTGCATAAAGCAAAAATATACACTAGCAGCATACAGGTAACCTAGGCTTCACCCTAGTTATGCGCTCCTCAGCAAGTCCTTACTGAGGAGCCCATACCAAAGACATGGTCCAAGTCGCATACCAAGTCTGATATGCCTCTCCAGAAGCTGGAGATGTATACCAGACATTCGTACACGGAATACATCCTGACTAATTTTTGATAAGCTAGTTTTTTTCTGAGAAGTCAAAAGCTTAACACGTTTGTTTAGAAAAGTTATTGTCTTTTAAATATTCATCATATAGCAAAATTGATCGCAAATACCACGGGCATAAATTTTTCAGAGAGCTGTAAGGACATGCGAGTAAGATTTAGGCGGGCCTTTGAAGAAGAAATACTTTTCAAAATGAATTGCTATTTCCAAAACGGAAAAATATTTCTAAAAATGTCACAAATATTGTTCATTTTTGCAGTTCCCTATGGTACTTACAAGAGAACAGGGAAAATGGCGTCAACTTCAAAAATACATTCTAAGAGACAGTTAAAAAAATCATGTCGTAGTATTCTTATGTTAAAAGAATGCCTTCTGTCACGAACACGTGCTTAAAAGAGATTCCAGGCAAGAAATACTCACTACCTTTAATTACACCGGTTTATTGGAATTATTTACAATTTCACCATAGCCGCGTTACAAACCAGTTGTTGCTTTTTAAAAGTACAACTATTGCTGGAATAAGTAGTAGTAGAGGTCTGACGCATGTGCTTTACATCTTATTCTAATTATTTAGACATACGCCGGTTGCCACAGTAACAAGCATCTTTTTAAAGATTAGAATTTTCTTTCAGCTTTTTTAAAAATACTGTTGCCACTCAACCTTATGATTTACATGATGCCACACCTTCATTTTCGGTAAAAAAAAGCGTGGGAACGAAGGAGTGGGGAACTCAATCCACCCCGATAACCTAATATTTTTAGGCAAAAGGCCCTTTCATTCGGAGCCTCAATTCAGCTCTAGATAAAATAGCTTTCATAAGCAATCTAATAATTGTAAAAAGGCATACCTTTTGTAGATAATATAAGCTTTTGCAGGCCCAGTGGTAAGACCATCACTAATCGAACTAAACCAAAGCAACTGAATTATAATGAGGTGCCCAGGAAAAAGCCGAGTTTGCGAAAACTGAGCACCTTGCTTAACTCCCGGAAAACGTATGTAGGAGTTGAAGAGGAAGAAAACTTTTATAATAGGACTCTCTGAAGTGAGTTGAAAACAAATTCTTTTTTGTTCAACAAAATTATTTTTTAATTTTAATGGTTTGTAAGAAAATTGTAGCTTACGGCTGTTCAAATCTATTAGGGGAGTGTGTAATGATAGAATTATTGGTTTCATATATATATATATATATATATATATATATATATATATATATAGTACTACATTTTTGCTCAAAGGTATTCCTTACCAGCATCTCCGCTAAATCCATTAATATGCAGGGTGTACTGGTGATCTTCATCATCAATCCAGAAACTATCGTACACAGCGAAAGCACGTTTGCCATCAACATCCTGGAGATCGATTCGCAGCGAACAGAGTCTCTGATTGCTCAGTGCGAAGATATTGTCGTTTCCTGGAAGAGTTTTCAATAATTGCCCGAATTAAAATCTGTTGTAGATATATTATTGCATGAAACACAAAATATCCAAATGCCGAATCGTTAAAACTGTAACTGACTAGATAAGGCGTTGTTCACATTGCATCCGGGGCGTAGCGCTACGTTCTTCCGTTGGCAACGAGATTGTCAACATTACCTGTGATTGGTTTGATGTAACATGTCAGCAATGAATTGAGCTCTGTGATTGGCTAAAACTTTTTGTCGCCGACGCTATTTTCCGTAACGGAAGCAATCTGAACAAGGCTTTAGGGTCTGTTCACATAGAATCCGTCAGCGTAAAAAAAATTAACCAATCATATACCAATCATTGACCCATGTAACCAATGAGCGCCAACGGAATCTTTAACGCTGACACTGACGAATTATATGTGAACAGGCCTTTAGTTTTCATTCGCTGCGCACTGGCAGACAGAAACTAGGAAACAAAAATAACTGTAGTAGATTAAGAATAAATTAGTTTAAAAATATCTGTTTGAATTTCAAACTCCACATTCGCTTCCTTTTTCAGGAGCTACGTATAAAGAATCACAGAAGCATGAAGGTAATTGCGGCAAAAAGGCATACAAACAAGGGGGTTGCTGTTTCTAGCAGAAAAATTGGAAAGGGTGTGAAATGCCAAACCGAGAAACAATCCCATCAATTACAATAAAAATTTGAAAAAAAAAAAATGAAAATAAAAAATAACACGCACTAACTTTTCTAGGTGAAGGATATATGGTTTATATATGGATGGTTCTTATGTACTTCTCTTTAGTACTGTTTCTTCATTTCTGCACTTTCCCTTTTTACAGCCTTTCTGTTTTAGGAAGTGGCATCATCTGTACACCACATGGCTTTTTCACTCTAGTACGTCCTTTCTTTGCTGCCACAGAGGAAGTCTTTTTTGAGATTTTCACGCCTTTTGAAATTTGATTAGAGAACCTTACAATTACTAGCAATGAATTTGAAGGTTTTATTTTCATTTGTAGACATGTCTCACTAAATTATAGACATTAAATACTATTATCTTTATTGAAATTCATTTCTATTCTAATAAGTTTGGATAACAGAGGTTCTACTAAATATACACATACACACACAAACGTATATATATATATATATATATATATATAGGAGAAGGTGGGATTATGGACCCTGCATTTATTATGGACCCCCTTAATATCTGCCCTATGCTCAGGTGCAGCCGCTAATTATAGCTGTGATCTAGAGCCCCTAGGTGGCTGTAATGGATATTCAAGGTCATTGACCCCAGTTCACTCGCGAATGATATCCTGGGGCCAATTGTTTGTTTTACAAGTTTTCAAACTTTTTCTAAGGAAAGTAAAAGTGAATATTTTACATATCTAATGCTATGTTTTGTAAAAACTGATTCCTGTGCCTTATTCTACACGACATGAAGTTCCTTTTGAGCTAGTTCGAAATTAAATTCGATGTAATTCATAATCTGAAAAATGAGTTTGTTTCCAAGATGGCGTTGTTTGAAATATGGACCCCATGGGTGCTGGTATTATGGACCTGGGTCCATATTATCAACAACCGGTTTCGATAATGTAATAATAATGTTTCCGTGAGAAAATGCAATTCCACAGTTGATTTCATTGTGATACATTTTATTTTCATATTTTGCAATCTTTCTCGGTTATTCTGGAAGATAAGAATGCAAGTTGAGAAGAAATCTCCCGCTAGCAAGGACGCTGTAGTGCGCAGAAGAAGTTGGGATAGGGTGAAGATGGTTGAGGTTATCGAGAAGCTAAGATGCAGAGAAATGGGATTAAAGGAGGCTGCCAGAGTGTTTGGTGTATCAAGAATAACTTTTGAGATTATTGACTTCACAAGTGGATAAGCCAGCAGCAGATTTGGTTATACAAAAACTAGGGTTTGGTTTTGGTTTGGAGCGCTACGGTCAACTTTTGTTATACAAGGGCTAATTAGACCGAGATCTATAATTTAAAGCTGATTCCGAACGGCTACATACATCCATGCCATCAGTGGGACTCGAACCTACAGGATCTGAACCAAATGCCAGTGCCCCAACCATTCGGTCATCATCTGGCACAAAAACTAGGGAGGAAGCCTGTTTTACACTGAAAAAGAGTTAGGGGCCTATTTGCTAAAGATGGAGTCAGTATTTCACGGTCTCACTCGACAAGATGTGAGGAAATTGTCGTTCCAATTGGCTGAACGCAATAATATCTCCCACACTTTCATAAACGAAGCAGCAGGGAGAGACTGGCTAAACCGAATCCTCACTCGTCAGACAAATTTCGATCAGAAAACCTACAGGGACGTCATATACACATGCAGGAGGATTCACACGTGAGCAGGTGGCTGGGTTATTTTTATTTGTTGGAAGGCTTGTGTTCAGGGAATAAATTCCTGAATCTTCAATGTAGATGAGACTGGTTTAAGTGTGGTTCAGTCAAAAGTTTCCCAAGTCATCGAGTTGAAGAGAAAACATCAGGTGGGAGCTCTGACTACAGCTGAACGTGGTTCTCTGGTAACTGTGGTTTGCTGCATGAGTGGAATGCTGGGGGAACATATTTTCCACCAATTTTGATATTTCCTCGTAAAATCTTAACGGATCAGCTTATGAATGGAGCCCCATCCGGAGCAATTGGAAGAGCTCATCCCTCTGGGTGGATACAAGCCCATATGTTTACAGAGATGGCCCAGACCAGAAAGAAGCATCGTGCATCTTCTGTGAAGGTGCATTCAAAGATGAAACACGAGGAGAACTTTGGATTCGTTGTGGGATGAGTCTACACTGGACTGATTCTGTGTGCACCGGAGCCGAAGCTGAGCTTTATATTTGCGACTTTTGTCGAAAAATTGAAGTTTGTTTATATAGATAATATTTAATGATCCAGCTGTTTAATAATATATTATCTTTCTTTCACTTTTTCATTTGAAAACTTTTCTCTTTTTTGTTTCCAGCTGTTTAATAGATAGATAAATAATTTTTTTGGTAAAAAAGGTGGGGGTACATATTACCCTCCACTTTGGGTCACCTGCAAGTTTTGACTTTTTTCACTTATGTGATTGTATACATCTTAAAATTTGATTTAATGGCAAATCCACTTAAGGATGTTTAGATGATGAGTTATGGAAGAGGTTGGAGCCCCTAAATATGAAAATCAGTCTTTAATATGACCACAGTGAGCCAAAAACAAAAGGGGGGTCCATAATCCCACCTTCTCTCCTATATATATAAATTCAACCTTTTAAAAAATTCAACCTATAAAGGATTTAAAATAGGTTCTTAAAGCCTAAAATGAAACCAACATTAAAACCGATATTAATGTCTGATCATGATCATTAAATTCTGGGGTGAAGTTTTCTGAGGAAAGACAATACTTTACTGCCAAAGTTTGTTAAAATTAATTTTACCCAGTCACATAACAGATAGTACTAATATATACCATAGCGAAGCATGGGTATTTAGCTCGTATAAATACACACACACATATGTATATATATGATTGATATATATATATATATATATATATATATATATATATATATATATATATATATATATATATATAAAACTACACAATAAGTAAATGATAAAAGATTCCTGAAGATCTGAATATATAAATAAGATATAGCATAAAATGCAATACGTGTTACTTGAGGGCCAGTGAAAAGCTAACATTTCCTTTTTATCGTCTTAGTATTCAGTGGCAATAACATTAGTGAGGTTCGTGATATCTATCTAAAGTATTCGTTCCCTCGTGGCCTTCCGTCAACACGTGTCACTAAGTCTATTTAGTAAAGAAAGAGTACCTAACCAAAAATCGTTATCGACGTCACCAAATCCTTTTCTGTAGGATCTCCAGTCCTGAAAAAAGAAATCTTTCGGACGACCCCAGTCTCCTCTTCTTTGAAATACCTGCAATGAAGTATATATGTTTAGGCATTCAAAAAATTTATATTTTAAGTTATAGATTTTCTATTATGTATTCAAATGCTGGTTCGAGAGTTAAACTTGTTATTTAAACTTCGACGCAGATTTTGTGATTTGTTCGTCCATCATAGCTACGGGTGTGACATTCTGATTGAAAAAATATCATATTTACTTCAGAAGTATGTTGCAGAAAAGAGGAAAACCTATTGACTATCTCGTGTCCAGTAAAATAGCCTGTGTGTGTGATATCGCCAAAACAGTACACGGGATCATTCCGCCTGTACGGGGCAGTCAAATGTTTGTAGGGTTATTCTATATTTCTGGAACTACATACTTCACGGTACGCCTTTTAACTAATGACTATCGTCTATAAGCTGACTTTGTTTGACGTAATCTTTGCTTGCACGCCATTGGGTGGAAATAGATGTTCTCGGTTATGGACAAGATTTTGTCCGGAAAGATCGCACATACTAGAAAATATCTGTCCCGCTGAAGGATTTTCTCATTTGCCGAGTGTCGTGTTTTCTCCCACTGTGATGCCATCTTAATATAGCCACCTACAAAACAGGAATGTAAACAGCTGGCATGTTTCTGTTAGAACAGAAGGCTCGTGAAATGAGATTTGGAGTACGGAGATCCCTAACATAGGCCAAATTATTTGGAGAGCATATAAAACACGGCTTTTCTGTGATCAAAGAGTTAGGTAAATAGCCATATTTAGGTGCTATTTCTTAAAGGTAAGTAGATTTCAAGGTTAATTCCAATCTAAAATTCATATAACATACACGGAACCTGTGTGAAACGCATAACAGGAACACACATATCTTTAATATCACACAGCGATACATAGAGATTTAATATCGAGAATAAAAAAGGAAAGGATAGTACCTAGTTCAAAACTAATTAACAGTTATTCATTTCTAGAATTTTATATATATGCGTAATGTCATAAAAAGGTGCTTTGTCATCGAGGATGTGCTAGTGAGCAGCCCTGCATACATCGACAGGATTGAAGTAGGAGTGAAAAGATTGACCATAGCCTGTATCTCCCTTTTGTCGTTATTTGGGCAGTTATCTGTAAGTTACTCGTATTAGCCAAAATCCTGTCATTATAATGTTGACTGCTTTATTTAAATTTTTTTATGAATAAGCATCAAGAATAATTGCAATCTAAAATTCCCATAACTTATAAGAAACTGGTGGAAAACACATAAGAAGGACACCTCACTTTTGTGAATTGTCTATAGAGACAATCAATAGTCTTCGGCGTGTTGGTGAATTATTAATTAGTTCGAAACAAGTTACCACCCTTTTATTTTTTACCCTGGATATCAAGAATCTGTGTGCTCCTGATACACTAAAATTCTTATTATGTTTTGTAATTACAATAAGTTTTTCTAATGCTTTTTAGTATTTGTATTTCAAACCTGAAGGGTTGAATGACAAGCCCTTTTACCCTGACTCTGCTACTGACATAGCAAAATAAAATTGTAGCAAATTTCTTCCAGACTTAAAACTACAGGATAAACTACAACTCAGAAGCATATTTTAAACCCACAGAACTATTCCTAGGGCAGTGAATAACGGTAGACGGGACCCTATTTCTCTCATAGTGCAAAAGAACACTGTTTCCTTACCGTCCATCCGCCGCCGTTAGTTTCCATGTCACAAAATACTTCGATCGGGCCACTCACAATTCTATTTTTTGGCCAAACCTTGAACACCCCACTCTTGTTTCCGCCATTCCGTAGAACATCCTCACAGTCTACAGGCTGGTTACCTGGAAGAGTAAAATATGAGAAAAATACATTTTCTGAAAACTCAACTATCTAGCAATATTAAAAGTTAATCGAACTGAGTTTGATGATTGTAAGGAAATCCAAAACTCTCTTTTTATTGGCATGTTGAATACCAAAACTTCTGTGGTTACTGAAACATTCATTCCCAATGCTGTTCATAGCAATGGTTGATTATGGCAATTAGACACAGCATGCAATGAGACGGGCCGTTAACCCTTTGAAGGGCGCCGTTTGCACAGTGCAAACTCCTAAATCTAGTCTTTTTTCACTTACATTCAATGTATTCCAGTTAAATGAGCAGAAAAATGGCTAGTATTGCCATCTGTTATCAAGCGCGGGAACCGTGGGATAAACTTAGGGGTTCTCAACCTTTCAGGCTCTGTGCCCCCTTTTGAACACTAATGCGAGGTCACGCCCCCCCACCATATATATGGGGTCAATACAAATATAGTACAATCGGAATTTGAAACTGAAGCTGGTTATTAAATGAAAATATAGAATAGATAATTTCATGCACAAAACTTAATATTACTACACATAGCTAAATTTCGAACATATTATTAGAACATATGAAATCAAAGAATTAAATACACATCAAATATATTTGAGGTAATCAAGGATCTAGGTGAGGTTGGCATGTAATACCAGTCAATTTCACAACACTAATGAGGGGTCTGGCACTGTTTGTCCTTGACAAGTTTTTGAATATTAGGTTGTAACTGTGACAAAGCACACCTCAGGACACTTTCAACGTCCAGACCTACGACAATTATCGTATTTTTACAATTATGACAATTATCGTGTACGACAATTATCGTGTTCGTGTTCGTATGTCGAAAATACGTTACGGTTACATTATGACCGCAAAATTGAGTACAATAAGTTACAGTTAGTTTTATTTTTTATTTTACATTTTTTAAAACACACGCCTCCTTTGAATTTCTTCTACGCCCCCAGGTTGAGAACCGCTGGATCAACCCGAATGACAGTCGTGGATCCTGGTGGCATGTTTATGGGAAAGTACTGCTTCTATAACGCCAGAATACTCTGAATAACGAGCCTGAAGAGACATCTTTACGAGGGGAATAGCGGTTGAGGATGTTTCACTCGTAGAACTCCCAGATTTGTCGGTAAAGATGAAACTTGTGGGATTAGGCCGCAGAAACCAGGAATGTTAGAATTCGCATGTGATAGTTTTTTAACTACACCACATGTTCAATATTTTCGGTGGGAACTTGAATTGTAATCCTCGAAAAATATGCAGGTGGTCCGTGGGGTGTGAGAACGCACCCCCATAAAGGCTTGACGTCACAAGCCTTTTAGTCAAATTTGGGTAGGCAGGCCATTAACCTCTGCAAATAAAATTTATACTTCGCATCTGCAGATAACTTTTTCGAAAGTGTCTAGAATTTCGAATTACGAAAATTGGTTATTCTCAGAAGAGCTTAGACTGTGCACTGATTTTCATCGTTTTGGCTTGAAATGTCCCGTATGCACCATGGTACGCTAACATTGCGAAGTAATCAGACACATTACTTAGGTCATTTCCTAGGACAGAGCGGTTGGATGGTTTGGGAGAGCTAAAGCCCTCTTTTGTTAATCAAGGACTAAAGTGATTACAGTGTAAGGATTTGCAGCACGATAGTTGTCAATATAATTTTTGTTCAATGCTTCAAATGTACTTCAGGTTCAGGGGTTTACTTGGCGGCTAACGAGGATGATATGCCAGTAAAAAAAAAGAGGTATAATTTTCATAAACTGCGCCGGTTCTAGGAAATGTTTAAGGCTGTTGTGTAGCCAAATGGATTCGCTCACCTCAATGTTAACCTATGGAGAAAATGTGACTACTATTTACAGCTACATAAATGTTGATATAATCCAATAAAAATGGCACTTTCAGATAGCCTGAACTTTTCTGCACCTTGCAACAAAATTCATTTTATAAATTTCGTCATCCAAAGGAATTAAGGAGCGTTTAAAACACACTTGACCAGACATTTTCCATAAATAATTTAAATTAAAATATATTATTAGCATTTTTTTAAAACGAAACTTGCGACAAGATGTAAAAAAATTTTCTCTATTATGGAGTAAAATTTAAAAAAAAACTTTAAATCCAAGTCAACAACCCTTGGACAAATTTTCTCAATAGGTTAACATTGAAGTGAGCGAATCCAATAGGGTTAGTTCACAGCAGCCTTAACCCATAACACCTGTAGCAGATTAATGCTACACTTTCACAAAATTGTGGTCCAGCTATTGCGGATTTCAATTCCATGTAATTAAAACTATTTTACTGAACACAATCAGGAAAATAATGACAAGTTTATTTGATATTACCTGCATATGGAAATGATGATATCATAAAAAGTCATGATCATCTGAACGTCCCTGGTTCGATGCTCGTCGCTGCAAATCCACCGTCGTGTTCACTAACAGTGGCCAGGGCATGTAAAATAGGTCGTGGCCACAATGTCCTCCAAGTTCTCAAATTTACCTCTGGAGGTGCGGGGTTAAGTGTTCCGGTTTCGTCCCTTGACTCGGTTCAAAATTACGGGACCGATGTTCTCTGAGGTCAAGTCAGACTTCAGCCCTAGTGGTACCTCACCTTAAAGTGAAGCTGCTTACTACCCTTCGCCAAGGTTCTAGGATTTGAGGACCTAGGTCCTTTGGACTTGATGTAGGCTTTCCTACACCAAGGGGATTGGGAACAACAACAAAGTCATGATCAGTATAATTCAGTGTATAGATACGGCATTTTAATGTTTTCAACACAACACTTTTTAGACCAATGGCTGCAAAATATTTACAATATATAAGCGTGGTTTTTCTTTACAGGTAGGTTTTCTTTTACTTTAATTTTTTAAAACATATAAAATATAAAATAATTCTGCATGCATGACTGAATTATTACGAAAAAATATCGAAACTAACTGAGGAACGCAAAAATTGCAGTATTTCAAACTGTCGGTATAAATTGTCGCAGTTGTTGAGATGAGACTCGAAGCAAATAGGTTTGGATATTTGCTGGACTAAAGTTTAAAGCCTATTTTGTGGAATTTTACCAGCCCAATACTCTTCGGAATGCTCATCTCTGTGTTCATATTTCAAGGATTTTTGCCCTTTTTTTAACTGTTATTTCCGTAATTTAGCGGTTAAAGACTTAAAAAAAAACGCCTTCTCAATATTTGCATATTTCTTGGGAAATCCAGGTTCATTCATTTCGCTTGTATCTAACACAGTCGAACCCCGTTATAACGAACTTCAAGGGGCCAAAGGTTTTGTTTGCTTTATCCGGTGGTTCGCTATATCCGAACCGTCAAAAAAAAATGCTAGAGTTCACAAAATGTATAACTCATTAGTTGCTATGTGTATTCAATAATGATGTATTAAAAAATAATAAAAATCTATTTAAAATGATCACTAATTGAATTAAATCGACTAAAATCGATTACATTAAACTGACACAATACTAATTAAATTACGTATAATAGGAAAATGGCGGGACCAAAATTTTCGTTCATTATATCCGTGAGTTCGTTATATGCGGGGTTCGCTATAACAGGGTTCGACTGTATTTGAAAAGAACTAAGTCATCGGCCATGTCTGAACACAAACACCGAATTCTGTATTTTTTTTAAAAATTATACTAATTTTTTTTCCGAAAGAATTTTTAGGATCATTATTTTTCATTCGCTTGTACCTCTATTATTTTCTGATTCTTTCCTATGCTGAAATTCCTTCATACGCATCTACTTCTCGAAAATCTCTCCCGCCGATTCACTTTCGCTTTCAATATCGGGGTCACTTTTATCTCGGCGAACTTTTCGCTAAGTACCCGATACTGTTTTTTTTCATCACAATCTCGTCCCGATAATCAAAGTCTACAATGCGTCTCTTCCGAAATTCCGCCCGCCGAATGTTTCGAAACTTCGAAAAGTTTATCGAAAATAAATTCGAAACAGCCCCAACTCTGTTTTCACAACCACCCTAAAAACGTCGTTAGTTAAAGCTGCTGAAAGTCGATGACAAAATAATCACTGAAACGAAATTTTTAGAAAAAAAAAATAGGAGTATGTGAGAACACCATATGAATTTCAGAGCGCGGTACATTCGTTGACATAATCTGCTGAGCTATAGGGAATATTCCTTTAGTATTTTTCATCGCTGTCAATAAATTCATATTCTTTTTAAATGAGAGATCTTTAAATGTAATGCACAAATTTTTCAGAAAAAATATTTTAACTTAATTTCTTCAAAAGACAATTTAAATTTTATTGCAACAAATATTAATAATTTCAACCCCTGTAAAAAATCAGTAGCGGATAATTTAAAATTTTTTAAAACTGCACTCTCTTTATGTAATCGTTTGCCTTCGTATGAGGAGGAACATAATTTTAAAATGTGCTTTTACTATAATAATTGAAAAACTACCGAAAGTAATATTTCCCATAGCTTAAAAGATGGATTGAATGTCTACTTGAAACACCAATCTGAAGTCACTTGATACACCAACTTGAGAATTTCATGAAACCGATGCAATCATACACCTCAAATCCTGTTTGGAGACCTAATGGTACTATAGTAAAATATCTAAAACCTTAAGTAGACCAGAGGCAGGCCGAAATGCTAGGGTGATGGGATTTGATACCAGTCTGCAGGTAAGAGTTCCCATGTTGGCATGAGTGTCTGTAGATGTTTGGAATCAGCTTTAACACTTCACGGTCGTATTTTCATTCTACACAAGTGTCACGGTGTGCGAAATTAATTAATGTACGATCAGAATAGTTCACTGATTTTGGCTTATAGTAAACTAACGACCGGAAGACTTTAAACTGCAGATATCGGTCTAATTAGCCCTTATGCATAAAAAAAGTGACCACAGCGTTCTTGATCAACCTGACAAAAATTAAGTACTTACAAAGTTGCTTTGAACTTGTTTCATTGGGTGTGCTTCCTCGTTCTTCTTTTCCCTCATTTTGATAGTTTTCTTTGATCATGTTTAACAGATGAATGGCTAAATCCAAACTGACAGTTGCTTTTGTTTTAGTTTCACAAAACTCAGTAGTATTCGCTTGAGTTTCGGTGGAAAGTAGAACGGTCAATGTGGCTACTACTATTTGAAAAATCCTGCCAATACAGAAGGAATTACATTCATATTACATATGTGAGTTCATATAATATATATTAATAATATATATATATAGAATATAATATAAAATGTGTATAAGAAAATGTGTGACGTCAAAAGGACTTTTGACGGCATTGTTTTACATGTAAAACCGGTATACTGTACCCTTATTTCCATACTCGAGTCATCAATAAATGCGTTTTTCCTAGGATTTAATAGACTGATTCCTCTTTCGACTGACTTTAGAGTGCCTTATTTTAGAATGAGGAAACGTCAAACTAGGGATCTTATAATGTACATGTTAGGAAAACTTAAGGAATATATCTTTTATTAGGACGGACGTTTAATAAAATTACAGAACCATCACTTCCCAGTTGCATACATATATTTACGGACTACAGTTCTTCCTTAGCAATGGACCACATGGCAGCGGTGGAAAACCCTAAGTTAGCAACAGACCTTTGTCTTGTTCCATATACGTATAAAAAAAAAGACAAAAACTCGAGGAGTTTGCGTAGAGATAAAAATAAACCTGCAAATGGAAATCTTTGCATAATCTAAACCACGTACATAGACATGCATCTACGTATCTAAATACGATGAATTGTCACCTAAATATTTTTGTAAAGACATAGATAAAAAAGGTATGATTGTGAATAACCATTTAATTAACATATAAGTTGTACCAATGGAAAAACCTTAGAAAGTTTATAAATGAATGGATATAGGAAAAAAATTCAGTTAGCCTTACATTACAAGAATGGATTTGCAATTGAAATAGAGCAAAACGTTTCAATATAATTGGATTAAAATACAGCGTCAATGTGTCGCAAAAGTATCTTAAGTTGGTATATCATCTGACACCACAAATCTTCAATTCAGAGCAAAGCTATGGTGAATTTCCCTATCGGTATATTTTAAATTGCAGATTAACAAATACATGTTTTTTCTGTTCTGTTTTTTTACATATGAAGATAGACATTTTATAAAAGAGGGTGCAGCTTTCATAATTTTGAAACTTTCAGCAGTAAATTACTGATGTCAATCGCTATAAAATAATTAAAAAAAATTTAAATAAGATTTTTGAATACGTGACCTCTATAAAGATCTATCTCCAAATGAAATATGGGATTAAAAGTACCTGAATTTGCAAATTTGTGGTTAAAAATTTACTGACTTGAAAGCTGCCATATTGAAACATCGGAATGGTAGATTCGAGATGACAGTTGTTGCATCATCGTGTTGATAACAAACTAACAAACCTTTATGGAATACTTAAATAAGTTATAGGAATTAAAACCCACAGCGGCAATCTATTAGAGACGAATCAAACTATACCTTCTGGCAAAATTTAAGCCATAGCTATGACCAACTAACTGCGACAGCATACGCATCGTAATTATGGAGAGTGAGTAATACTGCTAGTCGCTTGCTTAACACTAAGCCCGTCTGCACACGGAGCAACTCAAAAGAAACTGATAACTGACTCAAATCACAAACCAGTCCGTGATGAGTCGCAACCTATATAATTGAATGGAGCCACGCACACTGCGCAACTGGTTACAAACCCGTCCGACGGGTTGCGACTCATCACGGACTGGTTTGTGATTTGAGTCAGTTATCAGTTTCTTTTGAGTTGCCCCGTGTGCAGACGGCCTTAGGGGCTATTGTTATCAAATCGAAAGAAATTAATGCATGTCTGGCTTTTTCAAAGTCTCCAAAATTTCTTGCAAAAGAAGTAATAGAGCAATGTCTTGGCGACGTCTACCAGAAGATAAATTAAATAATAAATTTAATCAACAAATACCTTGGTGTGTATTTAAAATCTCGAACCGAATTTCTTTTAATATATATTTTTTATTTATTTAAATTTTTTGCTTAAACAACCTTTCCAATTTTCATAACAACAACAGCATCACAATTTTCTAGGTAAGAAGAGAGAATATATTTAAAAAAAGCGAAAACTAAATTAAATGGTCTTATTATGTGGCAACGAACATTACCTGTTGTACTGTTCTGGAAAAAAATATAATAATGCACAGATCTATATAAACAACTGATTGCGAAATTACTGTAAGTAACTGAATGCTTCTATAAAAAAACTTAAGCAGTCTCTTAGTAATAAGTACTGATGGTTATTTGATTTATGCATTGCAGATTTATGAATGAAAATATTTATAATATACCGCCCACATAGTATAGTGATTAGCGTTCTGAGCTGCCACGCAGTGGGCATGGGTTCAAATCCCGAATAAGGCTTGGTCGTTTCCATGTCGTCCTCCTGAATGGGAGCTAATGATGGCTCATCTATATGTTGCTCCCATAATAAAGTAGCCAGAAAACCTCGCGGATCATCATGGAACAATGTCAAGAAGTACTGGCCGTCAGAGACAAGTGCCTTCGCATTGATAAAAAAAAAGGTTAATAATATTTCTTTTCGAAATGTCCTGTTAGTCTACGCTTTGTACCTAACCAGGCGTATAAACGACCATGGAAGCTTTGTTAGTATTTCGTACTCACAGTGTGATATTATAATTTCAATTAAAATTCTACTGATGGTACATTCGATATTAGTTTTCTTTTTGTGGTGTTTCACTTAGACTAAATATTTTTAGTGCTTGTCTGTTCTGCACTCATGCAGTGTAAAATCGGAATGTATGCTATACTGCATAGAAATAAAATACAAAATCGCTAAGTAAGCAAGTCAAAATTGTTGAGATTTCGGATTTTCAGAGAGCTCACTACATTATCGAACACCTGGAATTTTTTTTCGGGGTGTAAAAATTTACTTGCAAATTTCTTTCGAAACAAAGTTCGATCCAAAAATGCTAAAGTTATCAAATTTATTTGGAAGCTGAAAATGGTAATATTAAAATCATACGAATACGTATACATATAATGATAATAATAATGATAAATAATTGAATCGGCAGTTTGAAGAAGGGAACAAGCGCCAAAAAATTGAAATTCGTAATATTTTTTGAGCCATACTGTTATTTACATGTAGACTCTCCTTGAAGCTGTAAAAAACACTGGAATAGCGGGTGAATGTTTATAAAAGTGTACTGAAGAAAAAATAATAAATAAGGCAGTTAAGTTTTATTTTTTAATTTCGCACAAAAATAGCTTTTGGATCCGTCCCTTCTTCAAACTGCCGATTCAATTATAATACCGTAATTTTTGGACCACAAGACGCACCGGACGATAAGATGCCCTTCAAATTTATGGGAGGATTTTTAGAAAAGAAAATTTTGATTTTTGTTAGGTATATAAAGATATTTCCAATTTCTTACTTAATAAAAAATATTTATATTAAATATAATAAATAATATATATAAAATATATATAATAGGTATAATAAATATATATATAATTAAATATTCATTTGATTAAATATTCATTTTATTTTAATGTTACCTTCGGACCATAAGATGCACCCCAATTGTAAGTGGATTTTTTTTTATGTAAAATGGTCTTATGGTCCGAAAAATACGGCAATAATAATTACAATAATGATAATGATAATTAAAAATAAATAAATAATTTTTTCCCCAAAAAATTATTTATGGGGGAGAAATATTTTCTTGTAGATTCATATGTTTCAGTTTCGTATATAGTCTTTTTGGGTAATTATAATTGCAATAATGCTAATGATAATTAAAAATAAATAAATAAATAATTTTGTCAAAAAATAATCATTTATGGACGAAAGATATTCTTGTAGATTCATATGTTTCAGTTTCGAATATAGTCTTTTTGGGTAATTATAATTACAATAATGCTAATGATAATTAAAAATAAATAAATAAATAATTTTGTCAAAAAAATAATTATTTATGGGGGAAATATTTTCTTGTACATCCATAAGTTTCAGTTTTGTATATAGCCTTTTCGGGAAAAAAATTAAACTTACATAATTTAAGGCGATCGCAGAGATAATTTTTAGCGCAAGGGTTGATAGCGGATTTACCATAAAGTATGAGAGTCGATCACAAATACCTGGAGCATGAAAAAAAGTCACAGAAGAGGAATTTAGCCACTTCTTTTACAAATGGTTAATTTAAAAACAAGACAGTTACCACCTTTTTACTACAGGTTACAAAATGCGTTGATATGGTAAGATAAAAGCTTAGAAAAATATAAAGGAAAAATTGCACTTACATTCTGAATCCTAACTGTAGCCTCCGAAGTATCTTTCCAACACTAACCTTCCTTTGAAGAGTCCAATGGCAGTAGTACTTTTCGTAACAATTTCGATAAATATTTCTTCGCTTTGTAAGAAAAAAAATAGATTTCATTTCATATCAGCAGTTTGCCCTTGAGGCATAGATAATGGTTGAGTTATGCGAACCTACATTTATGAAAAAAGGACAACGGTCATGAGCTGGTGGCGCACGGGTGAGACAAAGTAGAATATATTTCTAAAGAATAAAACTGATATAATTTCCGTTTTTCTCTCTCTCTATCTCTCTTTCATAGATACACATATATATAGTATGTGTGCATATATACATTACACATTATGAATTTTTATATGTGTACTTGTATAATTTATATATATATATATATATATATATATATATATATAGAGAGAGAGAGAGAGAGAGCCCAATTTAATGCGACTAAGTGATAATTTCAAGCAAATCAACTATGACGTCTCACTGTTGTTGCTTGAGGTGAGGTTCGTAAAAAAAAGTATTGTTGGATGATTGTAAACAAAGTTGAAGTGTATTGCTTGGGAAGGAATGGGCAAAAGACATATAACGGACTTTTGGCATGGAATGCTTGTGTGTGCCAGATGCAGTGGAATTTGTATCAGCGGTACAGCTTCGCTTGGGAAGTGCTCGAGAGCAGATGTTGTTCATTGTTGAATATTTAACTTATCGACTACAGATTTATTAATAATATGTTCCGTATATGTTCTGTTAAATAATACATCGCTGTTTTCCTTTCCTTTCCTTGTTCTTGTTAACTTCTTACCACTGTTGTTATCATTTTTGTCACCTTTTTAAATCATTAACCTTTACATATCATCATTTGTGCCATCTTTATACAACATTTCTTTTTATAAATAACATTTTTATCATGTTTTACTGGGTTATAAGTCTTGAAATGCTGACGTAAATATTTTTCGTGTTTTACCTTGTGTTTGGCGCAGCATGTCCTCTCTGGAAATTGCGCCATGAAACCCCCCAAAACCAACCAACCAACTGTTAAATAATAATAATAATTCCGTATATGTTCTGTTAGTCTAGGCTTTGTACGAAATCAGCAGTAGTATATTTTTCAAAGAGTTGGCTACCAAACAAACAACCGTGTCTCACAGATGTCATGTGGTCGTGTCCTGCTACTGTATGCTTGAGCTGAAAGAAGAGTTTAAAGACTTGTCCAATGTAACAGAAGGGAAATTGTAGTCAAATTATAGGTAATCTTTTCAGGGACTAACTCCGATGGCCTATCAACGCACTGTTCACCGCACTTTACACCGTCAGGGGTATGGAAGCCGTAGGCCTATTTGAAAACCTTTGCTGTGTGCAGCTAACAAGGTCAAACGTATCCTGTTCACACATTATTATAAGGGTTGTAAGGAAAATGAATGGAAAAGGGTTATGTGGTCAGATAAATTACATTTTCAACTACATCATGCAGGTGCCAGTGGGCAAAAATGCAGAAAGCAGCAGGAAAGCATTGCCCCTAACCGCATTGCTTGCAACACTTTAAGCCGGTGAAGGCAATGTCACAGTTTCGGGGTATTTTTCCTGGCGTTGTTTGAGTCCTTTAAGTAGAATGGAACAATACGGAATGCCAAAAAGTATTAAATATTATGGCATACAGTTATGTTAATGGTTTACTCCACTGGAGATAGGTACTTCCAGCAGGATAAAGCTCACATTGTCCTCAGATGGTTTAAAGAGCATGATGGAGACTTCACCTTGTTTAGTTGGCATCCACAATTTCCACCTCTCAATTTAACTAAGCATTTGTGAGATGAGTTCGAAAGGGACTGGACATGGAACCATTAATTCTTAGTGAACGGAAACGTGCGTTTTACCGTTTATGGTCTCAGATTTCTCAAGCCACCTTCGAACATCTCATAGAGTCCATGGCAAAGAGAATCGCAGCAGTAGCGAGAGGAAAATGTGCCCTATGATATAAGAAGTATGTGGTCATAATAAATTGTCGACTTTATATATATATATATATATATATATATATATATATATATATATATGAAATACCGAATCTATAGACGGCAATTAACGACGATATCGGGAAAAACAGCAGGACGGGCATTTGGCATGGTAGTTGACATAAAATCCAAATCAAATAATTCAGTTAAACGGAATAATACTTTTATTACTTAAAACACATTATAGTTATCTAACAGTTAAACATATTATACGAAATTTAAAGGAGTATTTGCATATTTAAAAGAAGAGATAATGGATAATGGCGTCCGCTCAATCCCTGATTCAATCTTAAGTCCATAGTATCGACGCTTACACCAGCATGAATGAAATTAAGTTTTTGTTTACCACGTAACCCTCTGTGGTGCCATATGCTCAGGCGCATATAAAAAGAACGCGGAAGTTAGTTATAAAATGTGATAGACAAGACTGGAATAGAATGAAAACTGGTGGAGCGTTATTATAACTAACACACACACACACACACACACATATATATATTAATATTATTGTACAATTTAAATTTCATGAAACACTTGTTTCAATTTAGCTCGTTACGATTCATTTTCTTTAGAAAGAAGCA
This sequence comes from Dolomedes plantarius, assembly GCA_907164885.2. NCBI lineage: Eukaryota > Metazoa > Arthropoda > Arachnida > Araneae > Dolomedidae > Dolomedes > Dolomedes plantarius. The sequence goes on along the minus strand of OU015496.1, from coordinate 153,868,306 downwards.
GTTTGAGAATATAAATTCTTTGGATGTCTCTAAGGCTCTACAACTTGCATGTACTCAATACAGACATACTATGTTTCTACTTTGATCAATATTGACAACATGAAATGCCGGAGAGTCTGTGCTGTTATCCAGCAATTGTTAAAGTATCGCGAAAAAAATTCTCATTACGTGCAGATATGTTTAGTTTAGAATGAAGTATCTTTAAGTAGTTGAATTGGCGGGACCGAAGACATATCGTGGATTTAAATGGATAGGAAATTTTGGCGACTTGTTCACTTTTGACCTGGGAGTGAAAAAGTAATCGACTTCTACGCTAAAATTCATTACTGCCAGACAAATAATCAGGTGCCTGTATCAACGGCTAAATTTAACAACCTTGACACTCAGTAACTGTTTAATTTGTTTTTAAATCTAAAATAAATTAAATTATTGGTACAAAAGTAATTACATTTATTGAAAAGCACCAGGTTATTACTCAATATCAAGCTCTTATATGAATTCTCCTTTCATTTTAATTACCTATTTAGCATCATTTACCCATAATGTACAAAACTATGATATATTTGATATTTATTTGAAATGCCTGTTTCATTGAGAAAAAAAATTCTAAAACATATCAATTTGTCCCTCCCAAGCCTGCAAAGAGTGGAAAAAATAAACACAACGCGAATCTAAATTTTTCATGTCAATGAATAATCTAGACAAGCAACCATTGACATTCAGAATTGCTTTATTGTTTTAAAACTTTTTTTTATCGCTCTCTTTTAGGGGATAGTCTATTTCGGGAAACTTTGGATGCCATTTCTGGAATTTTTTTTTGACTTGACTTTTTTGCTTAGCAGACGGTTATGATTTTTATTGTCCTGCAATATCCAACCAAGCTCGCGAAACCTGACAGATCACGTCGAATGGATAAATGGTCATTTTTATTTCACGTGCAGTCGCTTTTTCAGTAAAGGTATATGATACACAGAACATTTGTATTAAATAGAGAAAGTTATTAATTTCTTTCAAAGTAGACGTTATTATAAAAGCATGAACAACATGCTTACATTTACATAGCAACATGAAGTTATTTAAACTTTTGAAATGGTTAGATTTCTTGAGTAGATTAGATACCCTTAAACGAAAGGATAGAGGATAGTGTAAGTCATCTCTACTTTTTTCATTTTTAACAAAACGATTCCTCTGTAATTTTTTAAAAAAAAAAAAAAAAAAAAAAAAAAAACCGGATGAATTTGGCTGACGATTTTATTTTGATAGTTTCGAAAAAACATTTCATGCACATTGCAAAAGTTTAAAACAAAAATATTGTTTACTTTAATCTTTCAAATTCAAAACTACTTTTTTTGTTTTTGTTTTTGTTTGTAATATATCATTTCTTGGGTAGTTAGATGTTTTACTGAAATTAGGATTGATTTGCCTGTATATTTTATAAAATATATTGTACGACAAAATATTGTTTAAAACATCATGTTTTTTAACACTTTGAAGTCCACTAAGATTATTAAATAGTATTTTATATTTGATGTTAAGTAGAAATTAGGATTGTTCAGTTTAGTTCGAAAAATACTTGATACTATGACGTAAGGAATACAAGTAAAGCAAATGTAATAATAAAATTGTAGAGATGATTTAAATTTCCGGTTAATAACGCATCAATTCAGGTCGAAATTAAGTTTTACTCATATAAGACAGATATTAAAGTATCCGGTGAGACAGATTAGAGTGCTCAGGGACCTCTAATGATTTCAAAGAAAATGTGCTTTTGATAACGGTGCTATGGAAATGTAATTATAAAATTGTCGAAATGCTTTTATTTTACGGTTAATAACACATCAATTCACATCGAAATTAAATTTTCCTTGTACAAGAGAGATATTAAAGTATCCGGAGAGGCAGATAAGAGGACTTTGTACAAAGGGATCTCCAATGATTTCAAAGAAAACGTACTTTTGCCAACGGTGCTATGGAAATGTAATAATAAAATTGTAGAGATGCTTTTATTTTACGGTTAATAACACATCAATTCACATCGATATTAAGTTTTCCTTGTACAAGAGGGATAAAAAAAGTATCCGGAGAGGCAGATAAGAGGACTTTGCACAAAGGGTTCTCTAATGATTTAAAGGAAAACGCGCTTTTTCCAACGGAGCTATCGATAGATTTGGGTTGCGCTTAGAATAAAAGCTTTACGTAAGAGGTCCCTCTATGTTTTATTTTTTATAGACGTATTTGCGATTAAAATTTTCTTGGTGCATACTGCAAGCCTTAACATTACTTCCCTTTCAGGGGCTAGAAAAATCTGAAACTTTTTATCTATGCATAATTGAAAATTAAACTCAATACGCAAAAAGAAGATGCATGGTATACGCTCTCATGGGATACTAATGCAATAAATTTGAATTTACACATCCAACGATCCTAGCAGCCTAGATCCTAAATTCCTGATTAATCCATTCGTGAATTCTAAAAGAAAATTAATCTTTCCTCCCCAGGAGCACAGCAAAAGAACGCCTGCACAGTCAGACAAGGCATGCAAAATGACCATTTACAACATGGAGGAAAAAGCTGAAATTATGAACGGTATTAATGACTTGAGTTTAATTTTGATTAATCTATAATGAGTACTTTTATATTATTTCTAATTTCTGACTTATTTCACTCGTTTTGGTACTGTGTTTTTAATAAAAACCCATATTAGGTATAGTAAAGCACTACGTTTTACAAACTTCCAACAAAATATTTTTTTTCTCGGGGTAAATTCATTATATTTAGTTAGCTAGTGCGGGTGTCTTCATTGACATGTGCCCTGCATTGGCAAGCAACATATTTGCTTAGATTTGTTTCCTTTACAGACGGAGAAAATACATTAAAAGTGCTTTTATTAATCAAGTGTACAAATCATGAGAAAGAAATACAAAACATGAAAAGCAACATGTAGTCATTGTTGCTTAGGTATTTAATTTTTCGAATGTTTTAAGAAAGTGCATAACGTCTTTACCCAGTGTTTCTACAACAATTATTATTTCTTTTTTTTCTGCATTCGTTGAAATTGTTCCTTATTTTAGAATGGAAACTCTCTACTCCTCATGAATCTTGGAAAGCACTTAACAGCTGCCCAGCTGACACCACTGCCGTAGCTCTCATGTTTACCTTTGTGACGGAAAATATTTAGGCTCTCCGCTTTCTCTTATTATTGGGTCTTTTCCTGCTTATCCCACGAATAGTAAAATCGCAAATACTTTAACATATTATTGTATTGATAGCTTTAATATTTTTTACTTCCTTTTGGCTCCCGGAAATGATTAATAATTAATGTTCCAAATGTTTCTAAAAAATTTACAACGTTTCAATCCAGTGTCACAAAAAATGGTCTTCTCTTCCGTTGCAATTTTCTTTTTCAAGAATATTTTGAAAATACTTTAATATCACCCAGGAAACACTTTACTCCTAATTTTCATTTCCGTCCATTCGAGTGACTCATGAAGGCCCTTAAAACCTGCCCAGTTGACTCCATCAGCATAACTCTCATGTTCGCCCTTGTGGTAGAGACCATTTAGGTTGGCACCGTGGCATGCGTTATACCACCATGCTCCTTTATACTGGTGAGCGCAACTGACATCTCCTTCTTGTTTGTCGTTTTTTCGGTCTTTTGTAGTGAACTGCTGTCCGTTGTGATTATGTCCAGCTATCATGGAGTCACCTGGGATAACAAATTATACGATTTAGAGAAGAAGTCATAATTTTGAATATAATATGATAAGCAGGGTCATCGAAAAAGGTGTCCGTGATTTCAGTTGTGCACACCGGGATCAACAATCGACTGATCAGATTTTGCGTAGCAGCAGATGGTATGTTAAATCTGGGAGTTTTATTTTCCCGCGCCATGGTGACCATGACTGCGCTGAGGGGCAGGCGCCGACGCTGTGACGTCGCGCTTCCTCCTACATGGGTTTTGACGTTGAATAGGAAGGGGCAGTCTAGTTTTTTGGCTACTAAGAGCCCTCTAGACCTTTTCTATGGGGTTACCTGAAAAACTTCATGTACACTGAGAAGATCCGGGACCTATGCCATTTATGGGACAGAATCACTGGTGCAATAGCGACTATGATTCTAGCTAGGATCACTATCTGGATGGACATGGGCTACCACCTAGATGTGTGACAAGCGACGAGGGATGCTCATACCGAAACCTACTAGGTAATGTCCAAAGCTTGATTCGTTTCTGTATCTTTCGGGGAAAAAATAAACACCATGAGTTCTATTACATCGCATCTCTTCTAGAAGAGTGTTACATCTCCGAAATTTTCGATTTTGAGATAATTGCACCACAATGCTCTATAAGAAGTGCTTCTCATTCTCGAATAATGTTATAAGCCTAGTACCAACAAAATTTCCTAGATGGTGCTTATTACCCTCTTCCACAACTAGGAGGGGGAACTTGCTCATGCGCGAAGAATGAAAATAAGATTTTTGCCAGTGCCTAATGTTGTTGTATTAAAATGTTCCTGTGATAAAAATGTTCATTAAATTTTATTTGGAGAATAAATGTTTTTATTTTGAAATTAAATTTGCATTTTTTCTAACCTGCTGTACATGTTATCAATGTTTTTTCTTTGTATTGTGAAAAGTTTAGATAGATTGTGCATTAGCATAGAGATGTGACAGTATTCCCTCAAGCTTTTCAGTCCATGTTGACAAAATGAGGTTACTAGAAGAGGGTTATATCTTGAAATTAAAATTCAAAATCATACTTTAAAAATTGAAAACAGCTTTAACAGTATATAGTTTTCCCTTCTAAAGTGATTCGGACAATAAGTTTCCCAAATTTATCATAGACATTCATAAAACAAGAAATGAAATTTCGACATTTATCTTGTTTAGCTCTTCCTGAAAATATGGCTATTTTGAGATGGAACACTCTTCTAGCAGAAGTGCCATATGGTTCTTTATTTCACGTTGCAATCCCGGGCACCTTTTTCGATGACATTGAATATTGAATATGCCATGTATTAGGACATAAGAATGGTATAAATATACTATTATTAATAAAAGAATGCAGCTACATTATAATTATTCAATATAATTTACGTTTAATATCATTTTATTATTTTTTACAATATTATTTTTACATATTATTTGAAAAAGCAATATAAATAATGACGATAAATGTATTTAAAGTAATATAAATTTCAAATTTGAATTCCGAAAACTTTTTCACAAAGAAATTTTATAAAATTACCTGCAGGAAATGCCTGAAGAGATTTCACAACGCATTATTTTGCCGCAAAAAAAATAGGCTTTATGAATGGTACGTATCTATCAGTAGCTATACCAGGATTCAGTAAACATTTCATGTTTGCTGAAATTTCTAAGATAAATTTCGTGCTTCTTGTATTACGAAAGTGATTATTAAATGCTTTAAACTATAGATAATTTAATTGAATAATTATCTAATAAAGAATAGATAAAAATAGAAAGGAGAGAAAAAAATCAATGAATTTAAAAAAATAAGAAGGTAAATGAAATGTAAAACTTCTTTAAATCGATTGATTCACCTGGAAAATTCTTCTCTCAAGATATTTCTACAAAAGTATAACTCAATCAAACCAATGGCGACTCGTCAGGACTTTCATCTGGTGGGATGGGACTACATGGACGAAAAAGGATAACGGAACGGAAACGGAACTTATAACGGAGAAGAATTGCACATACACACACACACACACACCAAAAAAAAAAACTCTGAGAAGCGTATACTTTAAATCAACACATTTAAACTGAATGTTTCCAACTACTAAATACCTGGTGCATTGGAAAAAGAAATCCTAAGAAGCATGCATATTGAAAAAAGTTAAATTTTTATAACATTCATAACTTTTCCTTACGGGGTGGGATACCATGTATCCCAAGAATACAGGCCCAAGAATGAATGAATCTCTCTCTCTCTCTCTTTCTATATATATATACATATATATATATATATATATATATATATATATATATATATATATATATATATATATATATATATATATATATATATATATATATATATATATATATATATATATATATATATATATATATATATATATATATATATATATATATATATATATATATATATATATATATATATATATATATATGTGTGTGTGTGTGTGTAAATATATACATACATACATATATATATATATATATATATATATATATATATTTATATATATATATATATATATATATAAATATATATATATGTGTGTGTGTGTGTGTGTGATGCTCCGTACATCACGTCACGCCGTGGAGGAAAGGCGTAGCACTAATTGGAGGAGTAGCCGGCACGAGGGTGTGATGCAGTCGGGCGAAGTGTAGATCCAGGGAAGCACTTACGAACTTTAAGCGAGAAACGCACACATGGAGCCATTGATGAAATACACAAATTCCAAGACGTGTTTTATTTTTCAGAAGGCATTAGCTACAGTGGCCACATGACTTAGCCTGACGGGGCGCGGATTACATTACAAGACAGAAGCGGACAGCAGGTCCGACAGCAACGAGAGTTAGACACGCAGAGAGAAAAGTCTTCTGTTCATGCAGTATTAAATGGGTGTTTTGCGATATTGACACCAGAGGGCCTAAACTACTTAATTTTTATTTGGGCAACTTTAGATTCGTGGAGTTCACGTGTCCACTTAAGTTTTGCATCGGACTTTACTGCTAGATCCCGCGCTTGTTAGAACCGAGAACTATTGACCTGGGTGCAGGATAAGTCGCCATAAAGCTCTTGTAAAGTGTGTTTTTGACATTACAGAACTCATAAATCCAGAGTGGTTCCAGGGCACTTCAAGAATTTTGACATTACACTGACATTCGGAATCTCATAAACTTCCTACACTCATATCTGGGGATGTTATTGAGTTCAGCTACTTCACATGCCTGTATAATAATCAGAAGGGCTACGATAAATTGTCTTATTTTACTTTTAGGTTGCAATTTTAGAAAAGGGGTCGTGCTTTATTAACAGGATAATTTTAAATGCGCTTTAGATATATAATGGTGGGCCGTTGTTATCACACACACACACACACACACATATATATATATTCATTCTTAGTCCTGTATTCTTGGGATACATGGTATCCCACCCCGTAAGGAAAAGGTTAATCATAAAGAAAAGGCCGCCAGGAAAAGTAGAAAAATTAGTGGCATAACGTTCGATAAAATGTACAGAGTTCGTCCTTAACGGTGGTGCATAAAGCAAAATTATACATCTGCAGCATACAGGTAGTCTTGGATGTAGGCTTCAATGTTGTTATGGGCTCTGTAGCAAGGCTTTACTTTCGTAATCAACGGGTATAGCCAAGAGTTTTGCAAAAAAGTGAGCACCTAGTTTAAGCCTTCAGCGGGTACGCCAATTTTCGGAACCCCAGCAGGTGCACGTGGCACAAAGTACAATGTCTCTTTCAACCTTGATTATTTCTTTTGTAATAAACTTTTTATTTCCAAATTGAAAATAATAATTCTTCATTTTATGACAAGGTATAAAATGTTGATAATATTGAGATATATTTAAAATTAAAGGCCAAAGAATGCAGATACAATCGCCTTATTTCAAAACTGTCCGGTTTATTGGATCTGAACGGAACTTTCGAATGAATTCCTATTATGTCCAAAAAGCTAAAAAACAATGAGATTGTCAATCCTTGTGATATGCGGGATACCGTGTATTAGCTGCACATTTGATCGACTACATCAACTCCTGCTTTTTACGTATTGTAATCCAGTATACTCGCTGGTTTACCACGGTCAAATCCCGACTAACAATGATTGGAAAGGAATACAAGGGTCAGAAAATCAGAACTGCATTAGAAAGGGTGTAGTTATAAATAGAAACTGCTTAGAGCTTTAAAACCTTACATGTAGAAACAAACCATTCAAAATTACGAAAATGCTGCACTTTGTACCCGCTGAAGGCTTAACTTCCGAATCGAGTATATAAATGTTAAAGAGAAAAGCTGTTATTGGGCTCAAGGTAGCCTAGTGGTAGCGCGTCCTTTTACGGTGCTGAGGTCGGTCCGATCGAATCCCATTAACAGCTATTAAACACCTCCGTGTCTAGGCCACGTATGGATACGTTAAATCCGTAGACCGGAAAGTACCTCTTTGAGGTCAAGGAGGCTGCGAGAGGGTACGATCCCCCAGATGCCGCTCCGGGGGGTGGTCGGTCAAAATTGAAGTGGCCTCTGGCTAATCGGACTCCGGTCTTTGTGATGCCATTATAAACCCTTAAGCGCGCTATCCTATACGGACCTGATCTATAATAATTTCCGGCCAGGGGTCATTAGAAACAACAACAACAAAGATGTTAATATAGGTACTCCTTGAATCACGTTGAAAATAATTTTTCTTTCATTCACGTACAGTATTTAAAAATTAATTGTTTTATAAAAGAACTGAAACTTACGACTGCTCAAATCTATTTTGTTAGTGTGTGATAATTAAATTCTTGCTTTGAAACTACGTTTGGTAGTATCAAAGCAAAATTCAAGCGTTTTTATAGTACTAAGTTTTCTTTCAAAGATATTCCTTACCAGCATCTCCTGTGTAGCCGGCAATATGCAGAGTGTATTGATGATCTTCATCATCAATCCAGAATGTGTTGTAGAGGGCGAAAGCTTTTTTACCTTGAACATCTCGGAGATCGACGCGCAGGGAATAGCTTCTCTGATTGCTCAGTGCGAATATATTGTCGTTTCCTGAAAGAGGTTTCAATAAATGCGAGACTTGAAATCTGTTTTAAAAGGTATTACTGTCTAAAACACAAAATATCCAATTATTTAATGGTAAAAACTGTAACGAGCTGGATTAGTTTTTTTTTCAATGCAAAAAATCAGAGAAAAGATAGGAAATAAAATAACCTTAGTATATTCAAAATAAAATATTTATAAAAATATCTATTTGAATTCCACACTCCAAGTCCCCTTTCTCTCTCAGTGGTGTGTATTAAATCGCCCACCAGGATAGTAAAGGTATCATAAAGGCATGCAAGCATGGAGGTTTCCTTTTTACCGCCAGAAAAAAAGGAAATGGTGTTAATTGCCAAACCGAGAAACAGAAAAGAGAAAACAACAAAGAATAAAGGATCAGCGATCAATTACAATAAAAAAGCTAACAAAATGGAACCAATAAAAGAGAACGTAATAACTTATTCAGGTGATGAATTAAATGAAGGATTATTATTTACTTTTGTTTAGTATGGTTTGTTCATTTTGGCACTTCCCCTTTTTACAGCTTTTCTTTTGCAGGAAGTGGCATCAATTGTACACCACATTGCTTTTCACTCAAGTACGTTCTTTCTGTGCTGCCACAGAGAAAGAAGGCTTTTTTCAGACTTTCACGCCTTTGAAATTTAATTAGAATACCTTTAAATTACTAGCAATGAATTTTAAAGGTTTTTTTTATTTGTACACATTTTTCACTAGCTTAAGAGCGTTTATTCATATCATCTCAATAGAAAT